>CM068952.1:157774654-157789439 GCA_035128595.1 Eptatretus atami | reverse complement strand
GCAAATATTGCCCAATCAAGGTGTGCAAAGTTGGTAGAGACCTCCCCAACAGATACAGCTGTAAATACAGTCAAACGTGCTTCCACGAAGTACTAACTCAAAGGGGTGGACACTTCTCCAACCGAGATATTCTAGTGTTGTATTTTTAATTCATTTTCTGAAATTTGTAAAATTTGTTTTTCAGTTGGAAGTTGTGGGTTAAGGGGCTGTCACACCTTGACGATTTAGCCAGCGTATGCCGATTTATGAAAAATTTGTCTAAAAGCTGGCGCACGGAATACGTTATGGGTACGTTTTGTGTACGTTAGGTGTACGCTGAAAAACACTACCATAGGTCGTATTACGCTGGTTTAAAACGTTGTACTTTTTGGTTGTCCAAAAAATTTTGCATGCTTGAAATTTTACGACGTACTCGGCGTTTGGCTCACACGTTCCGCTACGCTGGCCATAAGTTGTAGGCACGTTATGCGATCGTTGACACACGTTAATTGTATGTTACTCATAAGTCGAAACACGTAGAGGTAACATTCGCGTACGAAACTTATTTCTAACCTATGAGTAACGTTTTGTAAGCACGCTACACGAACGTTGTTCACACTTTGCAACACGTTACTTGAAAGTACTACTACTATACTACTACTACTACTACTACCAACATCGACATCACTAAATTCTCTCGAACTACTACTACTACTAGTAGTACTACTACTACTACTAACATCGACATCACTAAATTCTACAAGTAACGTGTGTCCGTCGTGTGTAAACAATCGTGGAGCGTGCCAGGAACATATGACAACGCATGCGAGAATACCAATGCACCAATGAAGGATTTGACTATTCAAAACGCAATAAGGTTTAATATTCTTATTCGCAGCAAATAAGCCTTGGCACTTTGACCTATGCAACTTGTTTCTTGAGAATAGTAAATATCAAATCTCCCATCAACATTTCAGTGACTTCTCTAGTTCCTTCTCATTATTGTACCAACATTGATCGTTCCTATGCATCATTGTTTTTTGTTCCCATGGAGCAAAATTTTTGGCCTGTTTTGCAGTCACAAGTAGCAGTCAGTTGCCTGTGTAGCTAATTTCCTCGGGTTGTTCCACCGTTCTTTTTGTCATAGGCAAGTGAACTTCCGAAACGTTGGTAGCTTCGGGGCTGTATCACTGCCTAATGCTTTTAGAAATTGCCATCATGAGTTCATTTGGCAGAGGTTTATATGGCCAAATTCTCTTCCTCACACCAACCATTCTTGTTTATGGATCACACCCTTTCGCCGCTTTGGTTTGAAAAAAAAAAAAGACCTATACTACAAAGGAAACAGCCTTTCGTTATTCTTCTGGGAAAACACACCTTAGCCTTTGGTTAAAAAAAAACCTAAAAAAACGATACCCACAAAGGCAGCAAGGTGCTTTTCTTTCATGATCGTGCTCTTTGCTTTTGGTTCAAAAAAAACCTATACTGCAAGGCAGAAGGTGGAAAATTGAAATAGGTGAGTAAGAAAATTAAGTAAGCAAGCAAGTAATTGAGTGCTAAGTAATAAGTCGGTATTAGTAAGTAATAATGTTCATAATTAGTGGACGAGATAAGGAATAAATTAGTGGAATTTAAGTAACTTATTAAAGCAAGTAGGTTGTAATAAGTGTGGTAAAGTATGAAGTAAGTTCATTAAGCAATGATTTGGTAAAGCATAAGTTAGCAAGCAGTAAGTCAGTAATGAAGTTTTAGGTAGTTAAGTACGTGGAGTAAGTAACGGCTACAATTAAATAAGCTTTGCACAACTAAAATCACAAGAGCATTTAATTCAACAAACAAAGGTTAACAGAAAGAAGAAAAGGAAACAGTACGATGTAGAAGAGGAAGAAAAAGGAGAAAATGGGAAGGGGAGGGCTAACTAGAAACAGCAGAAGTGCAGGGCGGTGCTGGCATCACGTAGGCAACTGCTATTGGAAAGATTTTGCAATTGTATACAACGAGGAGACTCATTGTTGACTATCTGACATCAGCACTGCCCCGTAGGAACTGAGACCCCCCCCTTAGCGTTAAATGGTTTTGCCAACTGAATTTTGTAATACGATGGTGGCAGTGATCACTTTTAGCCCTGTTGTACACTTCGCAAGTTGTGCATAAGTTGGGCTGATGTTTCCCCAGGAGCGTCCATTGTAACATCAATGCTATTTTGCCTCCATTTTTTATATGAACATTATTCCAACAATGGATTCAGCCTATCATGATGAGACGCATACAATGAATCGGCTAAATCCATGGCACTAAACTAACTGTGTCATGTGTGTCCTGTCCATGCCAGACGCTTTTTTTTTTTACCCATTTGAGCTTTTTTATTATGAGAAAATGGTGAAGACCGGGCAATTAATAATTGGGTAAAATTGTAAGCTTGCTGAGACCTAATCTGACTAGAATAACTGAGTTCTTCTACTTCACAGATACTGTGATGGAGGTCGTTGCCCAAAAGAAATACTGGTACTCACTCGAGTGTGATGAAAAGACAAATGACACAAACACCAGAGTCATCCCAAAAATACCCAGGTTATTGGTAATCAAGGGTGCCACCATAACCAAAATGAATGGAGGTATCTGCACAATCATCAATTTGACATTTTTGTATTTTTTTTTTTTTGCCGGACATCAACACCCAAGGGCTGACAAGGATGACCTGGATGTAAGCACACTGGTCCCTAAAGCTATCTAGCCTGGGTTTGAATCGCGTACCACAGCTAGAAACTGCCATCCCGGCATTTTGCAGACAAGGTTGATCATCAATGTGTAGTGCTGTCGCTCGATGGCCGTTAAACTGGGCTTCCTTCTGCCGGCATTAGTTGGTGGATGTTAAAGATCCCACGAGTCCCTTGCAAAAGTAGGCGACTATGCCCAGCACGCCTGAACAAAATTTCAAGTACTGGTGGGGAAGGCAACGGAAAACCACCCAGGATAACCTGTGCAAGAAACATTGCTTTTGGCAGGATTAACTTGCCTTCCAGGCAGAATACGAAAGAATACTAGTACATCGACTACACCCGAAACTGCACCTCTCAGCACAGTCAACCAAGGAAAAACTGGATTCTTGTGTGTGTCTTAAATATATATGGCACACTAACCAAGCTTGTTGCAATCAATCAGAAGGAGACAGGACTGTCCAAACATATTCATTATTCCACACAGTCGCGAAGAAGCTAACCTCGAAATGCTGCGGCATGCATCGATGGCTTTGGATAAAAGTTACTGGATAAAAGTTTGCATTATCATCTCCAGATGCTGATATCTTTGTTTCTATCTACAAATACATTTTACAAGGCAATATTTTGAACATACAGATCAAATGTATGTGTGTGCTTGCACTACAAAAAAGACACTAACGCACAGAAGGTTCAATTTCAGTTCACGATGTTGTAAGACCTCAACACCTAACTCTATGTTGCAGTTTTCCAGCTATATCTATGCACTAACAGGCTGTGGATAGTGTGTCATGCCTATCCTACTACATTGAAAATAAATCTGTACAGCAAGCTGGACATGTGCAAAGATGAGAACTAAACTGCAAAGGAAATGCTATGCATGTTCGAACCAAGACTGTGGTGTAATGGTTGAGAGCAATCCGTTTCCTGTCTGGGAGATCGGCAGTTTGAACTTCGGCCGAGTCATGCGCAAAGACTTTAAAAATGTTCGTGCGGCTTCCTTGCTTGATGCTCAGGCATGTAAAAGGTAGAGGCAAGACAAACAACCATTTGTTGGCAATATGAGTGGCAGTCCTTTATGGCCCAGAAATGGCTTTCCTCCTCCTTTTGGAGATTCTTGTAAGGGAACCTCTCTGTTTATTAGTTCTTGACAGTTTGGTGATGATCAAGCTGCATCGGGGAAATATCCAATGAATAATTACAGCAACCTTTCATTAAAAAGCTATGGAATTTCACAGAAGTTCTATATGATGGCCTAATGGGGAAGTACAGACAGTACCTAACACTACCAACAACATGCATAAAACGACTTGTGATTCCAAATAGGTCAAACAGACAAAAGGATTGTTGGCCTGTCATGGCTACCCCCTCATGAGGCCTAGTTTTACATGGTATGCAGGAGAGCAGCATGGCAAACATGGTGTGGATGAACTTACATGTTATGAATGCATGCATGACCTTGGTTTCCATTTGACATGGTTGGCACAAGAAAAGATGGTTGTCTTCTTCCAACATTATTTAAGGGCCAACAGCTGGCAGAAACATTTCAGTATGTTGTTTTCATAGGGGCAGCATTTTTACCAGCGCCTCTGGTGACGTCATGGTTAGAGCGTCTGCTCAAGTCTGGGAGGTCTGTGGCCGGAGTCCTAAACAAGACTTTAAAAAAATGGTAATGCCTGTTTCTCTTTGGCGCTTGACGCTTCAGTATTTAAAAGGATAGGAGCATTGAACACCATGAACCCTAAGATTGGGGTAATATAGTGGCAGGTTTTTGATCGGACCTAATGGCTCTTCTCCTGGATTAAAGTTCCTTGAAAGGGAACTTATTTTAGGGTGCCAAGCCTAACAAGGCATGGGTAACCTGTTGTTTTTTTCTACTGTATATTACGCTCTGCCACCAAAGAGCATACTTGATTGATTAATATGAACGTCATAGGTTCATGTGGTATGGGTGCCATCTTTTGAAAAAACCGAAAAAAATTGGACCTCTGTACTACGAAACCGCACAATAGAAAAAAATTGAAACTGGGGCACATGGCAAGAACTCCGCCATGGGGAGAAGTGTGATTTTTCGTGACATCATCAGTGATAGTGGTGATGTGAAATTCAACACTTTTTACCGAAAAACCTTCAAAACTCTTCTTCTCGCAGAATGGCTGGTCAGATCAAGGGGAAGACTTCACGCACATATTCTATCAGCAACGGATATAAGTTTTGGTAATGAAATAATTGATAGATCACATGGTTTGGCAGCCATATTGGGATTGAAGTGAAATATTTAAATTATGTTTATTTCTTAATTAAATAATGAAACGCCCGTGTCAATCATGTGAAACTCAAGCAATCATGATCTAGGCCGTCATATGGAATAGAATGTACTTTTTTAAAATTTTAAACAGCCGATTGGCCACAAGGTCTGGCAGTCAGAATTATCTAATTATTTGAATCTGAGGACTTTTAGAATTTTTTTTAATTTTTATTTTTTGCATAAGGCTTCACTGGGCTGGCTCATGCATGCGTTTGAGGGTACAGGAGTAGGCAATTCAAATGATACAAATGATGGCCCCATGAAAAATGTGCACTGTTGTTACATAATAAATGGTGACGATGGCCTGTCCCTCGGTGCCATAACTTGTGAATCCCGCGTTGTAGAGAAACGTGTGTGGCCTCCATTGACTCTGCGGGAATCCGCTTTAACCCTCTGCCACCGATGGTGTTCCACATTTATTTACTTTTGTTTTCAGGTAATTTAAACACCAATGTAATTGATTCCGACAAATGTCCCCAGGAAGAAGGGCTACTACATACATAATTAAATAGATTGAATGCGGCATGTTTTAATTGGGTCCATAATCATAAATCACCATAGTAGAGAGACGTATGGATCTGTCGCTTGCTCGTTGGAGTTCTCTGGTTTAACCCTCTTGGAAGCACATGGGGTGACATTTCCCGCACAATTATTATCTTCTTGTTCGGGTAATTTAAAACACCAATTAAATTGATACCAAACATGTCCCCAGGAATAAACGGCTAAACTCATTACGCTAATAAATAGATTGAACACGTCGTGTTAACTTCGGTCTTGTCACTCGTCCAGTCTCGTGTTGTTCGAAGCCGACGTCTTGGTACCTCGGTCATCACTGCCAGCAGTTATATAATGGTGGTTCTCTTTTGTTTATTTATTCTTATTCCATTTTGGGAGCCTTTTTTTTGTCCCGACCATTTCCTTAAACAGTGTGTTTTCTCAGGCACGCATTGTCGCGATTCACACACAAAATTTTAACCATAGTGGCAACGACTCATGCAGAAAAGTGGGTTGACCCTCAATGCATTCGTGACCTCATGAGTCATAGGTCATGGTGGGGTGGCAGCCATGTTGGGAAAACCTAAGAACTTTGGATGTCGTCTTCTTTTGGAACTGCTTACTGGACAAGAAAAATTGAACTGGCTCATTATCAGATCTACACAAGGGCTATAGTATTGTTAACCATGATGCTCAATTGGTAAATTGGTATCCGGTGAAAATTCGACATGTAGAACGCTGCATCCCAATCAGTAATGAATTTTCTGAGTTCATCTAGGGAATAATGTGAAATACAAAAAAATATTATGACGTCTTTTCGTCATGTTGGTTTTGGCAGCCATATTATTTTTGAGAAAAAAAAAAAAAGGGAATTTTTTTTTCTCCCAGAATCCGCTTTATAGAGATCAAGTGAAACTGCACACAAATGATCGACTAGCCATGCTGAAAAAGTTTGAAAATATTGATGTCAAAGGTTCGTCATGGTCTGACAGCCATCTCTTGAAATTTACCCTAAAACCCCCAAATATGCATCTTTCTCGCAGAATGTCTTAACAGATTGAGGAAACTTCACAGCCATGTTCCTTCATGACTTGAGGAATACTCGGGTCAAAAAAAAATTGATTAGTCACGTGTTTGTGGCCATATTGTCAATTGAAGAAAATATTAAATAAGAGTTTTCTCTGAACTGCTTTATCGAACCGAAGTTGAAATTTGGCAAAATATCATCTTACCACCTTTGGTCTTGAAAACATCTTTCGTGTCTGCTGCAAAACTTTGAAAATGATGCAATCATTAGGTCATGTGGTTGTGACAGTCCATATTGCGACAAAAAAACGAACCATATCCGATCAAGACAAAACTTCACACACATAATCCACTACTGAAATCATGCGGCAGAGTGCAAATTTTCAATTCCATAGATCATGTGGTGTAGCAGCCATGTTCGGTGAAAAAACGAAATTTTCAAACCCGTTTTCTCCGCAACAGCTTAACACATCAATATGAATCACATCGCATTACATGGAGCAAAAAAGGGGGGGGGGGAGGGGGTTGATCATAAACTGCAAAGTTTCAAATCGATAGCTAAGGTAGTTTCCAGAACATATTTATTTATTTTGTTTTCTGTGAAAACCAATTGGCTGCCAGACCACATGACTAAATGACGTCTTTTTAAATAAAAAATATATGCAGCAAGGGTGTGGACATACCCGCAAAGTCCAGTATGATTGGTTATTTGTTCTAGATAAATTAATTATTTTATCATATGTCTATATATTACTAAAACTCTCATCTTGTATATATGTATGTTGTATGTATGTTCCCGAAATACAGCCAAAATGGTATATGATATCAGCATCACAAAATTTTAGGGCCACCTTACTCACCATTCTCTTGCGATGTGCAGTATCAAGTTTCGTTAAAATCGGGCAAAGGAAAAAAATTATTAAAAAATCAATTCCCGATTCAGTCAAGTACTCTTCGGGAGAATTTGATCAATGCAAACAACCTAGCGGTATAGTTCGCTGGAGATATCTTAATTTTTTCTTGAAATGATTTATTTAAAAACCTCAAACATTTAGTATAGACAAAGAACGATTTTATTTTTAAGCATAAAATAAACCGCTATTTTGATCTAATACTTCCGTGTTCATTAATAAATAAAAATTGTGTTTAGAAGATTACGCACAATAATTTATTTGACTTTCTTTTCTCCGTTCTTTTTTCACAATGACGTGCAATATCAAGTTTCGTTCAAATCCGGCAACGAAAAAAATTATTAAAAAATCAATTCCCGATTCAGTCAAGTCCTCTTCGGGAGAATTTGATCAATGCAAACAAACCTCAGCGGTATAGTTCGCTGGAGCTATCTTTTTATTTTGTTGAAATGATTTTTTTTATCAACCGCTGTCACAACAGGAACCCAACGGGTTTCACGGGTCGTTTCGTATATTACTAAAACTCTCGATCTTGTACGTATGTATGTTCCCGATACATCAGCCAAAACAGTACAAAGCACAAAATTTTAGAGCCACCTTACTCACCCATTCACCTGCGGTGTGCAGTATCAAGTTTCGTTTAAATTGGGCAAAGAAAAAAATTATTAAAAAATCAATTCCGGATTCAGTCAAGTACTCTTCGGGAGTATTTTGACTCAATGCAAAACAAACCTCAACGGTATAGTTCGCTGGAGCTATCTTTTTTTTTTCTTGAAATGATTTTTTTCATCAACTGCTGTCACAAACGGGAACCCAACGGTTCACGGGGTCGTCTAGTACCCAATAAATCTTATCTTGTATACTGCATAGAGCTGTTCGTGTCTTTGTGTGGGTTGGTCATAAACATGGCCCATTCTGCAGGCCACGCCGTCTCTCATTTCGGCAAATGTCACAAGCAGCCGCCTTTTAGCCTCGGCCAACGCCTTTCCCTTCCAGCTGCCCCAGAAATCACGGCCATATTTTTCCTTCACATCGCTCATTATGTTTATACAGGCCTCATGTACCGTACATTTGAAGACTCAACAACCCGTCTCTATTATAAATAAAGGCTACCATATTGAGGAAAGAATGTACAATTTGATGACACCTCAAACGAGGTGATGCATGCTTTGCTTCCAACGATCATGGCATTGGTCTAATTATATACCGCCCAATGAAGATACGTGTTTGCTTGAGTGCTGAAGGCCACTTGGCGAGCTCTCGACTTTGAAACATAAAACTTGAAAGGTCACATGACTTGGTGGCTATATTGGATTGAAGGAAAATTAAATAATACATTTCTCTGGTAAAGAGTACGTTGTTGGTCAGGTGTCCGATCAAAGCGGAGTTGTATTCAAGTGGGTGGGGCAGGTTGATGGTACCCGGCCATAACTGCTTTGCAGTTATAAAGCTTATTGTTAAGTTATTATTATTGTTATTATTATTAGTATTATTATTATATCTGATGTGTACTTAACATGCGAAAGCAACTTGCAGAAGAGGATGCCAATGTTTAGAAAATTAAACCCAGGCATAACTCTGTGGTTGTGGTGGGTGATACTTACCAACAATCCTATCATTGATAGTGTTCTTGAAGATTTGATGAAGATGAAGACAGCGTAGATAATAAAAAATTATCATTAAGTTTTTTTTATTTGAACAACTTAACTATTCAGTTACTGGAGCTGAGGACTCAATTTCCGCTTGCAGCAGAATGGCTTCAAAAGTAGTATGGCTTTCTGAGATGTTTATACAAGTGGAAGGAAATGCAATGAATATGAACCATTTAGGCTTGGTTGCATTTCAATACATGTTGCATGTGAAATCCAACAAATTAAATTATATGGAAATGATCAATTTATCAGAAAAAATGTTTCAACATGTATAAATTCAACTATATTGCCATCCTGCCAGACTTATTTTGGAATGCAAAACCTACAAAACCCAGAAAACTTATTTCACTGAATCGTGCCACGTTCTCTTTCACACCATCCATTCTGTCTCTCTCACACCTTCTCACCGTGGTCTGGAACCGCACCACCCTCGTTCACTTCAAGGGTCCGGGTCCTCTCCCCTTGTACCTGCAATGCGTAAAAGCGATTCTTATACAATGTTTCCAACACATTCCATAAATTACTCCTTTACCCTCTATCCATCCTCTACCCATTCCTTTTGTTCCTCTTTTGCTTTCTCCATCTCCTCATTAATCTTTTAACCTCAATGTGGTTTATTTTGCCCTTTTCTTTGCTTGCTCAACTCCTTTTCCTGTTCCTCTTAATGCCTGCTTCTCTCCCGCTAATTATTTTTCTCCCACCTCTTTCCCATCCTCTATTCACTTATCTATTTTCCATGCTCTTACCTTCTATTGTTTGGCCCATCTGCTTTAATCTTTTTATGTTACCCCATTATGCCTCTGCCTACATTCTTTCTTCATCGTGATAAATTCCCCTCCTTTTTTTTATTAGGGCCTTTTTATAAACAGCCCTATTGCTCCCGGTGTTTGCTTCAATTTCATCTATTTTAACTGCTCCTGTTCAAGTTTAACAACTTGTTATTTTACCCCGTGCTAACGCCAGCTACTTTTCATTTTAAACCCATTTATCTCACCTTTCAGCTTAAACCTAACCAGTCGCCATCTCGCGGCACAACACTCAAGCAATGCCTCAGCTGCCTTAGTCGCCATCAAAACAGACAGAACAAGAAGGGCACTCAGTAGAGTGCATACCTCCGCCACACAATACCTCATCCAGTAGAACATATTGGGCCCAATTTTTTTTTTTTTTTTTAATATCATGCTATGTATATCGTGTTTTGGCCCCATCTCTCAATGGTGAAGAATCACTTTGAAAAGTAAAAATTCTCGTTCCAAATCCAGATCGGATCTTCAACCAAAATCAATCAATTCTTCCGTGTCACACACCAACCTGTCTACAAGTTTTGTCTAAATCCATCCACAACTTTTTGAGATATCCTGCTCTATATTGTTTTTAGCCATATCACACAATGGTGAAAAATCACTTTTAAAATTTCGAGCATTCGGATCTTCACCAAAATCGAATCAGTTCATCCTTGTCACACACTCAAGCTGCCCACTAAATTTCATCCAAATCTGTCTACAACTTTTTGAGACATCCCACAGACAGACAGGTGAAAACAACCTCCTTCCACCTTCAGTGGTGGAGGTAATAAGTCAAGACACAAAATTAGTTCAAGCATGTATTATAACAGGCATTTATTTAGAAAGCAGAAAATTAAATCATATGTGTACAAGGGAAGTCACAAACAATTATTGAAAGGCACGGATACATTCCTACTTTTCACATAATCGACATCATGCCCTTGGATCCTTATCAGTCACTTATTAACTTTACATAACCTGGTGCCAACATGCACCCAGGGAAAATAGTGATGGGGGAGGAGCAAGATAAGATTAGAGATGAAAGAAAGAAGAAGATGGGGTAGTGTTTCATGCCCCTGCATAACTTGCACTAGCCTGGTTGAGCTCGTGCTCGCTCAACGGTTGGGCCGATGTGTTTGCATCCAGCCCCTCACACTCCACTCTCAGTCCCTCCTCCACATCACCAGTGCGTCACCCTCTCCATGCACCAGCAATGAACTGTCCCACAGCGAAAGTTGATGTTCAGATTTCGGTGGAAAACGCGGGAGGTTTGAAAGGTGAAATTGAGCCGGTGATGTAACCATGCAGCATAAGTGTAGCGACTGGACTCGATGCGAAGGTGTGGCAATGCGAGAAGTGAAGGATGGGTGTGAAAGATAAAATAAAGGCGTGAGAATGAAAGGAAAGGTGGGTAGAAGACTGAGAGGTGGTGAAAGAGAAGAGCGAGAATGTGTAAGCAAAGCAAAAGGAAGAGAGAGAGGAAACCCAAGAAGAAACCACAAAGAGCTTTCATGTGTGGGCGAAAAGAAGCGAGAAGCTCAAACAAATCTGTCTGTGTGTGAAAAGGCGCTCTCGCGTGCTGTGCACACCGCCTTTAATGGGGGTCCTCTTCACTCTCACTTGAGCCCCCCCCCCCATGTCCATAGGAAGAGTTGCGACAGCCAGGGGATCCTCTCCTCGTACCTGATTGGCTTGTTAGCGCTCCGACCTCCGGTGGCATCTTGAGATTGTTTGGGTTTTTGGCGCACTGTCATCTTATCTCTGATGGATCGAGTCATTTGGCGTGAGATTCCGGCACTCGATCCTAACCAAACCAGTTTGAGGGGGTTTCTGCAATGTTTGTGAGGAGCTTTTGGAGCAGAATGCACGGCCCCATCACGGATTTTCAGCAGAGAAAGTGCTTGTGGATGTGTGATGTGAGAAATGGGTGTAGGAAAGAATGTAGAATAAGAAAATAACACATCTGGGGTTCTAACTACACACTCCACAATGCATTCAGTGCCAGAGAAAGTCTACACCACTTTTCCAGTTTGTCACTTTTATTGCCTTATAGCCTGAAATTAAATTGCATTAAATCAACTTTTTCCACTTTATTTACACATCGTAAGCCCAACTTCTAATGAAAAACACATTCTACAAATTTCACAAAATGAATTAAAAATACAAAACTAGAATATCTCGGTTAGATAAGTGTCCACCTGCCCCTCTCCCCCTCCCCCCCCCCATCTATCTATAAATTCCAGCAATCTCTGTGTGTCTGTGTGTCTGTCTGCCTGTCTGTCTGTCTGCGACCGCTGTTTCTCGACAACCCACTGGTCCGATCTAATTGAAACTTGCCAGGTATATTGCTGGGGCTGTGGATGTGCCTTTTCAAGGTTTGATATTAATCGGACAAGTGGTTTCCCAAGTTATGGCCATTTATTTACCAAACAATGACAGGACACGGGGCTGGGCTGGCAAACCAATGACAGGACACGACAAATAACCCTAACCCTAAGGAACAAAAATATAAATTTCCTTGACCTGTGTCTCCGGCATCGCAATTGACGTCACAATTCTTCTTCTTTTTTATTTTTTTTTGAACGTACGGCCACGCACGTACGGGCCTGCACTATTAATATAAATTTCAAATTAGCTCAGGTGTAACCAATCACCTTCAAAATCACACACCAAGTTAATTGGCCTACACCTGTGTTAAACTGTAGTGATTCTGATTATTTCAGAATAAAATCAGCTGTTCCTGTAAGTTTCCTCTGTTGAGTAATGAATTTCACAGCAAAGACTCAACCAAGAGACCCGGGAGCTTTCAAAAGACCTCTGGGCTAAAAGTTGCGGGAGGCACAGATCGGGGTATGGTATAAAAATATTTCAAAGGCATTGAATATCCCTTGGAGCTCAGTTAAGACAATAAATAAGAAGTGGAAGATGTATGGTACCACCAAGACCCTGCCTCGATCAGGCTGTGATCCAAACTGGATGAACAAGTGAGGAGGTGACTGATCAGAGAGGCACCAAGGGCCAATGGCAACTTTGAAAGAGCTTCAGGCCTTTATGGCAAAGACTGGTCACTGTGTGCATGTGACAACAATATCCCAAGCACTCCACAAATCTGGCCTGTAGGGTACAGTGGCAAGTAAGAAGCCATTATGCAAAAAGCCCACATTGAGTCCATTTGAGTATGAAAAAAAAACACTCCAGCGATTGTAAAGCCATGTGGCAAAAAGTTTTTTTGTCTGACGAAACCAAGATGGAACTTTTCGCCTCAATGCAAAACCATTTTGTTTGGTGCAAACCAACACAGCACATCACCTGAAGAAGACGATCCCTCCTGTGAAGCATGGGGTGGCACCATCATGTTATGGGGATGTTTCTCATCAACAGAGACTGGGGCATTTGTCAGGATAGAAAGGAAAATGGATGGAGCAAAATACAGAAAAATTCTACAGGAAAATCTGCTGCCCTCTGCAAGAAAGCTGAAATGGGACGGAAAGTTCACCTTTCAGCATGACAACGACCCGAAGCACACAGCCAAAGCTACACTGGAGTGGCTAAGGAACAAAAGATAAATGTCCTTGAGCGGCACAGTTGGAGCCAAAACCGAAATCCAATCGAAAATCTGTGGCATGACTTGAAGATTGCTGTCCATTAATGCTCCCACACAACTTGACTGAGCTTGAAACAGTTTTTGTGCAGAAGAATGGGCAAATATTGCCCAATCAAGGTGTGCAAAGTTGGTAGAGACCTCCCAACAGATACAGCTGTAAATACAGTCAAACGTGCTTCCACGAAGTACTAACTCAAAGGGGTGGACACTTCTCCAACCGAGATATTCTAGTGTTGTATTTTTAATTCATTTTCTGAAATTTGTAAAATTTGTTTTTCAGTTGGAAGTTGTGGGTTAAGGGGCTGTCACACCTTGACGATTTAGCCAGCGTATGCGATTTATGAAAAATTTGTCTAAAACGCTGGCACACGTCGAATACGTTATGGGTACGTTTTGGTACGTTAGGTGTACGCTGAAAAACACTACCATAGGTCGTATTACGCTGGTTTAAAACGTTGTACTTTTTGGTTGTCCAAAAATTTTGCATGCTTGAAATTTTACGACGTACTCGGCGTTTGGCTCACACGTTCCGCTAACGCTGGCCATAAGTTGTAGGCACGTTATGCGATCGTTGACACACGTTAATTGTATGTTACTCATAAGTCGAAACACGTAGAGGTAACATTCGCGTACCCCGAAACTTATTTCTAACCTATGAGTAACGTTTTGTAAGCACGCTACACGAACGTTGTTCACACTTTGCAACACGTTACTTGAAAGTACTACTACTACTACTACTACTACTACTACTACCAACATCGACATCACTAATTCTCTGCGACTACTACTACTACTAGTAGTACTACTACTACTACTAACATCGACATCACTAAATTCTACAAGTAACGTGTGTCCGTCGTGTGTAAACAATCGTGGAGCGTGCCAGGAACATATGACAACGCATGCGGAACGTGTTAGCCATACGCCGAGTACGTCGTAAAATTTTTAGCATGCTTGAAATTTCAACGACGTATTACACGTACCACGTAATATGACAGCGTACTTCATCGTTTTCCAGCCTACTCTTAACGTATACACAACTTACCCTATACCGTATTCGACGTGTGCCAGCGTTTTAGACAATTTTTCATAGGCCGGCATATGCTGGCAAAATCGTCAAGGTGTGAACTGCGATGTTGACACTTCAAATTCTCAGGCGTTATGATTTAAATCGGCGTGGCGGCAGGTTTTTAACAGGCTTACACACACGAGTTCGTCGGCGATACGTGCAGCGCGCTATGCCTAAGTTAAACTATCGTTGGGCTAGGTTTGTGAACGCCGACAACAGGCTAAGCAATTTCGTTTTGG
>CM068952.1:157762982-157773630 GCA_035128595.1 Eptatretus atami | reverse complement strand
CCACAAAGAGCTTTCATGTGTGGGCGAAAAGAAGTGAGAAGGTCAAAACAATCTGTCTGTGTGTGAAAGGCGCTCTCGCGTGCTGTGCACACTGACTTTAATGGGGTCTCTTTCACTCTCACTTGGCTGCCAGGTAGCTATCATTTTGTGTTCGGGCACAACTATGCCAATGAGGCTGTGCCCCTATACCAGTACAGTGGAACTCATTTGACCAACCTCAGAAGGATGACAGGTTGTACAAACCCCTCCTGGTGTTAATTCAGTTGCCAACAGGGCTCAAGCTCAGGCCTCCTAACATCCCAAGCCAGCCACCCTAACCACTTTAACATCCAAAGTCAACCACCCTAACCACTAAATCAACACCAGGTTTACTGTCAGTGTGTTTCAGTGTAAGTGTGTGTCTCCTGCATAACTCCAAAACCATAAAACCTAGTATCCTGAAACTTTGCGTGCAAACTAAGGGAACTCCACCTGAGTGCATGAGTGAAAATTGTGCATTTGGTTTAATTAAAACACCCCTTTGGAAGATAATTAACAGCCTTATTTAATTCTATCCTTTATCAGGTGCATCCTCGGCCACCTCACTCTTTGGGGTCTTCAGGCGTCTCCTGGATAACCTCGCTGGGGTGTAAAGCTGTCATGTTTTTTTTGCCTGCTCAACCATGCCTTGTGTTGGAACAGGCCCCAACGATTTATTCACGATAAAGTTTTTTTTTTCACTTTCCTCAACTCATATTATCGAATGCCTGTTCATCATAGCTACGAATCACTGGGCACATCGCTTTTGTTAACTGCTATAGTTTTAAAATTAGGAGCTTGGAGTGATTTCATCCATCATATGACGCAATTTTGCACGATCGACTCTCACGGACGAATTAAAGTATATCATCGAAATATTATTTCGATTTTGAGGATCACATATCATCCGGACTAAATAAGCGTCATAATCTGGAGTGAAATCTGATAATTTCAAGAAATAACCAGTCTTATAACTAAGCCGATATATCTATTTACTTTAAGCAAGCAAGGCTATGTACCCTCCTTCTCCATATATACACAAGAAAATGTGAAATTTTCAAAGCATTAAACTTATCTTTTTGTTCTGTTTGGAGAATTATATTGAGTGAACAAAAATTTAGGAATGCATCAAAATTAACCAGCTTCACTGAGCAATATGATTTAATGCATTTACTGCTTGACATTGTGCCCTGTCCGCCAGAGGGACTGCTTATTCATTGCATCTGCCAGATCTGTGCCTATATTTTTGGAAGTTTCCAGAGGTGCTCTACAAGGAATCAAAACAAATCTGGTGAAAAACGGACCTTTTAAAATAAAGTTATAATGTATGTGTAAACTGTGTTATACCGTTATTCAACGTGATGTGTGCACAGACGAGAAAGGCAAGGTGGCGGTTTAGCTGCAATGTTTATTTCACGGGCGATTAAACTTTGTGATGTCTCCAGGATTTTTATACATTAAACAGTAACTCTTTTGTGGATAAAGTCATTCTTTGAAGGAATTCATTTTTTTTTAACTGCTTTGTGTGCGGTGAAGACCAGCTTTAAAGTGAAAGGGATCCTATATGGTATGCAGCCACAGCCTGGCCAGCTGTTCCTTATCAACCATTCAATTGGAGTGCTTGCTTGAGTGCTTAAGCCACATGCAGAACGCCCTATAGTCGATGGTGGCACTGCACTACGTCATTCTGTGGGAATCATTCATTCACTGTGTATGCTTTTGCATGCTGCGTCACATCATTCAGAGCGAGTGGTTCATGCTCCGTCATCCTGAGTGAGTGGTTCGTGCTCCGTCATCCTGAGCGAGTGGTTCGTGCTCCGTCATACTGAGCGAGTGGTTCTTGCTCCGTCATGCTGAGCTAGTGGATCGTGCTCCGTCAATCTGAGCGAGTGGTTCGTGCTCCGTCAATCTGAGTGAGTGGTTTGTGCTCCGTCATTCTGAGCGAGATGGGAAATAGCACCTAATTTCTGAGCAGTTTACCGTATTAATGCGTTTTCTAAATTACCAAGCCAATTTTTTTTCCCACCCATCACACATAGTTGTTTATAAAGATTAATGTGTGTGAACACATCCGTGAAACGTTTATATAAATGCAATGTTGTTTTTCGGTGAAAGCTACTCAAGGTTTTTGGGTTGTATACAGTACGTACTGTAGTCAGTAATCACACTGACTCCAACCTGCCTGATTCCCAAAAAATTGCCGATATCGGCCAAGCACTAATGTGTGTGTGTGTGTGTGTGTGTGTGTGTGTTCTGCCTCTCCGGTGTGGACCGGATAGCATACAGCTAACCCCAACCGCCAATGAACTTAACGTCTAACAACCATGCTGAGGCTTAGAGTTCTTTATTCTTGACGTTGGGTATGAGTTGTGTGGTAATCGCTGTAACAAAAACAAAAATAAAATGTTATAGTAAGTTGACACAGATATTACGGTGATCGTTATACATGTACAAGATCACTGATCAGAGTAACGGTTCAATAACAAATTAGAGTCACTAGAATAGACCGCAGAGCTTACATTTGTCTACACATCAAAGTTGCAAGTTCTTTCCTATAGGTTGTTGTTGTAACACAATTGTCGAAGTTCGTCGGTAAAACGAGCATCGAACTGTTTCATGTCGACATAAGTCACAGTACAAAATTCTGGTGTTGAACGATAAACAAAATGCTCACTCACACTGTTGTTGGCCACAGTCTGGCATAAAACGCATTTTTATCGCAGCGGGCAAAAAAGCACAAAGTAAGGCGACATTTTCTTTCTCAACCAGCGTGGTCATGGCTCACCGCCGTTTTTCAACAAACGTAGTCATGGCTCACGGTAGGCGGAGCCACAGGGAAGCACAACAATGCTCAAGCATGACTAGTCAACCGGCACAGTGTGGCGGCACACTCCCCGCCTGACGTCTTTAGAGACGTCACACACAAACACAATATATTAGAAAAACAAGCAATCAAAAAAAATGGCATCACTGATCCGTTGGAACATTCACAAATGAACACGGCACATATTCATTTAACACACAGGGAAGCAACACGACCAATTCACTAATAGGTCGTGTGAATGACACAATCTTCCCTTCTTTGGCAACGCAGATGACGGCTTTGCGAATCCTGCCGTCTGAGCCGGGCAAGACTTGAGTGATGACTCCGACAGGCCAGTCATTGCGGACAGAATCTTTTCCTTGAGGATTATAACGTCCCCGTCCTTCACTTCTTGTTTGTCTTGCATCCACTTCCGTCGAACTTGGAGTGAGTGGACGTACTCATGGCGCCATCTGCGCCAGAACTCTTCTGCGAGGAGTTGAACTCTTTTCACTGGATACCGTATATGTCTTTGATGTCCGCGTCGTAGAAAGGTTCAACAGGCGACCCCGTTTTCTGTGTTAATAGCATGTTGGGAGATAACACGAAAGGAGAATCTGGATCGGTAGACACGGGAACCAGTGGTGGTTGTTCACAATGGCCATTACTTCCATCATGAATGTTGTCAGCACTTCGTGGGTTAGATCTTCGAAGCAAACTGTGCCATCATAGATTCAAGAACACGTCTAACGACACCGATTAGCCGTTCCCAACTCCCCCCATGTGTGAAGAATGGGGTGGATTAAACAGCCATTTCACACCACTGTTGTACAGGAATTCTTTTACGGGCCTTCCTCCACGTTAACGGCGTCAATGTGTAGAGGGTCTGTTGCGCCGAGAAAATTTGTGCCACGATCTGACCTGTACTGTACCACTTTTCCGCGTATGGCTTGGAATCTCCTGAGAGCATTTATGAAAGAAGAAGAGGACATCCCTTCCACAATTTCAATATGTATGGCTCTGCTGGTTAAGCACGTAAACAGTATAGCCCAGCGCTTGCTACTGGCTGAACCACCTCTTGTTTTCTGGTCAGGACATTCCACGGGCCGAAGGCGTCGGTAGCTACATACGTGAAGGGCGGCGCGGGCGTCACGCGATCCGCGGAGAGGTCTGACATCTTCTGCTGGAGTGGGCGTCCAGCAGCTTGCGGCATGTGACGCAGTGGTGAATGAGGGAAGTTAACAACCTTTTACAGCCTGTGATCCAAAACTGCTGTGCGGACAGCTCCCTCTGTCAGTAGTCGGCCTTGGTGTTTACAAGTTGGTGGTGGTGACGTATCAGCAAGACAGCGACGTGATGTTTTCCAGGGACTATGACGGGGTTTTTGCCTTGAGCCGGTAAGTCACTGCGCCTTAGTCTTCCCCGACAACCAACAGCCCGTCTGCATTCAACGTCGGATCTAGCGGAAGTATGGGGCTGTCTTTTGGCAGAGGTTTGTTTGATTTCAAACACTGTAACTCCGTTGCGTAGGCTTCCGATTGTACTTGTTGAAGTACAAATGTTTCTGCTTGTTTCTGTTGTTCTACACTTTTACCTTCCACGCAGGCGTGCCACCTTTGCATTCGTTTTGGCCTTTATACGAATGGAGGATATGTCGTAAATGGACAACAGCGCCGACAAGTCTCTTCCAGTCGGAAAACCGTTTAAAACGTTCTGTACCAAGGCTTGTGGATGAAGAAATGTTCGTCGATTTGACATTGGCAGACGGCCGAATTTCTTTATCTTTGTCGGGTTTTGACAGCGGGAACTGTTCCGTGTCGTTGACGTCTGTGTCGTGTCGCTGTGACGGCCCCTGAAGCCAGCTACTGGAGGTGAGGTCTGACGCTGCGATGATCTTGTAGCAACGTCTGCTGGTTTTTAATGAGGCTGTGGTGCAGGAACTAGCTTTTTGATGGCTTCCGGTTTATTGTTAGGTAGCCGCTGTCTGTTGCCTTAAACGGCAGCGGTGCCACCCAATTACCTTCAGGTGACCGATGCATCTCATCTTCCATTTCTGAAATGAATTGTCTGTCTTCAGTGGACAGGCCAGATTTGTTGTCATATTTATTCACTTGGAAAATGTCTGAAAAATTGTCGTTTTTGCAGGTAACAATTTCTTCAACAACAGCTTATTGTCACATGGTGGGAAAATTGACGGACGACCTTCCGGCAAAAAGTTAATTTTATTCACCACAGGAACACCTGTTTTATGAACTTTGCCGATACAAGTTTCACCGATTATCGCCCAGCCAAGAGTTGTTTCTGGGCGAATGGAGATCCTCTCGGGCCCGTCCGTTGTTCCAAAAATAGATGCGCTTCTGGAATGTCGGCCGATCAAAATTAATATCTCGGCGTCGCTGTCAATCTCGGGGATTTCTGCAGCAATATCAGACAGGTGGGCATGATGAATGGCGACATCGGGCGTGGCTATTTCGTGACGGGCATTTGGATTTTATCGCACTCGATTACAGTAGGAACTTGTATTTTGTGGTTACCGTCTATGGACTCTATTGTGTAGCCATGTGCACGTTTCCCAACCATTTGCGCTGACCCGGAGCATGACGTAAGGTTGTAGGGAATATTTCCCCCCGATTCATCAAACGATTTGAAAAATCTTGATCTGGCGAGCGTGACGTTGCTCTGGTCGTCGAGGATTACGTAGGCATGGATATACTTGTTTGGATTGTCACTGTGTTAAACTTTGGCCAGAATTGTTTTTACTGCATGATTTACCCGGGGACACATCACCACAAATTTGTGTGCATTTTGAGTTCGAACGTTGACGGGTAGCTCCCGCCGTTATCGGCGAACACCTTATTGGCTGGCGTGGCGGGCTCTGTTGGGATCACTGTGGGCTCTTTAAGGGGCTGCCGCTTGTCGTAATGCATTGCTGTAACATGCTTGTTGCCTTTACACACAGAACAGGATAAATTTACATTACATGTCTTTGCAACATGGTCAGTTGAATCACAGCACCGGAAACATATCTTATTTTCCCGCAGAAAGTCCCTTTTTTCAACAAGTGACTTCAATTTGAACGCACGACAGTCGTTGAGGTTATGTGCAGTATTGTGCAAAGGACAATTTGGCTGAATGTCTGTCTTCTTGGAGAAGAGGGTGCGATGTGCAGGAAGTTTGTTTACCTGTGACTGTCTATATCCACTCTGACTGCTGCTCTGTGCGGCATTACTTTCGTACGCAAAACTAGGATCATTGCGTACCTGACTGAGGTTCTTGATAAACTCAGCAAACACATAGAAAGGAGGAACACCACTTATTTTCTTTTTTGTACTGGACGCATGCATTGTCCATTTCTCCTGTATGTTGTAAGGCAGTTTATTGAGTATGGGGAGTACTCCTGATGAAGAGTCAAAATAGCTTAAAAGAGTGGCGTATTTTTTGATCTTATTGAGGGAAAGCACTTCATATAATGTATCTGACAGTTCATACAGTTGCTTGTTGGCTTTGTTTGACAGCCGCGGAAAGGAAGCAAGTTTATGTTTGATTGAGGCTTCCACCATTTCCGGACTGCCAAATCGCTCCTCTAAGCGCTCCCATATTCTTGAAGCGCGAGAAATGGATTGTTGGCATTTGACATTTTTAAGCTGACGGCGTGTTTCTTTGATTGTGGACCTAACAACTTAATCAGGAGGTCAATCTCTTCATTAACACTGGCACCAATATCGTTCACAACGCTGCGAAAGTCTGCCTTCCACACTGTGTATGCTTCTGGGGTGTCGTTGAATGTACACAAGCATGTTAACAGCAAATCTCTTTTCACGCAGATATTGTGAAAAGTCAGTGATCATAGGCATTGTATTATTTGCTGTGTATACCGGCACAAATGAAGGCAAATTCGGTGTCTAATGTCACACGAGGGTTTGAACTGTGATTTAAATGTCTGTTACTCGTGGGAACAGATGTAGCGTTAATAGCTCGGTTATTTAAATCAGGAAAGAAGGGGTGATCAGGGTGTCTGGTTGTTGCTTGGTATAAATTACTGGCGATATTGGGCGTAAGAGCCGGTGGTTGCAAATTTTGCATATTGTCAGTAGCGATAAAGTCAGCAGTTGGTAACACTGGCGGATAACTGTGATCTTCCACATACTGTTCTGTGCGCTTTGCTGATGTCTCCTGAGATAGGTTGATATCGGCGGGCCATTTCCACCCTCAAGTTCGCTAATACATTGTTCAATGGCTTGTAACTCTGCCTCAGTCACGGCGCTTGTTTTTCAGATTGTAGTAGGGTTAAATCAGCCTCCATTGTTGCTTGAATTCGTGCTGATTCTGCTTGAATTCGTGCTGATTCTGCGGCGGCCAAGGCTTGCTTTTTGCGTAGTTCAGCCGCTTGTCTCTGAACTGCAGGCCAGCTTTAGCAGCAACGGCTTTAGCCTTTTTGTGCTAACATAGAACTTATGTTAGACAGTTCTGAAGATTTTGAACCAGCCTGAAATGATCGTCTGATCGGTTACTTCTGGGTGATTTCTCTGACATGTTGATTGTCTGGACGATGGCGTCGAGTGATACTGCGGACACTGTGTTTGGTTATGGACTGGATTCCCCTGAGCCGGCGGACCGACGTTTCTCGCTTGCTGGTGCTGTGCTTGGCCTAGTCGATTACTGTTGCTTGGCCTAGTCGATTACTGTTCTGCCTCTCCGGTGTGGACCGGATAGCATACAGCTAACCCCCAACCGCCAATGAACTTAACGTCTAACAACCATGCTGAGGCTTAGAGTTCTTTATTCTTGACGTTGGGTATGAGTTGTGTGGTAATCGCTGTAACAAAAACAAAAAAAAATGTTATAGTAAGTTGACACAGATATTACGGTGATCGTTATACATGTACAAGATCACTGATCAGAGTAACGGTTCAATAACAAATTAGAGTCACTAGAATAGACCGCAGAGCTTACATTTGTCTACACATCAAAGTTGCAAGTTCTTTCCTATAGGTTGTTGTTGTAACACAATTGTCGAAGTTCGTCGGTAAAACGAGAGCATCGAACTGTTTCATGTCGACATAAAGTCACAGTACAAATTCTGGTGTTGAACGATAAACAAAATGCATCACTCACACTGTTGTTGGCCACAGTCTGGCATAAAACGCATTTTTCATCGCAGCGGGCAAAAAAGCACAAAGTAAGGCGACATTTTCTTTCTCAACCAGCGTGGTCATGGCTCACCGCCGTTTTCAACAAACGTAGTCATGGCTCACGGTAGGCGGAGCCACAGGGAAGCAACAACAATGCTCAAGCATGACTAGTCAACCGGCACAGTGTGGCGGCACAGTGTGTGTGTGTGTGTGTGTGTTGGTCATAAAGTATAACATATTCTCTCCGATAACTCCCCTACTCCCCCCCCCCCTCTCTCTCTTTGTCCCAACCTTGCGCTACCCCTCTCAATGCAGTGCAGCACCTCCTCCACACCTCTCTCTCTCTCTCCCCCCCCTCTCTGTCTCTGGACATGTCTGGACAATGTTTGTCTCTGGACATGTCCGAATGGTATTTATCTCTGGACGTCTGGATGGGAGCGTCTCCGGATGTGTCAGGGCGGTGTTTGTCTCTGGATGTGTTGTGGCGATGCTTGTCTCCGGAGGCGGCGGGGCGGTGTTTGTCTTCGGAGGCAGCGGGGCGGTGTTTGTCTCCAGAGGCGGCGGGGCGGTGTTTGTCTCCGGAGGCGGCGGGGCGGTGTTTGTCTCCGGAGGTGGTGGGGTGGTGTTTGTCTCCGGAGGCGTGGGGACGGTGTTTGTCTCCGGAGGCATCGGGCAGTGTTTGGCTCCGGACTGTTGGGGTGGTGTTTGTGTCCGGCTGGGAGGTTATCTCCAGATGGGTACGGATGGGAGTTTGTATCCGGACAGCTTGGCTGTTGATGCATTCTGGCGATGTTTGTCTCTGAACGTTTCTGGGTGGTGTTTGTCTTCGTACGTGTCCGGGTGGTGTTTTATGTCCGGACGGGAGTTTGCCTCCGGATATGTATGAGCAGTGTTTGCCTCTGGGCCTTGTTTATAGTGTGACCGGCAGAAAATGGATTTCAGACATAATTTTATCTCCATCTTCACTCTTATTATATGCAAAATCATTTTGATGAGACAGTATGAATCATAATTAACGCTCCCCCACACATCTGCCTTCCTTCCTTCCACCTCACACTGTCTTCCCTTCCCACACCCTCCTCGCTCCCACACCCCTCCTCTCTCTTTCCCCTCCACCACCACTTCACTCTCCCCCTCTCTCTCTCCCCACCCTCTCTCCCTTTTCACCCTTCTTTTTCTCTCCCCCCCCCCTCCCCTTAGTATTCCCGTCAGTGAAGCAACAGGTGGTATTTGCTGGTACAGTAATATCTCGGTTTATGAACAACATGCGTTCCTGAAAAGTAGTTCTTAAATTGAAAGCTCGTGAATCGGGAGTGATTTCCCCATAGATATAATGATATAGTGAGGGGATGCGTTCCCCCAAAAAAAATTCCACCCCAAAATTCAACAATAATGGAGAAAATATTTTAAAATGCACAGTAATGATCATGATAAGTAATACGAATGTCACTTTCAAGCTATGCAAGGTATGGTACGTCTTAAAACGTGAAAACACCTTTCACTTGCACCAAATTTTCCATCGTGGAACTTTCACCATCACTGCACTATTAGTCTTTGAAAAGTCTCTTGGCCTTTTCTTTAATAATGACCATCGGGTTAACTTGAACATTTTTTTTCGAGTTTGGCTTGCAATCCAACACTTAGCAAGCGCTCCATGTTTTCCATTACAGAGCTGCATGTTTTGGTGAATTTCACTGCACTGGAAGGTGTCACATATTCAACACATACCATGATCTTTTCTTTGTTGTTACGTTTCATAATCACTGTTGTATTCGCAAGGCAAAAATCACATGCAATATCTGTAAAGCAGGAACTAGCATCAAACCTTAGAATTTCCAGCTTACTTTCAAACGATACCACTTTCCTATCTTTCTTTACATTCGTATCACTTCTTTGAGCACTTATCTTCTTTTTATGAGCCATATTTATGGATTAATACAGTGCAGTACAATACTGTAATGCATAAGAACTGAGTAAATAAAATGCACTTTAACACTGCACTTCAGCACAAACGTGAGGATGTAGCCGCATAGGAGAGCATTAGGGAAGCAACGATCTGATATCATCATCCCGGATGGAAGCAAGTGCCGCTTTGCTGTTTTGTAGCAAGATACGTGTTTATTTTAAATTACACAATCAAAATTTTTGATCAAAACATTATGAGGTCGTGCTTTGAATTCGTTGCTGAAAACTTAGTTGACTGAAGTCGAACAAAACTTTGTAATGTCACGATTTGAGATCGTAAATCGAATTTTTGGGATCAAAAAATTTAGTTCGTAAGAATGAAAGTTTGTAATTCGGATGTTCGCAAATCGGGATATTACTGCATACTAATAAATGTGTGTGTGTGTGTGTGTCCTCCACAACTCCATAACAATGAAACCTAGCAACTTTAAACTTTGCATGCATACTAAGGAAACTCCAAGGGAGTGCACGAGTGAAAATCGGGTGTTTGGGTTAATTAAAAATGCTTTTGAAGATAATTAACGGCCTTATTTCATTATCCTTTATCAAGGCGTCATCATTGGTCAGCCGTGCATCAGCTCGCTGCTGGGGTCTTAAGTCGCCATTTTGTTCAGCGTATTCAAACATGCCTTGCTTTGGAAATACGATTTTCTCTCATGGACTAATAAAAGTATATAATCGAAATATTATGCATGATTTGAAAATCTGATCTGATGGATTGAATAAGTGT
>CM068952.1:157748135-157758381 GCA_035128595.1 Eptatretus atami | reverse complement strand
GGCTTACCAGTTTTTAGGATGGCAATAACATTAGCCTTATTCCAGGCTGCAGGAATTTGCCCTGTTTCTTGGACGACAGTAAAAGGGCTACCAACCAGGTACGACCCTATTCTCCAGAGTTTTTAAGGAATTCGGGGAAAATTCCGTCGGCCCCTGCGGCACTTTTTGGTTGCCGACAGTGTGGCGTCAATCTCTTTCTTTGTATATTGGGTTACCAGGTGGCTGCTCAGTGGGCTTTCTTGGGGGTAATCCCTTTTTACCTCCTGCCTTAGTGATTTAAAAAAAGAGAGAGATCAGGTCGCATGCCGGAGCACGCCGCAGAGGACTGCGCCGACCACGGCCAGGGCAGCGTGAGTAGGGGCGCAGCTGCGCGAACCATTGGGCTTGCCGCCATCGGCGTCAACGCGGAGCGGGTAAAGACTTCCCCTGTCCGTCGTGGACTGGCGCGATCTTCCAGGATCCAAAAACGTACATTTGGTCTACGACCTGGTCTGCCTCCTTGCCTATGAGGGTGCTTGCTCTTCGGGTTGAATGCATGCATGTGGCGCCGGTCTTGGTTTTAAAGTAGAAACTGTTGAAGTGCGATGTAAAATTAACCTTTGCTTTTTATTGCGGTGTTGTAGCTCTGCGTCGTATGCATTTGCTTTTGTTGCATTTTGTATTGGCTGTTATACGTGCGTGCTTTGTCCAGGTGTGTTCTTATTAAAGTTGCATTGTGTGAACTGCTGTCCCATTTTCGCTTCGTCTTTCCTGTTAAATTTGAAGTCTCCAATCTTGTCATCAGTGTAATGTGGATTCGTAGTGGGTTTAGAAACGGTCCGGGTAATTGAATGCGGAACCGGTCAAGGTCGGTCGAAGATAACCCGCTGTCGGTTATTGTAATAGTCGGAGCGAACCGCTTAAAGCGTTCTGGTGTGCCGGAGTCGGCCTGTGGCGTTACGATCGCCCGTCGACGACGTCCGCAGTCGTCTGGTAGGTCGAATTGGCGAGCAACCATCCTGCGCGGGTGGGCAATTGCAAGATCGTGTGAGGTTACCCACCGTGGACTGGCTCCGGGTGATAGTTCCCTAGAGGGTCACACTGATTCCGTTCCGGTGGGCGAGGCGGCCGCACGACGTCAACGGCCGATCGCAAACCCCGGTGGGCCAGAATTCGCGACAATATGTAGTTTATTGTTATGCTTAAAAATACGTCAAAATTCATCTCAAAATCTCAAATTCTGGTTTCGTGGGGCATCCCTGTATATAATACCACACGCAGAACATTTAAAATACCCAGTTAAACTCTGGGGAAATGGGCTTATCTATAAAACACGGTACTTACCGAATGAACTATTCTATAGGAACTGAATGGTTCTGTGAACCATAACGCGCAACATACATATATAATATTATATATCATATATATAAATATCATAATATATAGTATGATAATATAATATAATATGAGGCTATCGTATAAAACACTACTTACTGAGATAACTAATCTATAGGAACCTGAAGGTTCTGTGATTCCATAACCGCAACACTATATTATACTAATATATATATATATATATAATAAATAAATTATATATAATTATATTGGTGTGTTGTGTGTCGGAGGGGGGCGGAGCGAGGATGTGGGATACAGAGGGAGAGGGGACAGGGTAGGGGTAAGGGAGTTACCGAGAGAAAATGGTTTTTCTTTATGAACAAAACACACACACAACACACACACAGTCACACACATCACACGTAGTGCTTGGCCGATATCAGCAATTTCTTTGGTAATCGGTGCAGGTGATTACCGACGCAATACGTACTGTATACAACCCCCAAAAACCTTGAGTAGCTTTCACCTTGTTTTGGGGAATTTCAATAAACAAATTATAGTATAACAAAGTTGCATATAATTTTCAGGAGATGTGTATAAAACAGTTCATCTTTATTAGCAGCTGCCAATTGTCAATGTGACTGGTAAGAAAAAATGGGCTCGGTGATTGGAGAAAACTTTAATAGTGGCAAACGCTTCGGAAATTGCGTGTAAAAATGTATTGCTTTGAAACTCTACAAAGAGAACCAATAACCTTTCTAAACACAGCCGGTTATATAAATTCCCTACAAGTGCTTGAGAAACATCATGAGACATAAGGAAACCTATCGCTCATACGTGGTCTGAAGGTTTAAAAATTAAATTCCTCCACCACTCATCATCACAAAGAGCGGGAGAACTTTGCCAATCACGGCACCTCATGAACACAAGCAGCACGTCATGCACACATACCCAGAGAGAGTCCCTTTAATCAGATCAAAATCTACCCATTAGTACCGTATCTTGTAGCATCTGCCGACTGCATCCCATTGGGGCACAAGCGTAGGAACACTGTGCAAGTGCTAAGGGCCCTTCCAACCTTGACGTTTTAACCAGCAATGGCAACCGTGATAAAAAAGTATTAAGAAGCGTTGGCGTATGCTGAATTTGATGTTTTTTAAAGTTTTTGGGCGTATTCATAATGTGTTGGTCGTTAGCATAGACATAATTAAGTAACGGCACAGAAGTTCGTTGTGTTATGATAACTTTTTACCAACGAAGTGCTAGCGCTGTTGGTCGGCGTTCACGAACCTAGCCCAACGATAGTTAACTACGCATCAGCGCGCTAAACGTTCGGCCGGCGAACTCGTGCGTAGCCTGTTAAGACCTGCCCGGACGCCAATTAATCAGTAAACCACCGTGATAAATGGAAATGTCAACATCGCAGTCACACCTTGACGATTTTGCCAGCGTCAGCCGACCTATGAAAAATGTTCAAACGTGGGCGCACGTCAAATACGGTATACGTAAGTTTGTATACGTTAGGAGCTACGCTGAAAACAAATGAATGTACGCGTCAATTACGTGGTATCGTGTAATATATCGTGAAATTCAAAAGCAGCTGAAAATTTTACGACTACTCGGCGTATGGCAACACGTTCCGCATGCGTGTCATATGTTCCTGGCACGCTCCGCGATCGCTTACACACGACAGACACGCGTTACATTGTAGGTTACTCCATTAAGTCGATAACACGTCAAGGTAATTTAATCCTATACCCGCAACCTAAATTTTTCACCAATGGGTAACTCTTTTAACGTAGATGTACGTGCTCTGAAACCTTTGTTTAACGTGCTTGAGAACCTATGAGTAACGTCATTGAACCTATCTGTAACTTGCCTTGAACAATACTAGCGGGGCTATGAGCCTAAGATAACGTGCGTTTAAACCTATGTTGTAGCATGCTTGAACCTAAAGTATAACGTGCTTCTAACTTTGAGTAACATGCAGAACCTATGGGTAACGTATCTCAAACGACATTGTCGTAGTGTAGACGATTTAGATTAAACGTCTCCGAACGACTAAGCACTTACTGAACGGGTTCTAACTGCATCTACCTGTATAATGGCGTATTGGCTGCGTAAGGGGAATTGGTTATAACAAATGGGCTTCACAAAAGGAACCCATCATTGTTCAACTCCATGTTGAGTGATGTCAAGCCAGTAGTATCATATAGTAATGACTATAGCAGTAGTCTGTGTGCGTGACAGTATAATGTAGTAGTCGTTGTAGTAGTAGCATGGGTAGTGAGTAGAGTCTATCATAGTAGTGAGGAGGGTGTGTCTGATGAATGGATCCTCTTATCGTCCACAATAGGAGACAACGTGCACATTGTTAGATGTTCTTTCGGCTATTTTTTTTTCGCTCATCCCACGATAAATATTCTTGTTTGACTATTAAAGTATTAAAAACGACTTTGGTAACAAATGCATAATGTAACTAGGTAAGAACACAAACGCTTCCGATAACTTATAGATAAGTTAACCAACGATGTTTATCGTGTTTAGTCGTCCACAGCCTAGCCCCAACGATAGCAGCGTATGCATAGCGTAAAATCCCAAGCACGTTTATTCATTAGGTTATAAATAAGTCCCGGGGTACCCAAACATTTACTTTGATGTGTTTTCGACGTATGAGGTCACTCAGTAGCGTGTTCGAAGTGTGAACAACGTTCGAGTCGCGTACTTTACAAAACGTAACCATAGTTAGAAAAATTTCGGTCCGCGAAGTTTACCTCTACGTGTTTCGACTTAGATAATATACAATTAATGTGTGTAACGATCTGCATAACGTGCTAAACTTATGGTGCAGCTGTAGCGAATGGTGAGCCAAGATCCCGAGTTACTCGTAAAATTCAATGCATGCAAAATTTTGGCCAGGACCAAAAAAAGTATCAATCGTCTTTAAAACCAGCGTAATTACGACTAGGTAGTAGTTTCAGCGCTGCACCTAACGTCCACCAAAAACGTACCCAAAAGTTCGACGTGGTGCCAGCGCTTTACGGCAAATTTTCATAAAATCGCAATATTCGCTGCTAAATCGTCAAGGTGTGACAGCCCCTTAACGCACTCAAGCTCGCACCCAATGAATGCTGTTAAGAAATGGCTGGCTTGGCAACGATTGCAAGCTATTGTAAATGGCACATACCCTGCTGAAAAAACTAAACAATCGCCAATTTCTTCCTCACATTCTCGAGATTTCACTCGCAAGATTTTGAAGTTATTTAAGTCCCCACGTGATCTGATCCTGTCCAAACTCAAATATGTTTCGTATCACATGCTGAATTGGTTCGTGAGTAGTAGATGCATGGAAAATTGCATCATATAATGTATGAAATTGTCCAAGCTCATTTGAAACATGTGCACTTTCAAAAGTGAATGTTCCGAGTGATTGTAGGTAGGTATTAGATCAGGCATTCGATAATGGGGAAAAAACAAACATTTTTGAGTGCTTTATTGTAAGAAATTGTTGCCTTATGTGTTCAACTCAAGGCATTGTTGACGCATGCCGAACAAAATGGTGAATTAAGACCGCCAGCGAGGTAACTGCAAGGAGCGCCTTAACTCAATTGAGAACGAGTGCCGAGGATCGCGCTGACAAAGGAATTATAATAAATATGCCCTTAAATTATCTTGCAAAAAGGGGTGTTTTAAAGAACCCAAACACCCAATTTTCACTCTTGCACTCCTTGGAGTTGCGTTTAGTAAGCTCAAAGTTTCAGCGCTAGTTTCAGGTTTGTAGCTATGGAGGGACCACACACACCACACACACACATCACACACAAGTATTATTATAGATTGTAAAATCAAATGCAAAATGATGCTGCTACAACAGGATTAGTGCAGAATATGGGGAGCAAAGCTGATTTATAGCAGAATAGGGGGGGGGCAAAGAAGAGTGCAGTAGGTGGAGAAAAGCGGCGAACGAAAGTAGGCTTAGTCGAGGAAATGGAGACAAGGAGGATTCGTCGGAGAAATGCTGATGAAAGAGACATCGTGGTGTTGGAATTTTTTTCAGAAAAGAATGCGTTTCAGGAGGATTGAAGTGTGCCTTTATATTTGGTGCAATTGACATGGCAGATACTTTTGGATTTTGACACTCGTTTGTGGACTCTCGGTGGTGTGATTAGATGGTTCCTGAATTTGGTGTAATTGTGTGATATTAGTGAGTATTTAAACGGGTTTTGTGTCTTTGTGCATTCGAGGTCGGGAATGAGTTGCTGAAGACGTAACATCTAGCTCGGTTGATTCAAGGCTGCTAATTGGCAGGGTCATTAGTTCATGGACCCCAAGCACATTGGCCTGCCTCCCCATTCATTTGCTATCCTTAATTTCATTCATATTTTCTATGCTGTGAAATGTTGTCGTAGAGTGGTGTGTCTCTGATATGATTCTGGATTCTGGGGTTTGTTTCAGACTGCTATGATTTGGGTTTGTACGAAGATGTTTGTTTTCACACAGGATCAATTTGCCACAAGGAACACCAGGTGCCTGGTGAAGTGTGGCCATGCAGCGCTCCGTATTGGGCGGCGATCTGAAGTGGATCGTGTTGAGCATGTCACGGTAAGGTGAGAGGACATGATCCTCGCATTGTGTTTGGAATTGGTATATTTTATGGTTGTACACAAGAGTATTTGTCCAAACGAAGCCTGCCTTAAGATGGGAACTGCTCAAGAAAACCAGTTTTCATTTGTGTTCCGTGGAACAGTTTGTGGTAATCCATGTGACATGGTCCCCAGAGTGGTTTCGGACTGAGGCCAATCGGAGAGATTTTAGAAACCTGTTGGAGATCTACCAAAGCTCGTTCAACATGGTTAGGGCTTTCCGATCATGACGCACACCTTTTGGAGTAATTTCAACCTTGAGCTCAGTTTTAATTGCTGCTGTCTGTCTTTAGTTCGATCATCTATTCACTTTTAACCGATAATAGTTTGGGCAAGTTCACCTCACTGTTCTTTCGAACGGGAATTTAAAACAAATGATACTGAAAATTTTTTTGCCCGATTGTTGTTTCCTAACTGACAGTCTGGAACACTTTTTCCTATTTTCTTTATTGAGAACAGCGACATTCTAGATAGAACGACCCCAGGCACATCTAAAGGTCAATTCACACTCTTCAGAAAAACTGCACAAATCGACCTTTTATTGTTAAGTAACCGATGACCTTTTTGTAGCACAGGGAGGTGTGTGGTCAGGTGATTCGGACGATGCTTTTGGGCAGATGTCGGGTCGCTACATATTAACGAATCCCAGACGTTGGATCTGTCCATTTGACACCACATCATTGTTGCCTGATCGCCGAAAACCCCCTAACCCTACCCTTACCCTACCACCTCCCGACTCGCGTGCTCACCCCGTCAAAAGTGTTTATTTTTGGTGTGTCTAGTATTTACGACATTCGCGGTGTATTTATGAATCAACCATAAACGTGTTTATTGCCATCGCAGATCTACTTGAACAATGTTTTGGGTTTGGCAGCTTAGCCCCCATTGCAGAAGTCATTAATGACAAGCTCCAATTCTTTTGCTGCCAATCCAATCATGAGCAAAGATCTTGATTCACTCCCTGACCCGCAGTTTCCAAACTTGAATCCATAAACGTAAAATACGCCAAATCACCTAAATTTGGAACCATAACCTCTGACCCTCTTCGAAAGCGTTCACCAACGCGCCATCTCCAATAACCGATGACGAAGTCAAAATTCACAATTGCTTCTCCACCGTGGTTTTTTCCTCCATGAGGTTCTGTGCTATAGCAATATCAACCGCATAGGTTATAAACCGTCAAAGATCTCAAAGATGCGTTTTCAAGCAACCGGAAGGGGGTCTTCAAAAAGATACCGCAACATTCTGTGGGAACCATGAAGCGTTTCGGATTCGTCATGTTGGCTTAGATGAAACAATAAAAACGATTCTGATAACACATACGAATGTCTTCTGAGGTTTTCATATCTGAATGTCCTCACTGTTATATCAGACGTGATAAGGAACAATGTTTTGAGACTCTCAATGGCGAACTGGGGCCTTTGAATGAAGATTCGGAGAGAAAGGTGAAAATCCAAGCCCTCGTCAAGGTTCAAAATGCAAATGAATAAAAGAAGAGAGGAGTCATGTGAGATGAAGAGAGTGAACCCAAAGCAATAATGGACAAGGTAAAATTTGCAATGAGGGAAATTGATGTTGAACTGGAGATGAGAAAAGAAGGAAGACAGACGATTCACGTGGAATTTCAGGTATGGTAATTATTTTTTTGTAATCTGTTCCATGATATTTGCAATCCGTTGGATCAATACTTTGGCGGTCCATTTGTTTTCACCAGACCCTTGTGCTCACTGCAGGACAAGCTCCTGCGTATTAGACAGAAAAATCTGCCAACAACCTCCTTCAAGTTGGGAATGCGTCTGGCACCAGTAAGGCCTTGTGGCTAAAGATCATGTTGTTGTTTATGGCAGTCATAGATAAATCTTGTCCAAACTTCATTATCACCGATTTGCAGCTTTCATACATCCACGTTTTCCCGTCGGTCCCTCACTCCTCCCCCCTCCCCCCACTCCCTCCTCCTCCCCTAATTTTTATAATTGCACACATTCCCTTTCAAGGAAGTTATGCATGAGGAGGCCTTTGGGCCCATGAAAATGATTGCCAACTTTGGTTCCTTGCCATGCTTAAAATCGGAAGCAACACATAGCAATTTTTAAACTTTGGCTATGACGACTGGCGTAATGACGACTGGTCTCACTGCCAACCTCAAGACCGGAGCGGACACCTACATGCATTACGCCATAATAGTCTGGTCGTTGGTACATACGTTATCAACTTCTTCGACATCTATTCTACGTTGGCCAAAGAATTGGATGCGCTAAATTAATGTCAAGTCTGCAAGCCATTATTGGCTGCCTCAGGGTGAGTTGGTTGAAAGCTAGAAAGTCTCCGATAACTTCCCAAGGGAAAGTGCGAGGTGAGTGCTCCATCAATCTGAACCCTGCCACAGTCACAAGTGCACTGACTCATCCTCCATCCAGTGGAGGTACTTGGGCAAAAAAGGCCCTGTCCAGTGCGGAGCCTGTGAGGGACCGTCCATATGCCTACGGGAGGTGAACCGGCTGAGAATGTTTGATCAATGTGCAATAGTGTTATTTGGAGCTGTGGCAATCTCCCACTGCCCTCCACAAGTGTCGCTCTCTTTGATGGAGCTCCATAAGGAAGGCATAGTTCGTGGTGGTTTTGGGACTTAAAGGCAGCAGTGTGATGTTCAGTGAGAAGCGCTAGGCTGAATTTCGGGAGACAAATGTGGCTGAAGCAATCGGGGATGATAGCGCATCGTTCTACGGATTGGCTGGCGGAGCAATGTGCAAGGATAGGAAGCCACTGCAGTCTTTGTTGGCTGAGGCTTCCAAGACACTGTTCTCATAATGGTTTTCACTGAATTGTCGATGGTCGCGATGATATGGGTCACCGCCGACCAGACTGGTTCGCACAATACTCTGCTGTCCCAAGAATAGGGTAAGTTGTCGTGCGTAAGGTGTTAACGCCGCTCCCGATGGTTCGGGTCAGTTTTCCGATAGGTTTTCCGCCGTGCCCTGACTTCTTCTTGCATCTTTGCAGGTGTTAGTGAAGGTCAGGATCCATCAAATGTAACCTCAAGGTATGGGATAACGGACATTTCACTCATACCGGCGAGAATGTCACCATCCACCTCTGAATTTGGCTGTGCGAGTTGTCAAGATGGTGAGATGGCGTTTTGTTTGGGTTGGGCAGAGCTTCATTTGTCGTAAATACTCCTCCAGTAGCAAGAGATCTCGGTGAGTTGGTTCCTGACAGATTTAGTCAGGTGCCCTGGCGCTAACGAGTGCGATGTCATCAGCAGTAGGAGAGTTTGAAGAGGTTGGCGTCTGGCAGGTCGCTAACGATCGAGGTTAAAGAGGGGCGGGGGCTCGAACAGATCCTTGAGGGAGCCATCGTTAGTGTCGAAGACACGGCTGTTTGCTGTTGAGGCCAACGGTTTTTCGGTCCCCCAAGGAATACCGGACAGTACGTGTGATGTTTGCTGACAGTGGAAGACTTTAAAAGACTTTGAGAAGGAGGCCCTCGGCGCCAGAACGTGGTCAATAGCAAAGAAGGTCCTCAAGGAGGTTCGGCCATCTTTTGTTTTTTCTCGGAAGCCGCCTCGATAATGGGAGAGGGCAAGACCTGATCACCCGGGCCTAAAGCCGCCCCTGCCATCAGGTCGGAAGCCTCCAGAGTGGGGATAAATGGGATCGTAGACTCTCCATCAGCTTCCTGTACTGAGTAGTAGGCATAGGGGTGGGTAAGTTGCAGGGTCAAGTCGTTGGCTTCCGTAGTTTTAGATGGCAACATTAACGCCTATTCAGCTCAGGAATTTGCCCTGTTTCCTTGAACGACAGTAAAAGCGGCTACCAGACCAGGGTACGACCCTATTCTCCAGAGTTTTTAAGGAATTCGGGAAAATTCGTCGCCCTCGGCACTTTTGTTGCCGACAGTGTGCGTCAATCCTTCTTTGATATTGGTTTACCAGGTGGCTGCTCAGTGGGCTTTCGTTGGGTAATCCCTTTTTACCTTCCTGCTTTAGTGATTGGAGGTCGGCTTGACGGTCTGGAGGAGGTAGATGCGATGGAATCAGGGGAAACTCTTGAGATGGCATCAGTAGTTTTCTGTGCAACTCAAAGTTCCTCAGCAATGCCATGCCTTGCAGCTGCGTGGTGAAAGTCCTAATGACTACACCAACTCCTTCCACGCTTCAGATCTTCGTGGTCGAAAGCCGAAAAATAATGCTTGCGCAACATCCGTGGTTTCCAGTTTTGTTGTGCTCCTTTGGAAGCCTTTCAGTCTCCAACTGTCCAGCAATCGTGTGGTAGCCTTGCAGAAGCGCACTT
>CM068952.1:157725630-157736920 GCA_035128595.1 Eptatretus atami | reverse complement strand
TTTTTTATTATTATGCCATCATCATCGAATGCCTGCTCCCTCTCTGTCAGATTTAGGTGTAATGTGGTAAAATACGGGTGTGCATGCATCAAACTTTGGGTGTTCTTCGACGTCCACTTATCAGGGTCAGTCCTCCTCAAGATTGAGGTATGGTCACATGGGACAGTTGTGGGTGGGATTAGTGTGCGAGTGGAGAGTGTATGACTGGTTAGTGTATGTGTGGAGGGACATGTGTGTGGTATGGTCATTGGTGTATCCCCTGGGTTCTATGTGATAATCAGGTTGTGTGCTTTTTCTGAAACATTCTGTAATCGTTTTTGGAGCTTGCATCAACCAGTTTTGCTTTTTCGATCAAAGGGTGGTACTGAATGGGGAGTTGTATTGTTACTTTTGTTGAACATTTATTTTCTTGGGATTTTGCATGTCAGGGTTGCAGAATTAATTGGCGGTGTTTGTTTACTACGGAGACAAGGATCATGGCGTTGCTCACGTAAACATTCTGGCCAGAATATGTATGCATTGACGCACAATGGATAATTGTGAGGCATGTCCTAGCCAGGTAGCTCTGACGTGTTCATCAAACATTTACTGAAATTTATTACCGTCTCTCCTACATGAGCTGTGTCACAGTTTCATGCAATGCGATAGATCACATTAAATCTGTGTCCAATGGGTACTTCATCATAAAATTTTGTGATGGCACTTCGAAAGGTATAGAAGGGTTGTGCACTACCTGGTTTTGGGCAATGCATATGGTCTTTCCAATCACCTCTGAAAGTACTGAGTAAGATGTTAGGACAGAGCAAATATTTATCCTCGTCATTTTCTTTTTATTTTGTCTTCTTTGGTTCACCAAGTCTGGGTAGCATTATTTTGTCATATCCACTTTGTGTTAGAATGTCTCATGCACATTTAATTTCGTTGATGGCAGATTTTTTTGCAGATGAAACCTCCCATGCTTTGGAGGGCAAGGTGTGGGTAACACTATGCTTGTGTGAGATGGCATCGCATGAGTTGAAATCCACTAGTTTGCTCGTGTGTGTTGGCTTCCTGTATACAGTACTGGTGTTTTTGAAGAGCCCTCTGGGTGTCAGTTAACCTCCATATCTCAGAAAGGTGGTTTGTTAAGTTTCCCAATTTCTTTCATGAAATTGAGGCTGAGGAAAACCTTGCATTGCAAAATTTACAAAACTAATCGTGTCTCATAAATATTTGAAGCATTCATACAAAGCGCAAAGCCACAAAAAAACATATCAACGTGTGAACCAGATACTTTAAAGCAACTCAAACAAGAAAAAGAGCAATCAAAGATTGCAGACCCTCACCAGGACTTGTTTTGTGTGGTGTGTTGTGTGGTATTTGTGTAGTTTTTGTGATGTATCTTGTGTGGTGTTTGTGGACTGGTGTGTTATGTTATTAATTAGACATAATTAGAACTGCGACTTTATAAATGCTGGCAGTGATGACCGGGTACCAAGACATCCCGCTTTGATTGGACACTGGACCCTGACCCATGACGTTCTTTTTTATTATTATTCAATTGAATTTAGAACGGGATTAAAATAAATTCAATTCAGATCAAATGGAAGACCAAATAGGTACAGTCCTTCATTGGAGTAATCAGAAGGAATCCGAACAAGCAAAAATAAAAGATGAAGTCATCAGGAGGAACCTGGATAGGATTCGGGTTTCAGCTACAACTCCTCTACCCTCTAACCCATCCAGGCACTGCCAAGTGAGCCTTATTAATAAAAAAACCCACATCAAAAAAAATCAATAAATCTGGCTGCCAGACCATGTGTCCCGCCAAGTTGAAATATAATATTGTTGCGAATTTGCGCCCGCCGGTGTGCGATCGACCGTGTGTAGCCAAAAGCGTCCGCCTGCCCACCGGAACGGACAATTCAGTCGTGACCCTCCGGAACTACCGCCCGGAGCCAGTCACGGGTGGGGGTTTAACCTCACCACAACTCAGTCCGCATTCTACCACGCGAAATAGGGTCCGATCGCCGAATGGTCGATTTACCTAAGTACTCGCGCAGTAGCGTACGAGGAGTTGTACCACGCCACAGGCCGACTCCGGACACGAACCGCTAAGCGGTTCATTCCGTATTACAGGGATAACCGAGCGGAGTTATCGTCGGCCTTGACGGTTCGATTAATTACCGGGATGTTGAACCCACTATGAATCCCTTACGTGATGCAAGATAGAATTCAATAAAGGAAGGAGACGAAGCAAAGCAGAAACAGTTCAACAAGCAATGCACATTTATTACGGAAACACGGAAGGCACGTATATTACAGTCAAGACAATGCAACAAAAGCAAATGCAATACGACGAATAAAAGGGGCAATTATTTACAACACTATTACAGTTCTACTTGTCGGGACTCGGCGCCACATCACTCATACAAAAAGCAAAGGAAAGAAAGCCACCCTCACAGGCAAGAGGCAGACAGGTCTGAGCCAAGTGCGTGGATCCTGGAGGAGCGGCCAGGTCCACGAGACGAGAAGGTCTTACCCGCGTCCTCCGTGACGCGATGGCGGGCAAGCCGCGATGTTCCGCAGCTGCGCCCCACTCCGTGCCCCTGGCGTGGTCGGCGAGCCCTCTCCGGCGTGCTCCGTGCAAGCAGTTTTGTTGGCACCACGTTTAGGTGGGGGAGGAACGGGGCCCCCCGGCACTATCTCAGCGTGGATGGGGGGGGGGAATTGCTGATGCTCAGGGAGAGGGAAATGGCTGGCTGGCTTGGACCCCACGACGAGACGAGCGACCCCACACCGCAACCTCGTTGCCGACCGCCGTCTTCACTTGACTCGAACTGAACTCTTCACTTGCCCCGACCAGCCGCCTGCAACTCAACCACACGAACTCTGCGAGTCGCCTTATGCTCGCGTCTTTATAGTGCCGCAGGAGGAGCCTATATGCAAATTTCAGGATCAAAACGCGATTGGAGGCGGGCCACGCCACCCTCTGTTCAGCCATTGGTGTGGCAAAAAGGGGCGTGAGCTTTTTTGATCCGAATTCCCTAAAGAATCCACGTTCATCGCGCTTGGAGGCGGGGCCATACCGCCCGACGCTCGCCCATTGACGGAGAAAAAGGGGGCGTGAAGCCTTCCTGATCGAATTCTCCCTCGGAAAGGCCGCCATTCGCGCTCGCGGCTCGATGCGTTCGGCACCAATCGCCGAACGGGCCCTGGACAGCACGACGTTTGGTGTGCTGGTGGTGTGGTCGATGTTGGAGAAGAGATAGGCGAAGGTGTGGGGGTTTTCTGTGGTGGTTGGTGGTGTGCGGCGTCGTTTGGCAATGGCGGTGAAACGATGTTTGCGGATGGAGTTGTGAAGGTAAAGGTAGTGGCTGTTTGCGTTGTTGCAGCTTAATGGTCGAAAATAACAATAGAGAAAGAAAAATGGCTAACTCAAAGCGTCGCAGCCCGGATGAATCACACATATTCCCTCTATACAACGGGTTTGGGCTAACTACACATGAACTTACCGATATATCTCACCTGAGGACTCTTTATGGTGTAATGCGAATTTCCACAACCGTAACAATATGTATTCCCCATCAATACTAGAAACACAATTGTGAAATTTCACATCAATTGATTAAGCGTTCCAGAGAAAACATTATTTAATATTTTTTCTTAAATCAATATGGCTGCCAAACCATGTGAGTTATCAATTATTCCTGAACAACCTTGTACATGAATGCCTTGGGAACATTGATGTGAAGTTCCCCTCGATCTCTCCAGCTGTTCTGGAGAAGAAGATTTCTTATATGTTTTAGGGTAAATCCAATTTGGCTGCCAAACCATGTGACCTATGATGTCATATGTGTGAACCTTTTGTTCCTCGTGGATAGGCAGTCATATGTGTAAGGTTTCACCTTGATCTGTTCTGTCATTTCAGAGAAGATTTTTGAAGGTTTTTTTTTGGCTGCTGAATCATATGACTGATGACGTCATCAAAAAAAATTGTGGACCATTTTCTCCCCTCAAATTTTTATACTGATCGGATGTAGCATTCTACATATGCAATCATGACGTCATAACGAAGGCACCTATGATGTCATGAAAAAATCACACTCATTCCCCATGAGGAATACAAGTTGCTATGTGCCAAGTTTCAATTTCTTTCCTCATGCGCCAAGTTTCAATCCTCACGTGCCAAGTTTCAAAGTAACTTCACTTTTGACAGATACCAACATCTATCAGAGACAAAATGAGGACCCCATACCAAATCAACAAAGGGCTCTCAACCAAAATCGATTGTTGTTAAAACAGAAAGGCAGACTAGGAAAGCAATACTACCGCAGTCTGTACAGCAAAGCCTAGCTCATAGACTACATGAATTACCAAAAATACACAAACACGATGTCGCTCAGGCCAATCGTCTCCTTCATAAATGCACCATTATACTGGCTTTCTGGTTGGAAAAACAATTAACAGCAGCATTCAATTTGTGAAAATTTTTTTGAAGGTTTCAAGATCTCGGATGACTTAGTCATGTTTTCATTCAATGTGGTTTCTCTTTGACCGACATCCCAGTAGAGCTTGCGACCCAAGTGAGAAAAAAAACATCCAGGACAGCAAATGATAAATGTTGCTTCTGGGACGCCCATTCAAATGAATGGGAAAAAGGGAAAAACTATCTGACCCAAGCCCTAAAAGCTCAAAATTTGAGACTCACTTCCTCCCCACCTATCCCCTTTCCTCCCATACAAGCAAATGCAAAATTGAGACTCACTGATTAAAGCACTTCTTCCCCCCAACATAATCAAAGTCCTTTCATATTTTCATCATACTCAAAGAGTGAACCAACGAATATTTGTCCATGTTCTACTTTAGGGAATAACTTAATTTTCTTATAACATTCATTTCCATCGAGTATATTCACAAAGAATAACTTGGAACTTGGTTCTTGGTTTAAGTATCTTTGTTGAGCAGAGATAAAATGATAAACTTCTCTTAATGCTCTTCTTTGGCCACCTCCTGAGCCACATATCATTTTGTCGATTCCTTATATTTTTCAGTCTTTCCAAATTCAATATTATTTATGATTTTATGAAAGTATGATATTTATTTTATGAAAGTTCTTCTCAAAATCATTTATACCAAGCTGTTTTATTTTGCGTTAAAATAAGTCAGCCTGGTTGAGAACCAAGCTCCCTCGCCCGAAGCAAAAATGAGACTCATTTCTTTTGAAAAGACACACCAAAAAAACCCATTGTTTCCTCATTTCCGTGATATCATCAATTTTACTATTTATTACCAAGCACGAGTTTTGGCATGTTTCATTCAGAGAATGGAGTATTCAGAGGAGTACTCAAACCTTGCAGATCAATCTATTTTCACAAGAGGAGAGGTGAGATTCTTAAACCGATTCATTATTTGTGGTTTTATACAGAATTAAATCACCATACAAATAATAATTATTGTATTTTGTTTTTTTCTGACAGGTTGTCCCCAATAAGAACATCGTTGATAACTGATCTTGAAAATGAAGCCAACGAATATCATGAAGAATGGCAGAATATGAATGAAATCCTTATAGATCTAAAATTATTTCAAAGAGAATTAAATGACATCATGTCTCAGTGGTTGGAAGACCTTTCACACCCCCTGACGGTTGCGATAATTATTATTATTATAGATTTATTATTATTATTATTTATGATTTATTATTATTATTATATTATTATTATTATTATTATGAACGAGAAGATGAATTCCCGGGTTTGACCAATGTCGTTCTTTTGTTTTTTTTGCCATGGTGTGGAGAACTGAAAAGTGATCCCTCCTTCGACAATCAGCTGAACAAACCAAGTAGGTTCTCATATGTAGCCAAAGCGACATTTTAGAGAAGATACTCCAACTTTAGTTTTGTATGAAGCAGATGGGGTGGACATTTTTTTTCTGCGCCATCCCTACATTGAGAGTACTCGCATACTCTCTGATATTGTCACATTTGTGGTATAGGGGTGTCATTACCCTGTGCGCACGAAGCAAAAAGCGGGATGAAGTGATCGGTCACATACGTGTGCCGTATGTACGTGTCTGCATTTTTTAAATTCATTTTTTCAGCAACCGTTAGTCTGATTGACACTAAATTTTCCAAACAGGTGCGCCTCCTCCTGTGGAATTTTTTTCATAATTATGATGTCATACGTCACATGGTACATGCGCCATCTTGGAGAAACCCAAAAACTTTGCACCTCTATATCTCTGAAACTACTCTGTGGAAAATATGAAATTTTCAATATAGGTGTGCCTCCTCCTGTAGGAATTTATAATGATCAAGATAATGTCACCGGTCACATGGTCTGGTAGCCATATTTTGTCAAAGAAAAAACAAAACAAAAAACGAGTTGGCTCACACCAAGTCCTTCTCAAGACTGTGGAGGGTATGTATTCTATGAATACCACCTAGTTAGAATCAAGACATTAACCTCCTATTGTGTTTGTGTACATTAGGTTAAAGGTCTGATAAATGTGCTCCCCCAATCTCACATCAGGTGCCATGTCTGACATTGGGCAAGGCCAGATAAGCAGAGATGGGATTGCATTGTGACTGGATAGGCAAATGGCAATTATGTACTCCTTGGTTGCCTTCAGACAAGAAAGGCGGGGCCTATTAGGTGTGAGTTGTGCTGATTGACCCCTGTGCTCATGTTTGTAAGCAGTTGAGGATTAGCTATGCTCCATCATGCCAATACCTGCCCTCGAGTGCTGATTGGCTCCCTGGGAGTCTAATAGTCAAGGCCTGACCAACAGATTACCGTTGTGGACCTGAAGGGGCAGAAGGTGGGGGGGAGGAGTGTTAGAGGACATAAAATGGGGGAGAGCTTCTGCCACAAAAACAAATAACCTATCCGTCACCGTCGGTTCATGCTAGTCTCGAGCTTGGTTCTTCATGCTATTGGTTTATGAGATATTTGGGGACCTGTGCTGGGACGCCATGTGAGTATGCGTGAGACTGCCCAAGGGGAAACGGCAATGCATCCCCAAGAGCTACTTGCCTCCTGATTGACCGCAGTGGCATCAGGGAAGATGTAGGAAACATGCCTGTCGTTCCCTTCCCCTTCACCACTTTCCTGATGTCAATGTGAGCGTGTGCTTGTGTAATGAAAAATGCGGATGTAATAAAACAATTCCTAACTTGGCAAGGAACATGGAGCAGGAAGTGAGGATTGCACATCGTGACCTGCCGCTTGAGGCCGGCATGGACAGATTACCATTGGAAATACTCTTTGCTGCTCTTTTTGACCAGGAGATAATAGTAGCCAAAATAATTGAATTAATTGTAAGCCTAGTCATAACACATTAATAGGGCAACAACAATGTCTTTTGGTAATGGCAAAAGGAGTAGATGAATTTGTTTGAGATACTTTTTGGGTCACTGTGTTTGTGCTGGTGCTTTGGTGGATTTGTCTCAACTGGTAAAACTTCTCCTGGCAGTACAACTGAGAAGCTGCTCTGCACTCAAACATGCAAGCTTAGGCTAGTTAGAAATTGAAAAGGAATTTTTACCTCCACCACCATACGTAGGCAGAGGTTATGTCTTCACCTCTGTTTGTCTGTTTCTTTGTCTGTCTGTTAGTTTGTTTATTTGTCTGTGAACAAGTTATGTCCAAAAGTTGTGGACAGATTCAGAATAAATTTGTTGGAGAGGTTGGATGTGTGACAAGGACAAAACGATTCGATTTTGGTGAAGTTCTGAATCCGGATCTGGATACAAGAATTCTTTAATTTCTAAAGTGATTCTCCATCATTGAGAGATGGAGCCAACAATGATAAATAGAATGATATTTCAAAAAGTTGTGGATGAGTTATGACAAAACTAGATTGATGAGTTGGGTTGGTGACAAGAACAAGCGGATTTGATGTTGATTGAGCTCCGTATCCAGATCTGGCCTATCAGTGGGATACAAAACGTAAACTGTTCAGCCTGGCAGAGGTATGCGCTTGACTGAGTGCAGTTCTCATTTATATTTATACTAGCGAAGTACCAGTGCTATGCACAGGAGGGGCTAGACAGCCGTTGGACAGCCGGTTCCTGAAGGACTTTGGCAAAAAATGCTAAATCTGCAAATGTCATGTGGTTCCAAACCACTCACATAATTTCCTCATTTTGCTTTAAACTCAATCTCTCCATATTTTCATTCCAAACAGCATCATTGCAATCACAAATTAACACGATACCATTAATCTATCTATAATTCCAGCAATGTGTGTGTGTGTGTGTGTGTGGTTGTGTGTGTGTGTGTGTGTGTGTGTGTGTGTGTGTGTGTGTGTGTGTGTGTGTGTGTGTGTGTGTGTGTCTGTATGTGTGTGTGTCTGTAGTGTGTGTGTCTGTATGCGACGCAGTTTCTCGACGACGCCGGTCCAATCGGATTGAAACGTGCCAGGAATATTGCCGGGGCCCACGGATGTGCTTTTCGAGGTTTGATATCAATCGGACGAGCGGTTCCCAAGTTACGGCCATTTATCTGTCGACCAATGACAAGACACGGTGCTATGACGTCATGAATGACGTCACAATTAATGTTATATTATTTATTATTTATTATTATTATTATTATTATTATTTTTGCACGATTGACTGTCCGATCTGATTAAAACTTGCCAGGAATATTGCTGGGACCGCGGATGTGCCTTTTTCAAGGTTTGATATTAATCGGACGAGCGGTTCCCAAGTTACGGCCATTTATTTACCAAACCAATGACAAGAAACGGTGCTATGACGTCATTAATGACGTCACAATTCATGTTTATTTCATTTTAAATTAAACTAAACTGACTCTTTATATTCCTCATCACATGCTCACGGCAAACAGGGATCACAACAATTTAAAGGCACAAAGGAGATTACACGGGATTTTAAAGATTAATCCTGGAATCTTTCATTTTACAGAAAAGTGCCGTTAGACAAGACAGCCGGCTAAGAGGAATGATGATGGCAAGAGGGGAGCGGGAGAGAGGGGGACAAGAGAGGGGGGCAGAGAGGAGGGTGAGAGAGGGAGGGAGAAGAGGGGGTAGAGAGAGGGGCGTCAATTCAAGAGCGGGGGAGAGAGGAGATGGCGAGAGAGGGAAGGAGAGGGGGTGTGAGAGGGGGGTGAGAGTGGGGGTGAGAGAGAGAGGGGGCGAGAGAGGAGGTGGGAGGAGGGGCAAGAGAGAGGGGTGACAGAGGAGCGGCGAGAGAGGAGGAGCGGAGAGAGGAGCGAGAGAGAGGGGCGAGAGAGGAGGGTGGAGAGAGGAGGGGGAGAGGAGGAGGGGGGAGAGAGGAGGGGGAGAGGGGGAGGGGGAAAGAGGAGGGACGAGAGAGGGGGAGAGAGGAGACGAGAGAGGGGCGAGGGAGAGGGAGAGGGGGGGGGAGAGGAGGGAGGAGGGGAAGGGGGTGGAGTGGGGTGAGAGAGAGGAGCGAGAGAGAGGAGGCGAGAGGGTGAGAGAGGAGGGGGGAGAGGGGGGGGCAAGAGAGGGGGGTGTGAGGGGGGGTAGGTGGGGTGAGAGAGAGGGGAGAGAGGGGGCGAGAGAGAGGGGAGGAGAGAGGAGAGGAGAGAGGATGAGAGGAGGGGAGAGAGGGAGGGGGAAGAGGGGGCGAGAGAGGTGGCGAGAGAGGGGCGAGGAGGAGCGGAGAGAGAGGGGCGACAGAGGAGGGCGGAGGAGAGGGAGAGAGAGGGCGAGAAGGAGGGGAGATAAGGGGGAAAGAGGGTGAGAGAGGAGGGCGGAGGGGGGTGAGAGAGAGGAGCGACAGAGAGGGGCGACAGAGGAGGGGGAGAGAGGAGGGGGCAGAGAGGAGGGAGAGAGGAGGGGGGAAAAGATGGGGCGAGAGAGGGGGGCGGAGGAAGGGGAGCAGGGGAGGGGGGAGAGGGAGAGAGAAGGAGTAAAGGGAGGAGGAGAGAGAAGGGCGGATGTGTTCAAGGTTTGTATTATGGATAAGCCGTTCCAAGTTACGGCCATTTTATTGCTTTTTTCAGTGTTGGAAAGGTAGACATTTGTGAATACATTTACAGGCCGCACCTAAAGGGCCCGCACTAGTTTAACTAAATACAGTATTACAAACACTCGTGGAGTAAACTAATATCAACGCTGTTCTCACGTGACACACAATACAGACAAATCTGCTGGCAAGAAAGGGCAGATACAAAACACTTCATGCGGATCGAAACTTCGTAAACTCGCAATTGAATTGAGAAATTTATGAAACCTCTCACCCTCGTTAGAATGTTTAAAAGCGGGGTCGTTTGGGTGGAAACTCAAAATCACAATTGTATCGAGATATCAAACCAGCAAATGTTTCTGCTGAACTTGTGATTGTGTTTACTTCTGGATCGAAAGTCAACATCATCATTGTATAGAGGTATTTATGAAACCTCCTACCCACCTTTGGACAACCGTTTGGACCCAAAACGTTCCAGAGAAGGTTTGGTGGACCTGCCCCAAAACTGAGGGAGTAGTTCGGGGACGGGGGGACGGACGGACGGACGGACGGACGGACGGACGGACGGACGGACGGACGGACGGACAGACATTCCTGTTTTATAATATAGATCTCCAGTCGCAAAACAGTTCTGGTTACCCTCGCCGAAGGAGAGGGTATTGCATTTGTGTCCGTTTGTTACTTGGCAAATATATATATATATATATATATATATATATATATATATATATATATATATATATATATATATATATATTGACAAGTACTGTATATTGATTACCTCCGTTTGTTTGTGTGTTTGTGTGTTTGTTTGTCTCTCAGCTCGCCTCCAGCCCAAACCGCTCAACTGATCATTTTGAAATTTTCAGAGATTAATGTCACCGACCCTGCAACGGTCACGCATTGAAATTTCATTAAATTCGGTCGACCAAAAAGGTCTACATAGGCCATCCATCCTTCCAGTGGGACCATACTCTGTGCAGAGCGTTGGTGCTGTCTCAACAGTCTCCTTGGCTATTGGGCACAATCCTGGACGGGTCGCCACTCCGACACAGTATACCAGCATGCTGGCACTCATTTTGCCGACTTCAGAAGGATGAGAGGCCAAGTTAACCCCACCTGGTATTAATTCAACAGCTGAGCGGGATTTGAATCTCAGGACCCTAGGATCCCAAGCCTGCCACCATAACCATTAAGCCAACACCAGGCATACTGCAGTTGAACAACCAACAATGTTAATACGGTAAATGAACAATTAACAACATTAAATACTGTAATTGAACAATTGGAGGCAATTGGGACCATACTCTGTGCAGAGCATTGGTGCTGCTTAAGCAGTCTCCTTAGCTA
>CM068952.1:157664157-157678549 GCA_035128595.1 Eptatretus atami | reverse complement strand
CTGAGCACTCCGGTAGACCCTGCAGTTCTGCATCATCCTCCAGCGACCATCAACGTGTACATGGTCAATCGCCTTTGCCACGCCACCAGTGTTGGAATACCAAGTTCAGCGATGAGCCTGTGGGTGCTGAAACCATGAACCAGCAACCCTAAGTCCATGACTTCTTGCAAAGTCAAGGAACTTAGTGCTATTGTGGTTCACAGTTCCAGACCCATGGGGACCAACTCATGTCTCATAACCATCCCTATCAGTTCCCATTGATGCAGTGAAATCCCCCAAGACGAGAGGAGTATCTCGCCTGGGTCACTGATCAACCACAGACTCGAGCATGGCATAGAATGCATCCTTCATTGTGAGATCACTCACCTCAGTCGGAGCATATACAGTGACCAGGGAAATGACACCCAATGAGTGACGAATCCTTTGTCTCATGATACGCTCGTTGACTGGTGTTACCTCAATTATCATTGGAGTCAGCTTATTGGATACAGCTGCAGCAACTCCTTGGGCATGGTAACCATCAAAGTGACCAGACCAATAGTAGGTGTAACCACCCGCCATGATCTCGCCGCAATCCGGTCTCCAAACCTCAGAGAGTGCTGCAATACCGATGTCCAAACACTTGAGGTCAGATAATAACAGAGCCAGGTGATCATCCTCTCTTCGGGATAGGACATTTCAGGCCCCCACCCATAGGAACCGCCTCAGGTTAACCAAAGGAGACCACCATCTGGTGGATGACACCTGAGAAGACCAAATGCCCCAATTCTGTGTTTGCAGATCTTGATGGAATCACCAGCTGCTCATTAATTTGGAATATGCCTTTCTATAAAGACTAATCTCATACTCTCACTCTGTCTCCCCAAAAGGACCATCAGGAAACCCCTCCCATCCTCTGTCTTCACAATCCTCATGAAGTTCAGCAACTCCTTTTATGCCTCACTGTCAGCTATGATCATTATTTTGCAAACCTCACTTCTAAGTTTTCCTCCAAAGCCAGTAGCCAACTGAGCATCCTCTGCCATATAACATCCTACCTTGACACACCTGAACTCTTATCCATATACAAGGCCTCCATACACAGCTTGATTGAGTACTGCTCTCCCCTCTGGGCTGGCACCCCTGCCTGCCATCTTTCTCAGCTTGATTCTGTGGAAACCAAGGCCTTCAAGATCGTTGAAATCTCTCACGATGAAGCTGAGTCAATAGGCTTATCGTTTTCATATCACATACAGGTTGGTGGTCTCTGAATTCTTCCACCTCCTCTCTGGTCTTCTCACCTCTAAAACTCCAAAACTCCACATCTAAAACCACCTGAAATTCAAAAATGAGTGATCCAAAGCCCACCAACCTAACCATGAAGCCAACACCAGGCACACACAGAGTGAGAGTGTGAGATTTGTCAAGATAGAAAGGCATATTCCAAATTAATGAGCAGCTGGTGATTCCATCAAGGTCTGCAAACACAGAATTGAGCATTTGGCCTTCTTATTTGTGGTATGGGCTGTGGGGCCATTTGAAATAAGGAAGGGATGGAGTGTAAGCAGATGCCACAGACAAACTTAACAAGGCACCACAAGGTTTTAGAGGAGGAAGACAAATTTGAATAAACATCCTCTAATTTGAATATTTGACCATAATCCTTCCTAAAATTCACGGACCATTGTTTGTGTGTGTGCTTGTGGGTTTGTTTGTCACGCTACTCCTATAGTTCTAGCCCAATTACATCCAGACTTGCTGTAGAGGATCAGGCTGACCCTAATTAATGTATTGGGGTGTTTTTCTCTTTGCCAATGGTCTTGGTGGGGAGTGGGAGGGTTGCGAATTCTCCAAGTAAATGTGTATCGTGGAAGCACCACCTCCAGGTTGGGGAGAGTATTACAAGTCTCCACTATTTATCGTGCAGTATTCCTGTCCCCACGTTTTCCAGTACAATGAAGTGTTTCGAATTATCAGTAGTAGGTACATTTTTGCTTCATGCACATAACTCGGGTTATTTTTTTTTTCCAATACAGAGCTGTCACTTGCCGATACACCACCGAAATAAAGGTATACGTCAGAAGAATGCGTTGCATGCTTGGAACAAGATCGCTCATCGGGTGGGTACTCTGCAAGAATGCTATAATTGGTGTACCAATATATTTTCTCTGGTGTGCCTAAAATTTTAGCTGTGTGCCTATAAATTGAAGGTGGTCGCAATGGTGCCCTACCAAACATTTACAACCTTGAGCTTCGATTATGGTCACAAATGAGAGACTAAAATTACACTTATTACAATGTATTTTATTTATATGACTTTTTCAACTTTGCTCTTGGTATATCTAGTTTAGGGGATGTGAATGCAATAAGGGAAATAGCTATCAAATGAACAGACTCACACTGCTGGGCAGGGTTGTGCACTGCAGACTTGTCTCTTGTTTGGCGGTCTCTTTTCAGCTTGGCACTGCTCACTCAGTGCTACAGTCAGGTGTAGAAGTCTGCGGCATGTTGCTACACGCTTTCGCTCTCCTTCAGAGTGGGAAGACATAACATAGAATTTTGGTTTGCTCATAACTCCAGCAGAAATACTACAACCATCAAAACAATCAATGATGAAGCAAAACACAATTCCAAATTGGCAATGTTAAGAGAAAAGGCAAGAGACTCATGACCAAAAATACAAATAAAATACAAGAACAAATTTTTTTCCATCTAGAAGAGATCACCACCTACATGGAAGATACAATTTTAAGAGGTATGTGCACACACAAATGTTGAACATCAATGACTATTTAATTGATATACTGTCTACCTGGAAACTACCTGGCTTTACAAAACTACCTGACATTCAGAAATGTAAAATAATACCAAAATGTAAACAGTTTGGCATAACTAAAGTAGAATAATCTCATTGAAAAGTAACACAACATTGAGCAGCAGACTGAGACAAGTTAATACAGCGTGGGGCAGAGAAACGGGAGATATTAAAAATCGATCTCCGCTATGCGAACATGATCACAACATTTTTGACTGATCATCTAGCTGCTAGGTTTCCTCAAGTTAATGAGGTCAGTTGGTTTCAACAAGATGACGCGATGTCTCACACTGCCAGTGTCAATGGCTGCCATATGAGTACTTTTTCATAACCACATCATCTGCGGGAATAGTGACATTACTTGGCCTCCAAGGTCCCCAGACCTGTCAGCATGTGACTTTTTTATGGGAACACTTAAAAAGCAAAGTGTATGCTCATTGCCCACACAATATTGAAGAGCTGAAAGAAAGACTTTGTCAAAAAATTGCCGGAATTTCTTTGGAGATGCTACGCCACGTCATCGGAAACATGTGCCAAAGACGAGAGGAATTCCTGTGCAGAGACGGAGGTCACCTCGAGGATGTGATCTTCAATAAATAAATGGCATGCTATGTACTTTAAAATGGCATGTTTGTAATTTGGCAAATATAACATGTTTACATAATTATTACTGAGTTTTTAAAATCACCCGTTTCTCTGCCCCACGCTGTATAATGACAGTCATAAAATGTTTGTAAAGGTTGAATGGAAGGAAGAGTGGTGTTGAAAAAAATGGGAGGAAGAAGCTCGAAAAAATGTTTTACAAAACTTTGGTTGGAGTTAAGATGTAAGAGGATAAAAGATCGGACAGAATAAGAACAAAAGTCATGCATGATTTGTCACCTTTCCCACAAGAAGCAGAACATGGAGTCCAAGGTTCAAGGAACCAGGCAAAGCTTGCCTGATGGTCTTCCTTCAGGGGAACGTTGAATGAATAGCGAATTCCTTTGTTACGTTCCTGCAGAAGTACCTGTTAAAGCAATGTGAGGTACTCATGTATATACACCTTACACCCAAGCAGGGAATCTAGTCCGACGGGACCTAAGACATCGATATAATCCTCAACCTCAGCTCATTTTGATTGTTCCTTTTCCTAATCATTCCTCAATTTTGATCACTCCTCATTTTTGCCTCATCCATTATTTTCTCCAAACCATCCCAACAAATCATGTAATGAATGGCTGATGAAATGAATTTCTTTCAAACGAAATTATGAAAGGATTTTCATGATGAAGTTCTGTTCATAGTTCAAGCATTTTGAAACAAAATGTGCTTCGCTTCAAGCAAAATAAAATAGGTGTTTCCAGATCCACACTTAGTACAATGCTATTGCCATGACCCAATTATTTTGAGATGATTTTATGATTTCTGCTCATCAAAATAAAATACACATTGAGAGGTCAAGCAGATCAAGGTTGACCCCTCCATAGGGAGAGGGGACAGGGGTACAATTTAACGTCCATCCGAGGGACGGCACACACAGTGATGAATCACTCTGCCTCTCGACAGTTTATAGCTGGGTAGGGATTTGAACCCAGGCGAGACAGTGTAGGGGCGAGTGCGAAAAACAGCACTGCACCGGTGATAATAATCACTTCCAATCTGATTATTTCCTCGAGGGCTTCAAGGTGGCAGCTCACTACTCATCTTCCCTCCAAACACATGATTTGTTCTCCCCCATTAATCATCCCCAAACACACTCTTGCCATTGGTTAGGTAGGGTTAATGGGGGTCCAAAAGATTGTGGGTAGGGATAGAGATGACATGAGATAGGAGTGCACTGCCTGCTTGAAGCCCTGGAGGGAAGAGGGAGATTGAACAGCCTCAGGAAGGTGGTCCCACAAACGGGAAAAAGAGTTGAGCGGTGCCGTAAGCCTAGATTTTGGAAGTTTAACCGGAGGGAGGGGGAAGGTGAGGGGTTACCGGAAGAACATATGCATCCTGGTGTTGCTGGGTGCAAAGGGTGGGGGGGGAGGGGTGGGATTCAGAGAACTGAGTGAGCAGAGGACGTGCAATCAACATAATGTGAAGTCTGCAAAAAGAAAGAGAGGGTTTTCTAGAGTAAATGAGTGGTTGTTTAATTAGATGAGGAACAATATTTGGTCCAAGGCAGCCTTGGACAATCTAGCCTGCATCAGGAGACATTCCATTGATGGCAATGTGTTGACTGTGTGAGTGGAAGAAGTAAGAAATGTAGATGGCATTGAATGCCATGGGCAGCGAGCTTGGCAAGCACAGCTTGACAACAGACTGTGTCAAATACCTGAGATATATTCAGCGAAATGGTCATGATCTCTTCTTTGAGATTGAGGACATCCAGCTGTTGCAAAGAGCAGCAGCAGCATGTGCAGAGTTGAGTAGCCAGGCCAGAATCAAAGCTGATGTTCAGAGATCAGGCTGATTTTAAAAGGAAAGGCGATGTCAGCAGCAATGATGGATCAAGACAGTGCTTACATTAATAAGAAGCCTTTAGTGGTGTGCTGTTGATGTTTCATCCTTTTTGTGGAAAGGAGTGATGTTTGCTGGGGTCCAGGAAGATTCAAAGTGGTCAAAGGAGGAAAGGCTGAGGAGTGCAGATGGAGAAGAAGCAGGAACAGCAGAGCTGGATTTGAGAACATTTCCTCTCTCCATGCACTGCCCCTCCCCCTCTCCATGCACTGCCCTCACTCCCCCACACCCCCAGGAGTACCTCTGGCTACGGCTTCCCCTCCACTCTTACCTCACGTTTATATGTGTACTGTACCATCCACCAAACAGTGATGACTCCATTTACACCTCACTATCCAAAAACATGCCAGTCAAGGCACCTCAGCAAAAGCTTTCTGCGACTCATTGGGACTGACTCAATTGGTCAATTTCCCGACCCGGATCTAACCATGGTATCTATCTCTTCTGGATCTGATTTGGACAAATTTCCCTGAAAATATCTGCTGTTCTTCCTCCACTCCAATCGGTTCTTCTGACCACGTGCTTGTCAAAGTAAACATCTCCTTGGCTGTTATCAGAGAACCACCTCAGTGCCGTCATGTCCGGCATTTCACTCAAGATGACTGGCAGGGTCTCAAAGCAGCCATCAAACTTCGAGACTGGTCTCCCATCGCTACTTTCTCCAACATCAACTCATCCTGGGAATCTTTCAAAGAAACTTGCTCTCCCTCGTGCACAGATTTATCCCCTCTCGTCTTCAGTTGTCCTATGCTTGACTCCCACACATGGTTCACTGAAGCTTGTGGTGAGGCAGTTGTCCTGAAACAACTTGCCTTTTTCTCATGGAAAGCAAACCCCACTGAGGGTAATCTCGGTTCCTTCCATAAAGCTTGGAAAAAGTGTGTATCTACCTTCAAGAGAGCCAGAAAACAACATCTTTTGAAGCTCAAGTCTGAACTCTCAAACCTCTCTCTCTCCTCCCAATCCTGGTGGCGTCCTAATCAAAATCTGGTTTTGGTGTATGTTCCCCCCCCCCCTCCCATCCCCTCCCTTACCTCAAATGGTCGCACTGCTGATACCACATGTGAAAAGGCTGAATGTCTAAACTCGGTGTTTGCATCGAAATCTTGTGTCCAAACCCCATCACTTTCTGTACCCACCTTACCCAGTTGCACCCAACTGTCAATGGACTCTGTGTCCTTTTCTTCTGACAAAGTGGAGAGCTTGCTGTCAAACGTCGATTCAGATTCTGCAACCGGTCCAGACGGCATCAGCCCACGTGTCCTAAAAACCTGCTCCTCTGCTCTTGCTCACCCTCTCTCTGTTCTATTCACCCTCTCATTGCTCAAGGTCATCTGCCATCTATTTGGAAATCAGCAAACATCACTGCCCTGCATAAAAAGGTGAAAAAACAGATCCCTGCTACTACAGACCAATCAGCCTTCTCCCAATCATCAGCAAGGTTATGGAATCCATCATTGCTTCAGACATTAAATTCCTTCCTCTTCTCCAATGGCTTGATTTCCGATCATCAATTTGGTTTCAGACCAGGTCACTCCACCCTAGATATGCTGCTTCTGCTTTCCCACCAAAGGATGGAGGTCCTCAATGCCAGACAGGAAATCAGAGCCATATCCCCAGACATATCGCATGCTTTTGACATGGTCTGGCACCCTGCCCTGCTCACAAACTCTCTTTCCATGGTATCCAAGGCCATCTCCACTCATGGCTCACAGACTTCCTCTCCTGTCGCAGTCAACGTGTGGCCCTAAAGCGAGTTCTTTCATCCCCTCTTCCTGTCCAGGCTGGAGTTCCTCAAGACCGTTTTGGGCCCTGTTCTTTTTGTGGTTTTCATCAATGATCTCTCCGACTCTCTGGAAAATCCTCTTTAACTCTTTGCCGATGGCTCCACCCTCTGCCCTACCATCTGTCATCCTTCAGACCAGCAAGCAGCGCTTCTTCACTCACTGCAGATCTGGGTAAATCACAAACTGGTCAAACAGGTGGAACATGTCTTTCAATCTGGACAAATCTCACACTCTCACATTATCTCTCTGAAAGGACCATTTGAACCCCCCCCCCCCCCCATCTACTTTCTCAACAATCCTCTGGAAGAAGTCCTTTCTTTCAAGCTTCTGGTCTCACTATCTGCCATGACTTTCCTTGGAAAACCACATTTCCAACCTGGCCTCCAAAGCCAGTCGCCGGCTGGGAATCTCCGTCGTGCAAAGTCCTTCCTCGGCCCACGAGTCCTGACCACATACAAAGCTTTCGTCTGCAGCCTGATGGAGTACTGCTCTCCCCTCTGGGCTGGTGCTCCTGCCTCCACCTTTCTCAGCTTCACGCTGTGGAAACCAAGGCATTTCGGATCATTGGCATCTCCAGCAATGAGGCTGACTCTTTGGGCCTCTCATCCCTCTCACCGCAGGCAGGTCGGTGGTCTTTCTGTCTTCTACATCTCCTCTCCGGTCTCGCCCCCCCCCCCCCCGCTCTGTCTGCGATTTGTCCCACCATCTTTCCGCAGGGCGCTCAAGGTCCGCCAACACCCTTTCTGCTAAACTACCAAAATCACGAATCACTGCTCACCTTCACTCTTTCATTCCTCCTTTTTCCCCGCCTTTGGAATAAACTCCCTCACTCTATTCATTCCCATTCTTCCCTCCAGGCCTTCAAAACAGCTTGTCACCACCACCTCTTATCATCCCCATCCAAATCCTCGATCTTTTCTACCCCCGTTAATCCACCCCAAACCCACCTCCTTCAAATTCCATGCTTTCCTTCCTGAAAGTCCCTGTAATGTCCATCTTGTATCCCTGTGTTCCCACCCCATCCCCTCCCCTTCCACAGATCTCCTAATGTCTTTGTTCCCCACTGTTTTGTCCTTCCCACTCCCACCCCTTTGCTATGCCCCCCTTGCTGTGCATTGTGTGTTAGCTCTCATATGAGCCTCGACAAGGTATACAAAAAATAAATAAAAAAAACATGAGTACTGATGCCATCTTTGCCTGTCAACAAAGCAGGGCTGAGGCTGGACAGAACTTTCTCTATGGTTACCTTCTCAGGTAAGAAGGACACAAAGTCCAGTGGACAGTTAGTATGAGGAAGTAGGATGAGAATAGATTTGGAATGGGCGAAGAACACAATATTTGTGGGCAAAAACCATATTGAAACTTTGTGCTTTTCCTTGAGAAGGGTCTGCAGTAATGCTGTTTGAGGAAGGGAAGGGGATAAAGGTGGAGCATACATCATTTAGGAACTTGATAAATCACATAATATCACACAGAGGAACACCACAACTTTGAGGAATGACACTGGTTGAAGAGTTCATCCTTTATATTTATATTTGCAAGATGATGTTTTCTGGTATGCTTCAAGATGGGCACACATTTGTTACGAGCCTTACGGAATGAAATAAAGTTACCCTTAGTCAGGTTGTCCTCCCATGTTGAGAAAGAAAGCTGTTTCATTGCAACAGCCAAGTTACAGGATTCAATGAACCAGGGCTGAGAGGATGGATGTGATAGCTACTGATGGGATGGTGGATTGGGGTAAACTGGTGCATGAGAGAAAGTATGCTTTTTTGAAAGAATTTCCAGGCAAAACAAATATTAGATACTGTGAGGATGGCAGCTCAATCGTTTTGTGAGTCGGCAGATAAATGAAAAAAAAAATGCAGGTGAGCGACCCAAGACAATGGGGAAACACTGTAATTTTGTGTGCCGACGGACATCGAAGCCGATACACCGGAAAAAATCATAGAATCGTTGGACTTACACAACCCTGCTTTTATATATATATATATATAATATATATAATATATATATATATATATATGTATATATATGTATATATATATATATATATATATATATATATATATATATATATATACTAGACGACCCGTGAACCCGTTGGGTTCCCGATGTGACAGCGGTTGATAAAAAAAATCATTAAAAAAACAAAGAAAAAAAGATAGCTCCAGCGAACTATACCGCTGAGGTTGTTTGCATTGATCAAATACTCCGAAGAGGACTTGACTGAATCGGGAATTGATTTTTTAATATTTTTTTTTCTTTGCCCGATTTGAACGAAACTTGATACTGAAACCGCAGGAGAATGCTGAGTAATGTGGGATGAAAATTTTTGCGCTATCGTTTACCGTTTTGGCTGTATTTCGGGAACATACATACATATATACAAGACGAGAGTTTTAGTAATATATAGTATATACACATATATATATATATATATATATATATATATATATATATATATCCTGTCAAACTTTGATTCAAGTAGTACCGGTAATACGTTTTTGAATCTGTATCTGTTCATGAATAGATATGGTTTCACTTAAAACATTATAGTTGCTCTTTTCTTGAATAAATATCTTGAAAGGAAGATTTTAGTGGTATTTTAATCTGAGTGAGCATCCACTGAGTTCATACATGTATGATCTAACAGCACCTTCTGCATCATAATTTTGACTATCATCATAATCTGGGGATTCTTGATCAGAAAATTATTCATCAAAATCACTTTCGGAAAAGTCTGAAGTGAGTTGTGTGGCCATTATCCATTGCGTGCTGACAATCTTTCCCTCGATTACGTCATGGCAGTTTATCTGGAGATGTTATGGGCAGTACCGACTTGGTTTGCTTTTTTAACTGTAACATTAATAAGATTATTAGAATTAAAAACCACGTTCAGTTCTTTGTTTATTACTAAAAACATCAATATAATCACATTAAAAAAAAAAATTCTCATTCTGTGGACCAATAAATAGTTCCAACATTATTTTTTCATTACTCTTTTTTTCAGTGTGAGAAATGCATTACCTAAATGTATATTTTAATTGTAATGTGACTTCTCAGCTTCATGACGCTATTGTTATGTTTAGCTTGTAAGTTGTAAAAATCAGAAACAACAAAAAACTAGAAGGGCACTCAGTTGAGTGCATACCTCCGCCATGCAATACCTGATCCACGGGAACATATCAGCCCCAATACATTTTTGAACTATCATGCGAAACAGTACTATATCATTATTGGACCTTTCTCTCAATGGTGAAGAATCACTTAAAAAATTCTAGGAGCCAGATCTGGATCTTCACCAAAATCTAATCAGTTCTTCCTTGTCACACACCCAACCTGCCCACCAAATTTCATCCGGATCTGTCCACAAAATTTTGAGATATCCTGCACACAAACAAACAAACAGACAGGGGTAAAAACATAACCTCCTTCCACCTTCGGTGGTGGAAGTAAAAACCCATAATATCTGTCAATTTTATCCCCCCCCCCCCACTAGAAATTTTGCAAATCACACCCTGAGTGTCAACAATGATTGCATCCCTTAGGAGTGATGTTACAGAAGGGAGTGTACAATGGAGAGGTACTTGGCTGGCTGAAAAAAGGTTTTGGAGGATGATGAGAGACTTGAAAGTTTTTGCCACAGGTGAGATTAATGTTGGAATCTGGCTCATTGAAAGACTGATACACACTGGTTGAGGGTAACGAGGAGGGACTTTAGATTTCCATCAATTGGGTATGCCTTCCAGTCGGAGAAAATAGCTGCTTTGTCATGATTACTCCACCATGTGTCTCAGCATACCATGCTTGGGATGATGGATAGGACAATGTGAGGCATGATGGGATGATGGTAAAGGAGAGAAAGTCTTTTGAGGAAGGAATTCCAATAATTTTTTGATATCAGGAAGCGTTGAGATAACAGGCCAGTGTGCGAGAGAGAAAGCATATTTCAGACCACACAAATCCACCTCACTAAATTCCCAAACAACTTGGCACCTTTATGTCACTGAATGCCACTAATTCGACAAACCCGATCACAAGGTCATGATTATATGAGCCAAGAAGGGTAGGAACGTAGCAGGACAGGCTGGAGAAGAGGTTTGACCTGACAATCTCGCAAAAAACGATGGCCATTGGAGAGATACACATAGGAAAATAAAGACCGAGTAAGGGGAGCAGTATTGCAAAATGCAACACGAGAATCACAGCCATCTGACAGCGGTGCAATTGGAGTCTCTACAATTTAGAAAGGGAATTGAGGGGAGAGGAGAGCAGATAATCCATGTCTGAAGAAAGGTGCAGGACAAACGGGGGTGGGACAGCTGCGGGGAGTGGCTGCCTCGCTTAGGGGAGAGGCGGGAGAGCCGTGGGGTGTGGATGGAGAGCTGCAGAGAAGGGTGGTATAGAAGAGTTTTCAGCTGTATGCAAACATATATAAGAAACTAGTTCACACTTTTGCAGCAGAACTTCTGGAACACGATCACAAACATGTAAATAAACTTTGCATTTAAAGATATTTCACACTTACTGTTACGGTGATTGGCTGATCGATAGGTCCACGAGCACTAAGTTTCTCCACCTCACCAACTGGTCGCTTGTACAAGAATCTTGTTCCAGCCAGAGTGAGACTATGGGGCCACTGCACTGTCCAATCACCATTCAGAACAAAACCATTCTTTGTCCGTAAGGCTGAAAGTTCAAAACAAAAAAATTGTATTTCACTGGTAATAACTCAACACCTAACGCAGCTTTAATTTCAGATTTAATCCCTGAGAATGACAGTCACAGAAAGTATTTTTTGTCCAATGTCCCTCTGCCAAGGTCGGAGACACGGGGCATTAAAATGAGTTCCGTCCGACCGACCGATCATCTGTCCATGTACTTTTGTGTACGCGATATTGAAAAAACAAAAAACCGTTGAACATTTAGCTTTCATTTTGCACAGATCTATTCATCATACCACCAAAAATATGGGTGACCGAGAGTAACAGCTAATTGTTATCATTATAGTTGATATTACTTTAATGTCAACAAGAGTTTAATATTCGTTAAGGAAGTTATGATTTAAAAAAACAAGACTGTGCAATGAGAATTTTAACATTGAACTTCGATTTATAAATCATTGTCGAAAAATTTCACCTTATAAATATAAAAGAAAGGAACATACCCAGGTAGTTTTTGGATGGTACAGTCTCTTCCACTTCGATGTTGACAGCACCACGAGGTATGTGAACTACCTTGTGATAGTCTGTAAGGTAATATGGTGGGTCATTATTGAATGTCTTACAAGGAGAACTAAAGGAACGAGTTTTCATTTTCATTCCATTTTTTTTACGAGGAAGATTCAAAACGTTTTTCCCCAAAACCACAAATTAATAGTCTTGTGCTGGGGAAACTAGGCAAGCAACAACACATTAATCCTTTGTAGGTTGATTCCAGCCAGTCACAGATGTTGTTTTTTTCTGAGTGGTGGGTGATTTTTCTGATGCTGTTCGAGAAGAATGACCTTGTTTTGCTCTTCAACTCTTCCACGAGCCTTGACTACAAATACCCCCCAAAAAAACCTTCATACTGACTCCTGAATTTTCTTATTATTTAATGTTCGCACGACAGAATGACTGACAAAATGACATTTACATCTGTGATTGAAAATATCCCAGCTGTGATCATTTCCTAAGTTCCCCTGTGGCATCATGCCTGGGTGTTGGCTTAACGGTTAGGGTGGTGGGTTTTGGATCCTAGGGTCCTGAGTTCAAATCCTGCTCAGCTGTTGAATTAATACCAGGTGGGGTAACTCGGCCTGTCATCCTTCCGAGGTCGGCAAATAAGTGCCAGCATGCTGGTATCCTGTGTCAGAGTGGCAACCCGTCCAGGATTGTGCCATAGCCAAGGAGACTGCTTAAGCAGCACCAACGCTCTGTACAGAGTATGGTCCCAATCTCCTCCTCCTCCCTGTGGAATCCCAGCTATGATCAGCATTTATTAGTTTTGAAAAACTTGAGTTTAGTTCAGCTTTCATGAACAATTCGGATGGAGTTTTTGTTTGATTGGTAAGGACAATTCTTGGTCAGGACATTGGACTGGCATGCCAGAGGTTCTGGGTTCAAATCCACCTGCAGTGTTAGGGATTTTGATAATCAACTTCAGGAAGTGGAGTTAGTTTCAGGAGAATTATCATGTCAATATTGGGGTTGTCAGAAAAAACCCAGCTGGGGGAATTTTGGGGTGGAGGTAATCTGCCTGATCCCTGTTTCCTTTCCCCCAATCCCTTCTGTGTCTGGTCTAAAGGTGATATTACTCAACTCATTGGGATTGACTCATTCCTTTCCCTTGTTTAGAGGAGGTCGTTCTTCATGACTATAGGCCTTCTGTACTTTATAATAAAATAAAATAAAACGGATTTGTCTAAATTAATCAATTTTTAGAGATTTGGATCAAAAAAAAGATTCTCAAACATGCAATGGCAAGCAATGACACATGCCGAAGCCTCACCTCCCCAAGGAATTGACTTGCTAAATTCACCATGGATCGTTTCACATGTTGTCCCATCACCACCACACACACGACACTTATCTTCAGTTAATGTGGATCCGAGCTGCCGATCACAGCCAACATGCTGCGCGCTCAGAGAGACAGATAACTGTGATCAGCGGTGAAATAATCTTCAACATTGGTGAATCATGGCAAAAAGGACAGACTAACAACCCTGAGATTGTAACTGAAAACTCAGTGATGAACAGTGTTTGGAGGTGAATTGATGTGGAACATTATAAAGGGAACGTTTTTGTCACTTTGTGGTTTCCATAAATGCTAATTGGTTCACAATTATCATACAGAAAGGTAAATGTTTCCACTTTATTATAACAGATTATGAAAGAAGACCACCAACCCTTCGATATGCTGTTATACCATAAAAATAATGAAATTCATAAACGTGCTTCCTCTTAACCTCCCTTAAACTCTGATGATTACCGAAATCTCGAGAATATTTATGGATGAGAATAATGAGGTTGAGAATTGTTAACTTTCCAAGAGTGAATATCCACAAATGCCTTTAGTATTTTCTTTAATACCAAGCCAGCATGCTTTTAAAATCAGTAGTAGTATTATTGATGAAGTCGTAGACAACTATGAGAAAATAAGAAAAAATTATTAAGCATATTTGAAGCAGTTCATCGAGGGGATCGTTCAATCTGAAATACTGAAGAGAAAAGGTGCAAGACACAAAGGGCCAAATTTACGAAAGGTGTTTAAGACTTAGACATGAAGGGTGTATAAAAGTTAGACATGAAAGGTGTTTCAGAGTTAGAACCTAAAGGTG
>CM068952.1:157642806-157656020 GCA_035128595.1 Eptatretus atami | reverse complement strand
AAGAGATATGCTCAGGCAAATAATAAATATCTTCCAGACTTCTCACCTGATAAGCCCACATCTTACTGAATGGCCTTTGATGCTAATAACTTGTATGACTGGGCAATGTCTGAATCTCAACCCGATGGTAATTTTAAATGCGTGAAAGAATACGAGTACAAGTCTGTCTTTGATGATATAATCTCCACAAGTCAAGAAGATTTAGATAAACGGGATTATGGGTATTATTTTGAAGTAGTTTTAAACTATCCTAGAAAACTTCATAACAAACATAAAGACCTTCCTTATGAAGCTGACAAAAAGATCCCCAATCAAGAGCTATTCGGTGGTAATCAACAACATTTCTTAAGTTCTTCAAATGAGTTTCAATATATTCCTACAGCTAAATTACTCACAACATTGTTTTATAAAGAAAAGTATGTCTTACATCAAAGAAATATAAAGCAATTTATAGAAGCAGGACTACAAGTTAAAAAGGTACATAGGGCACTAAAGTTTAGTAAAGTATTGGAGGATAAGTATATGTGATTATAATGCGATGATGAGAACAAAGGCTAATAATGATTTTGAGAAGGACTTTACAAGTTGATGAAAAATTCTGTATTTGTAAAACAATGAGACAAAGGAATAGACAAATGTAAGGCTTGCTACAATGTGGGCGGAGAGAAGTTGATAAATAAACCAAGCTTATAAGAGTAATAATTTACAGATAATTTTTGTGCTGTTCATTTGAATAAGAGAGAATAAAGATGGAAAAACCGATTTATGTGGGAACATGTTTTAGATATTTCAAAGTATTTAATGTATGATTACTTATATCATAATCTAAAGAAAAGATGAGAGAATACTGTATTGCTATATATGGATACGGATAGCTTCATACTCGAGATAACTACAGATGATGTTTATCAGGATATAAAGAAGATGAAGATATTTATGATACAAGTAATTATGATCCTAATGTCTCGCTCTTTTCGAAAAATAAAAAAGTTGTTGGTAAATTTAAAGATGAATTAGGTGAAAAGATACTCATTAAATTTATAGGTGTTAGATCAATGGCATATGCTTAAAGAGATACTTAAAGAGAGGTTAAATTAATTCAAATGTGAAAAGAAAAAGAAACTTAAAGAGAAGAACAGTATATTAAAAGATACCATGAACTTTCACCATTACCTTGAATGTATATGGAAGATAAAGGATGTTTATGGTGTGATAACATGAAATATTCTCAAGACTGTTTATAAGAAAGCTCTAACAGCATTTGTTGACAATATATAATGAGTGATGGAATAAATAATTACCTTATGGTGTTAAAGTAGTATTATAATAAAAAATACAGCCCGTGGGCCTGGTCAGTTCCGATTCATCGATATTGGATATATTCATTAAATTCATTGCTTTTTATTCCGGCAAATGAACTTCATACTCATTAAGATCATTATCTTTTTCTTCTGGGCAAAAATTCAGGAAAATAAATGCTGTGATAAGGTGTATTATTGTCCATATAAGCATAATAAAAAGAAAAAAACTACGAATACTCTTAGAGTTTTAGGACTTTGAAGATTAATTGGTTCTGATGAACTTCATACTCATTAAGACTCATTATCTTCTTTCTCCCTGGACAAAATCGGAAAAAACGCTCAGACAAGCTGTAGACATTGTTCCATAGAATCATTATACCAAACCAGAAGCAAAAACTATGAATAGTCTACGAGTTTTAGGACTTTGAGGATTAATTGATTAGACTAATTAACTTAGTCAATTGATGATAATCTGAAATTTTATTGTGGGAGGTTCTACGGCATCTCCCCATGTATCATCCCTCCGAGTTTCAAGTCATTCTGACCACTGGTTGCAGAATAATGATCGAAAGATTGATTGTGGACAGATGGAGGATGGACTGATCGATGGACATGGACCCCCATTTTAGTCACTTCCTTCGAACTGACTAAAAATAGAGTTGGGGGATTTAATGGGCTACACCGCTTTTTTTAATTCTGAAATATTCAGTTATTCCCAAAATTTAAACACTATTTACAGGCTCTCTATTTGACTACTCAATTTGGTAAAATAAATGATCATATGAAAGGAAGGCGAAGCCCCAGCTCTGCAGGGAAAGTAATACCGAAAGGGAGGTGTTTAACGAAGTAATGTGTTCCAGTTTGAAAAGGAGAAATTAGAGTGAGCGTAAGCAGCGAATATTGCGACATTGAGAAATGGGACACATTATGCATAAAACCCTCCCTTTCGATACTACTGGCTGGATCAACCTACGATGAGGAGCAATGCGCTGAATCCCCTCCAACACGTGGTGCTGCGATTCCATGCAAGTGCATCATTTCAATTGGATGTTGGAGATATGTGCGGTGTTTCACAACTATTCAGCTGTTTAGGTGCACAACTTGGCTGTTTGATCTCCCTTCAGAAATTGCTATTTAAAAGTGAGATTAGCTGTGGCCTACAATGATGTTTTTGTCACCGTTTAAAAGATAGGCCCATGTTAGCAAGATGCTAGATAAACGTCTTTCGTAAATTCGCCCGAATGTTCAGAGCAAGACCTGTGTTCGGCTGATACAGATGATTCTTCGGACTATCAACCTGTCAAACAGGATGGATGCAACACTACAATGAAAAAGGTTGTTAGATTGCACATATATTGTAGAGAAAAGTGGGCCAAGTTTCCCCTTTAAACCCTCACCCTTCCATATAACCTAAATATCCTTGGTTCTGGTAAAGGAGACAAACAGATTTGTAGTGGTTACACTCAATTCCAATTCATCAGATATATAAGCAATAAGGTCGTTGTGTTGTAATATGTTCAATATTCTGAATGTCCACATCACACAGGCTCTGGATCATGGAATAGTGGGGAATTTTAAATTGATTAATATTACCATGCTGAACAAAACGATCATGAAGGATGTATATAGACATGGGATGGGGAACTTTTTGCTCCACCATTCCCGACATGAAATCTTGCCTCACCTTACTTTGTAATAATACTGAAAAAAAGTTTTGTTAGTCATTGCCCTTGTTTTTAAAAAAAAAAAATCATATTTTGATTTGCATCAAACAAACAATTTTTCTTTTTCAATCGGCATTCAAACAATAAATTGAGAGTGAAATAGACAATTGTTTTATGTTTGTGGGATAGATGGAGCAATTTCATCGAAAAGTAAGGGTTGAATAGAGTTGCTTTGCCCAATGATGTGTAGGAGACATCTCGATGTAATTAAGTAGGGAAACTATGAGCTTAATTGTTACTTGTCACCACATGGGTGGTGGTGCAGTGTTAATTAGATAAGGATTAAGGACAATACCCCCAGTATGTGATTTCCCCCTGTGATTTCCTACATTTTTGCATTTCCTAGCCAACCATGAAGGAGTTGCATTTTTATAACCAAAACCACAATAACAAAGCAAAACATACCGAGAGGCAGAGGCTCTGCCTCCCCGGGTTTCGTGCGAGCAGGCCACACCCAAAGGAGGAGTTTGGTTTGGTGTGATGTCAAAGAAGAAGAGTTGGTTGCTCAGTAATCGTGAGAGATTTGGAGCACATGCACGAGTCAGTGTGAAGAGGGGTTGAGTGGGAGTAAAGGATGCATGCGGTCGAGAGATGAGAACATAGCTAGGAGATGGCGTGAAAGATAGAGGCACCACAAATGGCTTTCCTTCGCCGCATGAAAAATATGGTGCAATTATCGTATCATGCTGAGGCAATTTGGCTCATGTGGTGAAGCAAGACGCTGGCCTTGGCTCTTGGTTGGTCGTGAGGAATGGACCCAGAGCCTCATGTATGTAACCGAAGGGACGACAGTTATTCTGAAAATGCAGGTTGGTGAGGCTGATCGATGCACGAGAAGCTGCACGGGGTCTCCGAGCCTTGGTGTTGAATCCCGCTCATGAATTGCCTGACGTACTTTCGTCCGCTGCGAGAGAGCAGCGAGCACCATTTGAGGGTGTGTTTGCATGTGCACGACGAAGCGGAAACATTCCACGTTCCATAAAGACCATCTCTGGCACATAGCTAATTGCCGGGTTAAGAGGAGATTTTTTTTTATTATTCTGTTCCTTTGTCTGTATTTAAGTCTGTGTGGAGGCGCTCAATTAGATTTAGATTTTCCTTATTATAATTTGAATTATCGTGATTGTACATATTTGATTACTGTTATTAAATTATCATTTGTTCTATTTCATTTGCTTATGTCCTGTATCTGTTGTGGGTCGAATACAACCCGTGTACTCCAGTCTTTACCACCATTTCTTTCCCACGTGCACATTATTCTCCAAGAGTCTCAGCTGTAAGCCCCAAGGGAGAAGTTTGGCCATCTGTCCAGATAGGGTTACCCTTGGACATGACAATATCAACAATAACCGTTGAATTAACACCATGTAGGGTTAATCACTGCTCATCTTTCTGAGTGGCAAAACGAGTACCATTTACTGGGTAATAAAATAACATGTGGGGTAACCTGTGTTGGAGTAGTGACCTGTACAGGATGTACTCCTTGCAATGAAACTGCCTCAGCAGCCCTATGTGCCTTTATTCAATTAAAGGAATGGTATTAATATTATTATTATTATTATTATTATTATTTGTTTTTAGCCCATCTCTCAATGGTGAAAATCACTTACAAATTAAAAAAAATAAATCGGATGCGGATCTAAATCTTCACAAAAATCAAATCAATTCCTCCTGTCACACATCCAACCGGTTCACCAAGTTTTGACCGAATCCATATTATCTCCAAGTTTTTGAGATATCCTGCTCAGACAAACAAATAAACAAACAACGTCATAGACTGGTACTTACGAAATCGTCAACTTGACCTCTGACCTTGTCTAATAAAAGCTGTCTCTAGAGAAGGTAGCGACGCAAACCAGAAGTTTCTACGATGATTCTGTACCAAACCATCAAAATCGAATGTTTGACCTCACTGTGACCTTGACCTTTGACCGATTTTGACCAAAATCTAATCAGCGCTAGCCATCACCTCCTGAATCACGTGGTGTAATTTGACATTGGTAGCTTCTTCCGTTCTCGAGTTATCGTGCCTACAAAACAAACAACAAACACACACACAAAACCACAAACAGATGACGGAAGTCATCAATATACTTACGAAATCTTTACATTTCGTAAGTAACAGACAGACACACATTGGTGTAAACGTAACCTCCGTCCACCCTCGGTGGCAGACGTAACAAGCATGAACAGCGCCACCTATGGTGGCAATCTGGCTATTTAAGGTAACCTCAATTCCCAAAAAAGAAAACTTTAAAATATTCTTCACTAATGCTGGCAGTTTAAATAACAAGATAGAAGAGCTTTCGGTGAAATATAAAGTGAAGAGTATGATATATTTGCAGAAATTGAGAAGTAGCTTAACGAGGAGAGAAATTGGAGGACAGGACAAGAAGGCTACAGACGTGATTGGAAAGAGAAAATATCCTGATGTGGTGGAGCAATCTGAGTAATAGAGAATATGGTATTGAGAGAAATGGATGACATGAAGGAGGGAATTAATGTAGAGCAATCTTTGTGGATAGAGATTGTAAGGATAGTGAGGAAACTGTAGAATGTTTTTATAGGGCTTGTGGTGTAGGGAAAGGAAAGGCAAGGAGGGTTCAGGAAGAACCCAGAAAGGCATCTGATAAGGGAAGAGCATTGGTTAAGGGGACTTTGCCAGGGTAGGATGGAGTTCAGCGATAGGGAAAAGGCAGAGCATATGAGGAATTTCTATATCTAGTCTATGATTGCTTTTTACGACTGTTTGTAGCCAAGTTCATAAGGGGGAATGGAGCGTCTGGTGGTGCTGGTGGTGGTGGATGTAGAACAGCATCAAGGGACATGTGATCATAACAGTGAGTGCAAGTATGCTGTTAAGAGTTAAAGTTCATGATACTGGAGTAAGACTAACATTTCACGAAGGCAAACCTTTTAATCATTCCTCATTGAAACAAGTTTTGCAACCATTACCAACATTTAAAATGTACAGTTATTTGTGCATTAATTTTACTACAGTTACAGTGTAAATGGAAAGAAGTGACTCAGGTAATGGTGTTGTCACCTTGCACTCTCCATTGACACATATGTTGAAAGAGTCAGGGTCATCATGACAGCGGGTCCCATCCACCACCACTTCAGCACGCTCGGTGTAGAAATTGTATCCATCCGCCAGGCAAACCAGGGAGCACATTTTACCCTGCACTGCAATGCATGGAAGAATGCCATAGGCATAGGGCAAGGGCATTCAACAGGATATCCAGTAAAGGGAAACCAAAAGGAATAAGCAAAGTATATTTTCAAAGACAACTTTTATTTTTAGATCATCTAATTCAGGTTCTGTTGCTTTTGTTGTATGCATTTCTCAAAACTGGAAGACTATCAGACTTGGGTTGAAATTTTTGTGACTCTCTGTTTGCCTTCAATTTGATCATTCAACTCCACACGAGAAAAGTGCGACTTGTCTGTTCACCTTTCAAATTAAACTCAATACAATTTTTGTAGAGTAGAGTGATGATGACCTGAAGAGAAGGAATAAAAATCACAGAGTCCACTAACCTGATTTTCAGATGATGGGCAAGTGAATATTAGATTTGGCTGTGATAGATTTGGCTTATTTGCAATCATTAGCAAGGTCATGGAACCCATCATCGCAATAGACATCAAATTCTTCCTTTTCTCCAATGGCATGATCTCAGACCATCAATTTGGATTCAGACCTGGTCACTCTACCCTGGACATGGTCTTTCTGCTTTCCAAACAATGGATGGAGTTGTTGGGAGAGCAATGGATGTAGGCCGTCAATGTCAGATATGAGATCAGGTCTCTCTCTCTCTCTTGAAATATATTGAGCATTTGATACAGTCTGGCACCCTGCCTTGCTCTCCAACTCTCTGCCTATGGCATCCAAGGACATCTCACAAATGGCTTGCTGACTTCCTCCATTCTCAGAGTCAACAAGTGGCTTTCAACAGGATCCCCTCATCTCCTATCCCTGTCAAGGCTGGAGTGTCCCAAGGCAGTGTCCTGGGTCCAGTCGTATTCCTGATCTTCATAAATTATCCCTCAGACTCTCTGGAAAATCCTCTTTATCTCTTTGCTGATAACTCCACCGTCTGCCATAATATCCATCATCCTTCAGATAGGTACACAGCAGCCACTTCCCTCTCTGCAGACCTTGATAGAATCACAAGCTGCTCTAACATTTGAAATACATCTTTCAATCCTGATAAATTTCACACTCTCACTACAACTCTCTAAAAGGACAGTCTGGTGAATCCTCCCATCCACTCCCTTAACAAACTTCTTTTAGAAGTTGAGTCAATCAAACTTTTTGGCCTCACTATCAGGCATGATCATTCTTGGGCAGGCATCACTAACTTGGCCTCTAAAGTCAGCCTCTGACTGGGCATTGTCCTTTGTGCAGTTTTTTTTGGACACATATGAACTTTTCATGATTTATAAAGCCTTTATCGGAAGCTTGATGGACTACTGCTCTCCCCTTTGGGCTGGCATCTTGTCTCACACCTTACTCACCTTAGCACCATGGAAACCAAAGCCCTCAAAATCAATGGTATCTCCTGTCATGAAGATGAAGCTGAGTATCTGGGCCTATTACTTTCACTATGCAGAGAGGTCTGTGGTCTCTCTGTCTTCTACCACCTCATTTGGTCTGGTCTTGCACCTTCTACTCTTTCCGTGGTCTATCCGCCTCACTCCGCCCCCCCCCCCCCCCCCCTCACACATATTTCTCTCCAGGACATACACATTCTGCAAGTAACCCACTTATGGTGAAACTCCCAAATTCCAGGCTCATTGCTCACCTCCACTTATTAGTTGCTCTCCTCTCTTGCCTATGGAATCAACTTCCTCAGTCTGCTCAATCCCATTATTTTCTCCAAGACTTCAAGACAGCTGTTTGTCACCATCACAGGTATTCCTCCATCCATACTAATGATATTTTATACTGTCATTGAATCTCCCCAAATCCAAATCTTCTGGGATTCCAGGTCATCGGATTTCCTACCGCTCCCCACCCTCTGTAAAGTGTATGTTGATCTCTGCAAAGCGTTCAAAATGGGGTAAAGCTCCTGGGATTATTGTGAGGTCAGGCTAGTTAGATCTGTGACTTGCTACAGGTACCATGTAAACCTGCACTAACCTGTTTCATGGTCGGGTTGTCAATGACTAAACCGTCTCCCCCATCAGGTTTCCTGGTGAGGAGGGTGCATGATATGGACACCCAGCAGGATGAAAAAGAAAACCTGTTAAATTGTGGACGAGCTCCTTGTGAGCCAACGGCCATCCACATCTCATGCCCAAATGTGTCTGCGGATGTCCTCCTGCAGTGGGGTTACTTTTTGTTTTGAAGGAGGTTGGTGGCAGGATTTGCACCCCAGCCACCATTCAAACCCTTCACTCCGCAAAACACAAGAAAAACACAAAGAAATTTGAAAACCCACTCCGTGGGAGTACCTCCTGTGCAGCTGCCCTGCACAGGGCAGCTCACTGGTGACGGGATTTGGACAAAGCCTTCAGAACCACCACTCTTTGATAAGAGGAGGAAAACCACGGGGCAACCTTCCCAGGTCAGACTGCAGTATTGTGGGTCGGGGTGGTGCTATGGTTTTGTCCACCAGACGGTGGTCTCCTTGGGTTAACCTGAGGTGGTCCCTTTTGGGTGGGTGCCTGGAATGTCCTATCCCTAAGAGAGGATGATCACCTGTCTCTGTTATCATTTGAGCTCAAGCATTTGAACATCGGTAAAGCAGCAGTCTCTGAGGTTTGGAGACCGGATTGCGGTGAGATCATGGCGGGTGGTTACACTTACTATTGGTCTAGTCGCTCTGATAGTTAACATGCCCAAGGAGTGCTGTAGCTATGTCCAATAAACTGACTCCATTTATAGTGGAGGTAACACCAGTCAATGGGCGTATTATGAGACTAAGGATTCGTAAATCCATGGGTGTCCTTTCCATAGTCTCTGTATATGCTCCGACTGAGGTGAGTGATCTCACCGTGAAGGATGCATTCTATGCAATGCTCAAGTCTGTGGTTGATCAGTGCCCCAGGTGAGATACTTTTCTAGACTTCGGGGATTTCAATGCATCAAATGGCACTGATCGGGATAGTTATTTGATATGTGTTGGTCCCCATAGGTCTGGAACTGTGAACCAGAATAGCACTAAGATCCTTGACTTTGCAAGAAGTCATGGACTGAGGGTGGCTGGTTCATGGTTTCAGCGCCCATAGGCTCATCGCAGGACTTGGTATTCCAACACTGTTGTTATGGCAAAGGAGATTACCCATGTGCTTGAAGATGGTTGCTGGATGATGATCCAGAACTGCAGGGTATACTGGTTCCTTAATACTGACCACAGGCTTGTGGAAGCAACTCTGAAGTTGCAGCTTAAATCTGAGAGAATGGTACCATCCCAGCCTCAGCTGGATGTTGGCAAGCTCAAGGATGATAGGGTAGTTGAGGAGTTTGTGAACAGGCTGAGTGGAGATTTTGGGGTCTGGTTGCTTTGGGGAATCCTGAAGAGTTGTGGAGTGTCTTCAAGACCACCATCCTTGATGTTGCCGGTGGATTTCTTGGAACTCGCCGTGGGGCGAAGAAGAATTTTGTCTCTCAAGGGACACTGGATACCATTGACCAGCATCACAAGGTCAGGCTTAATGGCAGAGCTGAGCTGTTCAGGGAGTTGAGGCATAAAACTGTAAGTGCGCTGAGGGTGAACAAGGAGGCCAATGTGCGAGGAATCTGTGATGGGGTGGAGCTTCTCCTGTGGTCAAGTGATTCTCATCCTGCATCCAGGAGAATTTGCGCATTGTGTTCCTCCAAGCCCTTCCATTGTTGCACTGCAGTTAGAGCGGAAATTGGTGGGCTCTTGACAGAGGAGTCTGAAGTGAAAGCCTGCTGGGCTGGTGACTTTGAGAGGCTGTACCAGGCTGATCCACCATCTGTTCAGTTGGATGTGAGGGGTGTTACTATTCCGATTGCTGACCCTCCAATCAAATGTGATCCATACTGGTTTGTGAAAACAGACACTGCAATGAACCGGTTGAAATGGGGTATAGCTCCTGGGATCTGTGGCATCCATGCTGAACTTCTCAAGGCTGGTGGAAATGCTGTACTCATGTCATTACATGCAGTTCTTTGCTCTGCCTGGAACACAGGCATCATCCCAACTGACTGGAAGAGGGGGCTTGTTGTCCCTCTCTGGAAAGGGAAGGGTGATAACCAGGACTGAAACAACTACCGAGGGGTGACGCTGCTCTCAGTGCCGGGCAAGATCTTTTCTTGGATAATTCTTGATAGGGTTCACCACCATTTGCTTGAGCACAAGCACCCAGTGCAGTCAGGCTTCACACCAAAGAGGTCAACGATTAACTGTATCTTTGACCTTCGGGTCCTCACCAAACGCAGAGGAGAGTTTCGCAGGGGCTGCTTTGCAGCCTATGTTGATCTGTGCAAAGCATTCAATTCAGTGAATTGGGATGCCCTCCAGATGATTCTTGGTCTTTGTGGGGTGCCACCAAAACTAATCAATCTGATGTCCGAACTCTACTCTGGTATTGAGTGCTGTGAGCTGTGGTGATACCATCTCTGAGTTATTTCCAATTTTTACTGGAGTTCACCGAGGGTGTGTGCTGTCCCCCACACATTTCAGTGCTTAAATGGACTGGATTCTGGAGAGGATGTTGGAGAGATCAAGGTGCAGTGCATCGTTTGGGAATGTCCAGATCTCTGATCTTGATTTCGCAGATGATGAAGTCATCTTTGCAGAGACACTGGATTTCCTTTTAGCGGCTCTTGAGGTGCTGAGTGAGGAGTTGGAGCCGCTGGGATTACGGGTTTCCTCAGTCCAAACGAAGATCCAGGCTTTCAATGACATATTGGATGCTGCTATCTTGTCTGTACCTGTTTGTGGTGAGGATGTTGTGGTCATGGGGAGATTCACTTGGCAGTGATATGTATTTGCTGGCTGTGAGCCAGAGGTCTATAGATGTCTGGGTCTGGCCTGGGGAGTCATGGATTCAATGGATCATGGTGTGTGGCACTGTCGGTACCTATGCAGAAGGATGAAAATCTGAGTCTTCAGGTCCTTGGTGCTTCCAGTCTTGCTCTATGGATGTGAGACTTGGACTCTGACATGGAGACTTAATGCCTTTGGTACCAGGTTTCTTCGGAGAATCCTTGGCTATCCCTTGTCAGACTTTGTGTCCATCGAGTGGTTGCTGAGAAAGACTCAAATGAGATTTTTACCTGCATAGCCCATGAGCATCCGCTGTGGCTGTATGCACATGTGGCTCATTTTCCTGATGCTGATGCTGCTCACCAGATTATCTCAGCGATTGAGCCTTGTGAGTGGAAGCCAATGGGCTGACCACGTGCCTCATGGTTGCAGCAGGTTGATCAGCATCTCAAGGAGATGGGGATGGACTAGGCATCTGCCTGGTGGATGACCAGACAGAGGCCCCTGGAGTATTGTCGGAAAGTGGACACCACGACGCACTGCTCCGGTGCATGCTCCCAAGCGTGAACTGACCTGACCCACCCTCTTGTTTTTTTTTTGTTCTATTTCTGCTTCTTCCCCAGTTTTCACTTCTACTTCAGTGATTCAGACTTCGGCCTTTGTCCAGCTTATTCATCCCCTGTGTCCTCCTCTCCTTCCCTCTTCTTGTGCTCATTCTACACCATGACCTTTCTTCCTCCGTCTCCTTGTTTTTGTCCATCTACTCCACTGTTGGTGCCCCCCCCCCCACCTCGTTCTTTGCATTCTGTCATGCCCTGGTTACCTCTGCCACGGAAGGTGGACAGAGGTTATGTTTTCATCCTTGTCTGTTTGTTTGTCTGTTGTCTGTACGTCTGTGAGCAGGATATCTCAAAAAGTTATGGATGGATTCAGAGGAAACTTGGTGCACAGGTTGGGTGTATGACAAGGATGAATTGGTTAGATATTGTTCAATATCCGGATACGGATCTGAATACTAGAATTTTTAAGTGATTAAATTATTCATCATTGAGAGATGTCCAAAAACGATTTATCGCACAGTGAGCAGGATATCTCAAAAGGTTGTAGATGGATTTGGACGAAATTTGGTGTCCAGGCTGGGTGTTTAACACGGACAAGTTGATGAAGATTTTGGTGGTGATCTGGACTCGGATTCTAAAAAATTTCAACTGATTCTTCACTATTGAGAGATTGGGACAAAAAGGAAAAATAACACGATATTTCAAAAAAGTATGGACTGATTCGGACGAAATTAGGTGAACAGGCTGGGTATGTTCCAAGGACAAATTGATTCGATTTTGGTGAAGATCTGAATCCGAGAATTTTAAAAACTTTTTTTTCGAGCGATTCCTCCCCATTGAGAGATAGGGCCAAATATTATATGTATATATATATATATATGTGTGTGTGTGTACATGCACATATGTGTATATATATACATATAAATATGCATATACAATATATATATATATGTGTGTGTGTGTACATGCACATATGTGTATATATATTACATATAAATATGCATATACAATATATATATATATATATATTATATATATATATGTGTGTGTGTACATGCACATATGTGATATATATACATATAAATATGCATATACAATATATATATTATATATATATATTATATATATAATATATATATATATCACGATATCTCAAAAAGGTATGGATGGATTTGGACGAAATTTAGGGGGTGAGTTGCTTCAGTGACCAGAACAAGCAGATTCGATTTTGGACGTCTGGATGCAGATCGGGCCTATTAGTGGACACAGAACATAAACTTTTTAGCCTGGTGGAGGTATGTGCTCTACCGAGTGCTGTTGTTGTTATCAATAACATATTCTTTGCTTGGGTATTAAAGATGATTCAGTATTAAAGATGTTATTTGGAAATGGAAGCAGTAAAAAAGCAAACTATTTCTGCTTTCCTAAAATATGTGTACCTGCTGTATATGCAGTCCAGGAGTACAGTTTACCACGGAATGGCTGCGAGTTGAACGATGCACACTGCTTGTCACGGAAATCTTGTGTCCCTGCAGGACAGTCCTACACGAACAAACAAACAAACCGTTTGCCTTGTTGATGAAATAATCTATTAAAATGCCACAAATTTTGTACACATTTTACAAAACAATCAACCCGAATTCTGGTGACAACAACAACACACACACA
>CM068952.1:157606168-157642794 GCA_035128595.1 Eptatretus atami | reverse complement strand
ACACACACACACACACACACACACACACACACACACACACACAACTTTTACATGACTTTGTAAAAGTGATGGATAACACACCTCTGTGTTGCATGAGCGATAGCGTCCACGTACTCCAAGGCAGTAGGTTCCTCCGTGTGTCGGCCTGCATGATTGGAATTGAAAGCAGCATTTAGAAATTGTTGAAGGAATTTCACAGATAAGTGTTGTCATTCTCAATGAAAGTGGTGAGCTCAGACCTACTTAGGGTTGTCACATTTCCTTTCTGACGATGAAACTCCCCCACCGCATGTGCGGGTGCACTTCGACCAGGCTCCCCAAGACCCCCACAAGCCATCCACAGGTACAGGCCTGTTGCCCAGTGGTAAACATCTACCTCTGAAGCACCACTGTATTGCAAACACAAACAAACATTCATGCTTCTTTGGATTTGAGATTCTTTGGAAACACCTTAAGTCCTCATATGTATAGCAGTTGACAGCTTGTTACCCAAATAAATTTGGGAAAGACTCATTGAAGGAAAATGAGAATGATATTGAATTTATACATGTAAAGTATTACTCACCATGGCCATCGGCTGAGCGCATGATTAATGCCATTATCCTGTCTGGTTGTTTGTTTTTTTCTGTTTGTCGGAAGAATAACTGGATGAGGGCAGCTAGAATCATCTCATTTGGCGGAGAGCTACACACTGCCCCCACACTCACAAGTGATTCATGAGTACAGCACAAACCAACATCTTTTATTCTAAAATTATAACCTAATTTGATTTCATTTATAGTTATCCGCCATAAAGGATCATAAGGTGTTGAAGTTTCGGGCTTTACTCTCCATCGGAGCAAAAAATAAAAAAATAAATAAATGTAAACATTACAGCATGGTGCCAACAAAGTGAAATCCATGAAACTTTAATTTTTGCTTTGCAGAAGATTAATAACCAGTCTTGGAGTATCTGTGGATTACGTGACTCATTTCTGAAGATCCTCCAGTCTAATTCATAGCACCATTATAGTAACAAGGTAACTACTACTTCTCTAAAGGGTCCAATTAGTCCCACATAATCGTATGGGGTTGGCCGGGGTAGTTTTGACCCAAGTCTTTCATTAATCGGCTAGCTGGACTCGACGTTGTCCGACTGAAGGTGGGAGGAATTTTAAATTTAGCCAGGGTTTCGTAATAAATCACCGACTCTTCACCAAAAATACATTGGTATTTTCAATATCCACCATACTAATGCTAGCAGGTGGCAAACTGGATGACATCCATCCAAGGGATGGAGCATGTTCTGTGTGTAAAGTGCACCAATCGAACAGTTTATAGTTGGGTTGGTATCAAACCTAGACTAGACTAAACAGGTCAATCGTAAGTTGAGAGACCTCTTTATCATCCTTTCAGAGGAGCAAATGAGATAAGCATACCAATTTCAGTTGAATGTTTATTTGGGACGCCTCTTGGTGGAGAGAGTGAAATGAATAAAAATGAAGGCAAATAACTGACAATTTGAGAGCAAACGATGAAGTGTGACAATCATACTGACAACTACAAATCAAGATGTGATACAGTTTACAAAAAGGTATTTTGTGCTTGCTCTGGTTGGTAAAATGGCTGACTGATACTCGTTGAGAATGAGGTTCTTACGACTTGAGAGTAGCAGAAGTTCAGAATGTCTAGTTCCACAATCTTTAAAATACATTTGAGCAGGAAAGAGAGTTGTGAATTAAGGTGGGAAGGTGGGTGGCTGCTCGGTAAGTGTGGTTACATGTGTGCAAGTTACATGTTGGTTTTTAAAATGTTTATTAATTCTGTCTCTAATGTATAAATTCCCCACTTTTGAATTTGATGGCTGGTCATAATACAATAACAGTTAATCAAGATGTGTGGATGTCTTGGTGTAGTTCGCCTTGTCGTCATGTAGTTCGCCATCCCTTGTTGAGTTATTGGCAAACAAATATGGAATAAAGCTTTGTTCTCACTGAACTCTATCACCATTAAGATCAACAATCCTTTCCTCTCCTCTGACTGCCAAGGCTGGACAACCACAAAGCAGTGTCCTAATTTTCATCAATAATCTCATTGACTCTCTGGAAAATCCTCTTCATCTCTTTGCTGATAACTCCGCTCTCTGCCGTGACATCTCTCATCCTTCTGATAGACAGGCAGCAGCCTCTCCCCTCTCCTCAGACCTTGATAAAATCACAAATTGGTCAAACACTTGGAACATGTCTTTCAATCCTGAGAAATCCCACACAGTCCCACACAGTCCCACACAGTCCCACACAGTCCCACACAGTCTCTCTCTCTCTCTCTGGACCACACCACGAATCCTTCCATTCCATCTACTTTCTCAACAACGCTCTTGAAGAGGTTCAGTCACTAAAACTCTTGGGTCTCACTCTCAGCCATGATCTCTCTTGAGCAAGCCACACTTCAAAGTTGGCCTCCAAAACCAGATGTCGACTGGTCATCCTCCATCATGCAAAGTCCTTCCTTGGCACACCTTAGCTCGCGTACTCCTACAAGGTTTACACCTGTACACCCCCAAAACTTTCCTGTACACCTGCTATCCCGTCTGGACTGGTTTCCCTGCCGCAAGTCTTGCTCAGATTGATGCTGTGGAAACAAAGGCTTTCAATATCATTGGAATCTCTCCCGATAAAGCAGAGTCTATATGGGCCAATCACTTTGCCATTGCTGACAGGTCAGTAGTCTCTCTGTCTTCTTCCACCTCATTTCAGGATTTGCACCCTCTGTCCTCTCAATGCTTTGTCCCCCCGGTATCTGCAGGACACATGCGGTCCACCAGCAACCCCTTCCAAGTGAAACTGCCTAAATCCAGAACTACTACTCACCTACACTCATTTATTCCTCTTTTTCCCCACCTGTGGAATCACCTTCCATACTCTATGTAATCTCATTCTTCCCTCCAGGTCTTCAAGACAGCTGTTCACCACCATCTCAAGTCATCCCCCATCCAAAATCATGATCTTTTCTGCACCCGTTAAACCACCACGTTAAACCACCCCACCCTTCCCAAAATTTTGCTTATGTCCACCATATTGTCCACCATTTGCGTTCTCCCATACCTTTCATCGTTAACTGCATCCCTTGTTTGTCCATCTCCATCTACTTTCTGCCTGCTGTTGGTGGTTCCCCTTTCTCATGCTGTTCCCTTTGTTGTGTTGTGTTTTAATAATTTTCTGTGTCATAGCTATTCCATGAGGGGAGAGCATGCATATTAAAAAGAAAAAAAAGAAAAACATTGGCATTCTTAAACTGTTTATTAAAGATGAAGTATAATTGTGAATGAAAGCATTTGTTATAAAACATTCTGGTATGTCTGTTTTGTTTCTACAATACTGTTTAATTGCATTTGCTGTCCTTCATTTCTTTTGAACAGTTTTGCCTCAGGAGTTGCCAAACATGGAATCATTGGCTACATGGATTCTTGACTTTTTTATTGAAGGTTGGGGCAGAGGGTGGTGGGTGGGGGTAATTCAGAATTTCAGAAAAAGTAAAATTGCTAATTTATCTGTTTCACAAAATGGAGCAGGGCTATAGCTCCCCTACCCACAATGATGGATGTTATCAACGTCATTCTTCAATATTGTCTTTATATGGAATGGCCCATTGTTTTGAATTACAGTAGAATTTGAAGGAATTCCCAGATATATTGTCCTCTTTGGATTCTTACCCCCACATCACCGTTGTCAGATGCACAAGCTGTTCCCTCGGCAGCCGGGATGCTGTTTGTGACACAAAGTTTGCTGCGGCTGACGCACCACAACTGCCGGCAAACATCCTGCAAGGAACATGAACAGATTTTTCTTCTTTTTATTTTTTTCAGGTTCTAAGGTCCATGGAGGAAGTGCTGCTTATACATACAGAAACATGAGACAACATTGGACTTGACTTCAGGCAAACACAGCTGGTGACCTTGGGGGAAGTGACAACATTGTGGTGCACTCTGTGGGCTGGTGAAGCCATTTCAGTGATCAGGACAATAAAGGAGAAATCTCTCCTCTCCCTCCCTTTTCTGGCTCCCATGGGATGCCAACCACATAATGCATCTGTGTTCTATCTTTTAAATGCTGAACGTCAAGTAAGGAAGCAGAACATATAATATTTAAGTTTTTGGCTAGGGTCAGAATTGAACCACTGACATCCGAGGCTCAGAGTTGATGCTCCAATCAAAATACCATTTCTGATTAGTTTCTCTGATTAGTTTAGTCTGAAAATGATAAGTCTGAAAGTCTGATTAGTTTGGTTCTTATTCCACATTATAGTTCTGAAAAATTTATCACTTTATTATAATTTCCTATTATTGATATTGGGTGGTCGCTAGACTACCGTTATTCTCAGGTTTTCCGTCTGTCTGTATGTATGTAATGGACAGGTCTGGAGGTCAGAGGAGTCAACCGATTTTGATGAAACTTGACTGGTAGGTTCATACCAGGATCTAGTTGTATGCTTTTGAGCACCGTTGCTATGGACGCCACCGTTGCCTAGCAACGGGACTTTGAAATTTTTGAAAAAATCCGAAAAATATTTATATATATATTTTTTTCGAAAATCAAAAATCGGCTTCCGCGCTTTTATGCGCACTATAATCAACCTCTGTCAAAAAATTTCAGCCCGATCCGTCAAAAACTGTATGACTAGTATGCAATTATATAGCGACCACCCATGTCGCCTACCGGCTTGTAAAGCTTATCATTGTCCAGCGTATCCTACACTGTCAGTTAAAAGCTAGATGTTGTGGTATTTGTGGATAAGCATTTGTAAATACCCATAAATGAACAATTAAAATTGGCAGTTACATGTTATAAGTGGTTGTAGGACACATCGGTGAATTGTATTACAAACTGCTTGATGTAATGAGCTAATTTTGACTGTAGATGGTAGTATTGTACTGTAAACTGCCTGGTGAGATTTGGGAAGGTGCTGGAAGGTTCTGAGAAGAAACTTCCAATATCGACGAGAATCGCATTTGCTGGAATGGACGGGATTGTTCTGTGATACTATATAAACCTGTGAGAGGGGGGTGTAGAGAGAAAGCGGTGACAAGTGACGAGACGGGTGTTTTGATCATCTTCGTGCTCGATTTAACTCTGATGAGTGAATGAGCTGTTAATGTCCAGAGTGGTAGTTAATGTGTGGAGCGGATTATAATCAGGATGATTAAAACTCATTAAGATTGTGTATCAGGAAAGAATTCCTTTAAGCTCTTCAATCATCCTGAATGGGCCAGCATATGAGAGAGAACGACACGACAGGACTCAATGGTTCGACAGCCGCAGAGGATGAGGTAAACACACGTGAGTTGTGCCGGCAGGACAGGGACACTGGGCGGAAACAACTCAATGTGGGAATCGTTGTTGGACATTGTATGTAATGGTGAACTTCCTCACTTGACTTTGTCTCTGTTGATTTGAAATACAAGTTTCAAAAACATGACACTGTTGATGTGGTAACTGTAACATCATTCAGGAGTCACAGACCCCAACTGACAAAGATCCATTTGATTTGTAGCTGACTAGTATGATCGTTCATACTCATGAAGTGCAAACTTTGGATTGCAGTCGTTAGAGAACGAGCTGGGTTTGGCACCACAAACAACATACGTACACTAAAGGGAAGGAAATCCCAAGGTATATACCCAGACATACACAATAATTATTATCTCACTTGGACTTTAGTCCGGCGAGCTTATGCGATCAAGCGGTGTCCGTTGAGTGAATGAGTGGGTGTCAGTAAGTCAATCAGTCCGTAAACACTTCAGTCATTATTCGCATGAACCAAACACACGATTTTGATGAAACTTGGCCACACGCTTCATATCTGATGTGTAACGAAGGGGAATTGACCACATCAAAATCTGCGCTCATTAGGGGGTCAATAGGGGGGTTTTGACCTCCCGAAATAGGTATTTGCTCTTTTCTAGGAAACTACACACACAATTTTGATGAAACTTGACCATAACCTTCATCACCCATGATGTACCAAAGCTTGTTCACAGCATTAAAAATAAAATCATGGTCTAAGGGGGTATGTGGGGCTTGAGTGACTGTTGGGATGGTTTGAGTGACTGTTGCTCCTAGTACAGGTGAGCTTCATGATGCCTGGTCCTATTTATTATTTTTGAGGTGGAGAAGAAGAGGAAAATCAATACGATAGATTTCATGAATTTAACATCACAGCACTTGAAAATATGGCATATACAAACTCAAACAATAACCATGTTCTTCCAAGCTTGTTCCTCTGCCATTTTTAAAAAAATGAACATTTGGAAGATATGTTCACCCACCCGAAACTTGCACTGGCGTGAAGTCGGCCCATGCTGTAGACGACACTGCACATCTGGACTTCTGCGCAGCCCAGGAAGCTCTGTTGGCATCACCAGGTTCAGCGTTTGTGGAGAATCATTCAGGCAGTCTCCTCGACCAGAGCTATGGCACCAATATCTTGGCAAGTTAGCTTAAAAAATACGTTTTTAGGCCTATTTAAAATAATTTCAGTCAATAAAATGATATTCCATAGTCAATAAAGGGAAAATATTTTACCAAAATATTTGTGTGAATAATATAGGAGTATAATAGACATTCTATATTTAGATATACATTTCCTTGATGGACCATTGTGTTATGGAGAAAAAAAACCACTGAAAACTGAATAAAAGTCATAGTTGACTAAGTCGACATTTCTTGAGAAACGTTCAATGTGAAAAGTCACAAAATGATATTTACCAGTTGAAAATTCTTTGCAGGATGACATCATCAGCAGCCTAGCCAATTTTAACCATAAAAGAGAGGCTGAGTAAATGATGATATGGTCATCATATTTAAACTTTTCCATCAATGTCAAAATTTGTAAAGCACAACTCAAATCACATTCCTTGCTCCATACATACCATCTCTGTTCCTGAAACAAGACGGATGATTTGACAATGCAGAGTCTCAAAAGGTTATATAGACGACAGTAGATCTGAGAACCAGTGCAGACTGACACACAGTACTGTTTCAATAGCTTTTTGTGTTTCTTCAAGAAAATATGTGGCAATATATTATTATACTTACATATACATAATCTCACCTAAAACATGTTGGCAATGGTTCATATATTATAAAAAGCATTATTCAACCTGTCTAAACCTGTCTAAACAGCTATTCATTAATTTGTATAGACCTAGCAGGATCCCATCACAAACAGATAATGTGTACATTACAAAACTCCTCTATATATAAAAAAATACAGGTAATAAAAGCATGGCCCTTAACAACATGCAGACACATCGACACAGGATGAAGAGACAGCACTAATTATAAAAGGAAGGATTAATCATCTCTAACTTGGACATAACACACATTCAAGACAATAAAAATTATCTTATTGTTAAATTAGACAGCAACATTAAGATTATACCATACAACTTTGTCGAACCATGCCTAAGAACAGATGAGCACATTAGTTGACTTTGTAGGCCTTGCAGTGTACCAAAACCCTTGGACCATACGGGTGAACACCCACTCAGGAATAGGCAGCGATAACGTTGATGTAATCCACATTCAAGGTACAAAATGGAATTATTGTTGAATTAGATGTTAAAATGTTATGATTTTATTAGAAACTAACCGAAAAACCCGGTCACAGACGGATTCCGTTCCATGAGCCCAATATGACAACCAGTGGCGGCTCTTGTAAGCGCCGGATCCCAGTCGATGTACTCCATGGCCTTACCTAATGAGGCCTACAAAACGTCCTTGTACACGACATTTTTGGTGTACACTACTCCTTGTGAAGAAGTCCCCTGATTTGTGCACACCGTGTCGAAACTTCTCAGGTCACAGTACCGAGAAAAACGTGACGCGACCGCTAGGAGGAGCACAAAATTGGTCCTTCAGTATTAATATATACAGTAGATCATTGTTGAACTGTGCTAAAAGCCACTTTGGGGCACAAATATGAAGTTGCTCTGAGTGCGAACACACACCACACACACACACACACACACACACGTTACAAGTGACATGTGACATTATACATGTTATATACACATGTTATGCATAACATATTGCCCTTGTTATATACACACGTTATGCATGACATATTATACATATTATAAACACACAATATACATGTGACTGATTACACACACACACACACACACACACACACACACACACACATTGCAGTGGATACTTTAAGACCTGGTAGGTCTCTGTTCCATGTCCTGAAACCCATCCACGTGTGGAGGTAACAGCCAACAACAGCAATTTTCACGTGCACACACCCACACACATATTATACACACACACAACACAACACACACACACACGGAGGTGGATAATTCAAGAACTGGGAGGGCTCTATATTCCATTTTCTGAAACCACATATGGAGATAACAATGTGATATCCATGTTTAGTATTGTTACGGCTGTGGAAATTCGCAGAGCACCATATAGGTCCTTAGATCAGTTATGTCGATAAGTCTGTGTTCAGATAGATTTCCCCACCGATGTCTAAGGGAATTATTCGTGTAACCGGGCTGTGAATCTTCAGTTAGCCGTTTTTCTTTTGCTATCGTTATTTTTGACCAACCGCTCACAACAACCACCTCCACCACCAACATCGGCTCTCATCAACCGCTTCACAACAACCACCTCCACAGCCAACATCGCTCTCATCAACCACTTCACAACAACCACCCCACGCCAACATCGCTCTCATCAACCGCTTCACAACAACCACCTCCACCGCCAACATCGCTCTCATCAACCGCTTCACAACAGCCACACCACCATCAAGACCACCACAAAACGCCAGCCACGCCACCATTACGACAACCACCGTAACCGCCTTCACCACAACCGCATTTCCACCTCGGCACACGGTTGTGAGAAGCCTGGCATTCATCGGGAGAAAGGACGATGGCCCCACCCCCCCCCCAACGACGGACCCTGCGAGAGATTGGAAAGCGAGACCAGCTGTGGAAAAGGGAAAGAATGAGAAAGGCCCGATTCGGCGAGGAAAACGCCCTTCTTCTGGAAGTTTCCCGCGCGTGCTGGAAGAGGGGGCGGAAGGGAGGGCGAGGCGCCATGAAGATAAATGGGCACGCTGAACGCAAGGTCGTGCTCTGCTGGTTGTTGTTGTTGTGTGTGTGGAGGAGAGGAAAGAGTGTCATGTCGGAGTTGTGGGCAGTTGTGTGGAGCCGCGCTGTGAGCTGAATCAGCCTGGAGTCTGGAGTCTCTGCAGTCGGTGAGGAGCTGGAGAGAGAGCGCAGCGGCCAAGGTGCGCGGCCTGCCGGACCGTGCCTAACCATGGGTCGCTGAGAGGGGACATCGAGGGTCCCCTAGCGAGTCACCACGAGGGACAAGGTAGCCAGCCCGGTCTCTCGGAGCCTTTGCGGTCTACACGGCTCCGTGTTTATAAAGACCCCAAGGGGTCCAGTCTACCCCTCGTCTGTCCTGGGGTTTTTCCTTGTTTTTCTTTGCATGAACGTTGTGGCACCATGTCTTTAAGTAGAACTGTTAAGTGTGTACATAATAGATAGACGGTAGTAGCTCTTTTGCATTGCTCGCGGTTTGTCCCTTACATGTTGCATAATTGCATGCGTGCTCTCCTTGATTGATACATAACTGTCTGATTGCCATTGCTGCATTGATTGACGTGCATGCCTGCATATGTGTCTTGTGAATAAATGTGCTTGTTCAAATGTTCACCCGTTCGTTGCGTCCTTTCCCTAATTGAACTGCCATATTGCACTCGGAATATAGTTGGTTGTTAAATAACCGATAATAGAATCGGGTCCAACGGGGCCTCGCGATAACACCCCGCTCGGTTATCCCAAAATGGAGCGAGCTGCTTAAGCGGCTCGTTTCCAAGCGGGCCTCGTTGAGGTACAATCTCTCGGTAATCTACCCGCGCGATTAATTAGGTAAATCGAAGATTCGGCGATCGGACCCTGTAAGCGCGGGTAAAATATGGACAAGGTTGTGGTGTGCTTAAAACACACCCGTGGCTGGTTTTCGGCGTTGATCCGGAAAGCCGCGACTAGATTGTCCGTTCGGTGGGCGAAGCGGCCGCTATTGGTAAAACGCGGTCGTTCGCACGCCGGCGGGCGAGAATCTGTAACAGTATTATACACATTCATTTACAAACTTTTCAGCATTAATGACGCTTGTTTCTTTTCTATCCCCTTTTGAGCAGATAAGACATGATACAGGGATTCCAAAATCTTCAAATGCCATATCCCTTCCTTGTAATTTACCAAAAAATGCAGTCATGTCTCTTTATGTACTTGACTGGCATGTGATTTGTCACTTTGAGCCTTCGATCAGTTTATGAAAATTAGATAATTTATAGAACACCTTACCTACCACACATGGTCTTGAGAAAAAGGACGTGGGAAGGGTCTTTTCAACTCTTGCTTGACATTTCCGAGTTCGATCTATATTTTGTACGAACCGTAATTTTGCCTGAATCTCGATATTCCCCAACACTGAATATTGAGATTGGTCGAGATGGCGTAAAATGCATAGTATTTTGTCCAATTACTGCTAAAGCGAATGTTTTTGGAAGTGCCAACAAGACGATTTGTGTTCTACAGTGTTCAAGTATATAATAATGCAATTGAAATGAAATAAAAGTTTTAAATGCTATAGAAAAAAAGAAACCTTTTTCTGAAATTCACCGCCGTCGATGCACAATCTTTTACACCCTCCTATTTAACACGTTAACTTCGTTATCCATGCCTCTTGTTTGTTTCCTTCATGACATCCCTAAAACAGTAATTTTCCTCTTTGGAATGATTTTCAATTTTGTTTGACTGCCAGACAGGCAGACAGTAAAAAAAACAACTACCTTACTCCTCTGTGCGCATGCATGCTTGGGATGAGATTCCGTACAATTTGCCAAATTCAGAGCCAAAGTACTGCTAAACTGCAGGTTCGTGTTCTGATTCATGTTCTATAGTGTTCACAATATTAAATTCAATTGAAAACAAGTAGTTTCTCCATCATAGATTGATGTCTGTGGACAGACAGACAGAAAGACAGAGGGAACCAATTGCTTAACCCCGCTTTGCGCCTTTGTGCACACGTCAGGAAAAAGAGTGAAATAGATTTATTACTGGGCCCTTTATGTGGTACAGGTGAGATCAAATTATTGCACGATGCCCTACATCGAGGATTCATTATTTAGCTATTTTGTTCATACAGTCATGCTCAAAAAAAAAAATTAAATAATTATTTATCACTGTTTATCTCCATAAAATTGCATATCCCTGGTGGTGAGCATTTTCACTTTAATTTGCATTTACTGAAACAGTGATCATGTCTTCAAGCAGCCGAACACCACACAATCCCCTTCAACTAATGGACCGCCTGAGCATGTATGTTAGCATCTTGTTTGATTTATCCTGATGAACACACGGCAGATCTCCCGAAGCAGTTTCGTTTGGCTAATAATATAATTGGTGGCTTGATGTTGTTTTCAAACAATACTCAGGGAAATCATTTGCCTCGTGTATCAATGGCCTATTCTTATTGGAGGGAAAATTAAATCTTTGAAATGCACAAGTGAGTGACGATACCCATGGAACAACTGCCTGAACATCCCCTTCAAAAGGCTGTTGTTCTGTAAAAAGTAAGTCCTACCTGTAAAGTATTAGGATATCCATTTACAGCTGGATTATTTTCCATAAGGATTGAGCTCAGAGCAAACAGCTAAAGGGTGAGCACAGTACTTCCGAGTTATCACATCAAACTACTTTCTATCTGTGTTGAGGGAAACGTCAAATCCAGTAGGTTAGACTTCATATTTGGGTTCATATTTGCTTCAAATGGGTTCATATTTGCTTCAAATGTTATTCATATTCACTTTTACTTATATATGTGTCAGTGCTGGACTTACTCCAGGAATCTACTGATGTATTGGCGACTACATGACGACCAAGAGAAGGGGCTTGCAGCAGCAGTGAGCTGTGCAGCCATGATCCTAGCTGGCTCCTCACCCTCACCACCACATTTGTTCCCCATTCCATCATGGTTCATACCAAAGCTGCAACATCAGCAAGAGGAAAATATACTTCAGCATAAGACATTTGCTTACTGAAATGTAGGGAAGAAAAAGCACAGCAGGTACAATGAAATATTGGTTATCGTTTTACTATTCTATCAGCCATAGTATGCATTTGCAATTTTTTTTACTCTCCACATGAGGGACACGTCCAAGGTCCCAGTGTGCCAACACAAATTAACAAAGGAGCCATGTTCATATCATGTCAGGATAAAGGGTGTAGTTCAAAAGGGTATCAAATATTTCAAAAATAAATTTGAGAAAAGGAAAGGGAAATGGCAGAGCAGAGTAGGAAAGTGAGGTTGGGGTTTCTGAGAAGAAGAGGATGAAGGATCGTTGTAAGGGAGGGAGAGAGAAGGGAGAGGAGATTGATGACCATGTTATGTGGGAAGTTTAAACTTTTTGTAAAAATTATGCAAAAGAAATACGTCGACGGCCTGTAATCCTACCAATATACAGATATCTGAAACTTGATTGGCGTAAAGAACTTTTCAACGTTATTATGTGTTTGCTCCTAGTCATAAATGAAATACAGAAGAAAAAAAATCATAACTAGAAAGCATCTCAAAATGCAAAGCCCATCCACGTCCACTTCGTACTTGAACTAAACTTGACAAAAATGACAGTTTTTTTTAAAAATGTACATTTTATTAATATATGTTCTCCATATTCTCATAATAAGGGTTTGTTGAAGATTTGGTGACAAAAGCTCAGTTGGTAGAAATGATTTGGCCTGGACAGACACACTGAAGTTCAATGGTAATTTTTTTTTTAAAGAAACAGGGGAAAAAGCGGTGCGTCTCATGCTTGACGTGCTGCGGCAGGGCTAAAAAGGGCTTTTTATAGTTACTATGACTTTGTCCTTTCACATGTTAACCCAATTTTTAATTAATTTCTCCATGTTCCCATCATAAATGTGTGTTGCAAATTTGATGACAAAAGCACAAAATAGTAAAAAAAAAAAAAATGGACACACACACACACACACACACACACACACACACCACACACACACACCACACAACACACACACACACACACACACACCACACACACACAACCACACAACACGCGCGATTGCAAAACCCTGTCTCCCACTGTGCTGGGGGATGGGCTGATCACATAATAATTGTCTCTATGTATGTTTCTTCTGGTTCAACACTATTTACATATTTAACATGATCATCATTTTTTTTTTCATCATGTTTTTGGTACCATTGTCATTTTGCCATTATCTTCATTTTTATCATATCATTATGCTTTCAGTTGGTTCAAAACCAATGGTTTTCGAAAAAAACATGCTGCGAAGCAAAGCGTACATTTTCTTAATGACTAAACCTCACTTGTGGCCCATTTCATGAGCAATAGTGAAGGCCGAAGCGAGTCCAAGGTCTTCATTGATGCTACAACTTCGCTCTGGTTCACACATCCCACCAACAGGTGCCAAGCCTGCCAGGGAATGTCAGAGATTATGCGAAGGAAAGTGATCAATACCTTGACGAAAACTTGCTGGTACCGACAAATATTCTGAGAGATAAATTGTTGTGTTTCATTTTTATATTCATTCCTGCGATAGAAAAATGCTTATTTGGCCATTAATGCTCATCGATTTGATTGCCCTTCGTATCTGATGAACAACAGGTGAATTACCTGGTCAATTTGTTTACAGTGCAGAAGCTGCTGCCAAGAAAGCAACCTCATTCTAAGATAACAAGCAGGGTAACCTCGTGTTAATGAACCTCCAAGAAGACCAGACCACTTGTTAATCACAGTCAAGGCAGGGATTTCGAATTTAGCCACAGTAGCAGTGATTACACACCTATTCTTCAAGAATAGCACTGTGGGATCGTTAGCCTCCACTAGTAATCCTGGCAGATGGGACACCCACCTCAACACATTGATTGATCAAACACATTGATTGATCACCTTGCCTGTGAAACACCGGGACGACAGTTTATAGCTGGGTCGGGATTCAAACCCAGGCTAGACTTAAATCTCAGACATCCCGTCAGCCCAATTAATGCTCATACAGCTTGTGGAATACACTGCAGTGGAATATCTTGGAAATGTTTAGAATTATAGATTAAATTGTGTTTATCGAAAAAGAGATGGGGTGTGGGCATGGATGTGCTTTCGAAACATGTCCACCACTTTACTGAATCATCTGAGGGGTCTTTAATCAGATGAATTAGGAATTTGTTTGCAGTGCTGGCAATAACTCACCTAAACTTCGGCAAATTACATCATTGGATCGTTATCGTCCACCACTGAATAGTAGCAAATGAGATACCCAGCTTAATGTCCACCCAAAGGATGGGACACTTTGTGATGTAATGCCAGTAGACAAAGCACCAATCCGATCATTTATGTTTCGATAACCAATCAAAACCATGATCGGCAGTTAAAAAGGTAAGTGTTACCTCTGCACCATCCTGTCATTATCATAAATTTCGTTATATTCTACAAATGCTCATTCCGGTTAAACATTTGGAAACTACCATGTTTCAACAACAACGTACCTAGAGTCCCACACGGCTTGTTTTTGTAGCTGCATATGTCATGTCTGTATGAAAACAAACAGAATAGAATTTTGAAATACTCACTGCTTGTTATCTACTTTCAAATAAGAATAGCCTTTTAGTGAAGCTGACATACACAAACCATAATCACAAAATTGGCTGAAGCTTCATATAACTAAATTTTGATTTACAAACCTCTTCACTTTGTGGCATCTCAAGGATTTAAAGGAGATGGTGATTGACCAGGCATCTGCCTGGGGGATGGCCAGACAGAGGCCCTTGAAGTACCGGCGGAAAGTGGACGCAGTGAAGCGCTGTTCCGGCACATGCTCCCATACCTGACATGACCTGACTATGTGGACAGAGTGAAATATTCTGCTCAAAAATATTGTCAGAATTTAGTATCCTCAACTTCCTCCTCCTGCTCCACCTCCTTCTCCCCCTCCCCCAACCACCTCTACCATTAACATGAAAAGCACTATTGCCTTTTGCCAGTGTGACCATAGTAACATGCACAATCGCTCCGTTTATTACCAATTGTTTACCATGGCCTAAGAGGCACTGAACTGATGTAGCCTTGCCAAATAATAATTCTTCACTTGAAAACGTTTCTATGTCATCTGCTTGGAATGCATGCTCATGTTGGAGAGAGATCCAAAGCTCTGGCAATGTTTTCAAAATTGGCCATTGATGTGGAACAAGAGGTCAAGCAGGAGCATGCACCATCACCATGACAGCGATATACACAGAAGACAGAACCTTGCAATGGAGGTGGGATATGGGGGTGGAGAATTGGTTTGCTGGGTAGAGAACCATAATTTTATGTCAACAATTCATTCGTAGTTTCCCCAATTTTTCCCGTTTTGTTGAAGTGTTGAATAAAATGGGACCTAAATAGGATTTCTGTGTTCGCTTGGTAATGTTCCTATCTAAACCTCTGAGTAATAATGCACAAAACCCGGTTAAAGTCTCTTGTACCGTAGGTGTTTGTCCATTAGTGAGCAATTTCTTCGTTATTAATGTGATGCATATACAAGCTTTCCCATGAACCCAAGATCACTGGGAAAAAAAAATAAAGCGTTCCCTTTTCAATAATCAATTTTGTTTGTCATTTTGGGAAATCTAATATCAAGCTTCTAAAAATTTCCCATACAGCAAGACAATATGAATGGAATGGGTATAAAGGAGAGGATAGACGTCACATTGGCACATGAGCATTTACTAACTGCCATTGTAGTTCACCTGACAGTGTGGTATAAAGCATAAAGACCAAGTTCCAATGTGTACTTCATACATGTGCATCAGACTGGTTCAACATTGATGTTTCAGACGGAATCAAGAGTGAGGAGGGGGGATGGGAATTGTTGGGTGCACAGGCCTGATGAAGTCTGTAGGAAAAAGATGAAATGTCACCTGAAGAGGAAATCTGCAGCTTGATGCTGTTTGTTGGAAGTTCATTTGAGCATAAGTGCAAATACTTTGGTGGCTACAATTTTGTATTTCATTCTTTGAATAGTATTGTTGCATTGGATGAGGGTTATGAATGAGGTAGCATGTTCAGTTAGCGTGAGCCATGTGTTTGTGTAAGTGTAGGTTAGAACATTTTTTGTAATCAGGACGTGTTAGAGTGAAGTTGTATTGTTCTCATATATGCTGTGAGAGGCGGTATAGTTGACATAGACATTGTAATTTATATGTGTCCGCTTTGTAAAAACAGGCAAGGCATCAGACAAGGTGAGGATGGGGTGGGAACAGAATTGATTTGGGCTGTATCGGCATCCCATAGGTGGCTTTAAAAAACTTCCCTGCAGCCTGCAATGGTTAAAAGAGCGCCGTGACACCAGTCGGCATGCATGATGTCACCACGGCGGCAATTGCATACCGCATCATTGACAGAGCCGATCTGGGAGGAGGGACACTTGAGCGCTGTGGGCGCAGCCACGGGGGAGGTAATACAATTGGGTATACATGGGAACAGTAGGAGTTGGGAGTTCAAAACAGCCAGTTGAAGAAGAGCAGTCAGCCGTTGGAGTCAGGGTGGTGAGCTGGCAGATCACTGGCATGCTCTAACACTCTCTCTCTCTCTCTCTCTCTCTCTCTCTCTCTCTCTCTCTCTCTCTCTCTCTCTCTCTCTCTCTCTCTCTCTTCTCTCTCTCTCTCTCTCTCCCGCTCATGCCGTGGCTGTGAGCTGGACCCACGTTTCTCAGTGCTGCCCATTTCTCTTTCTCTGGAGACCTATAGTGAGGCTTCCACACCCATATTCATTGAGACCTTGCCTACCCACCCCCCCCCCCATGAGAGGGAATGAGACTGTGTGCTCATAGCACCTTAGATTTATATGGCATCATTCAAGTGTATTTATGTATTTATTTATTTGTCTTTATTCATTGTTTCAGTCTGCCTTTCCTCTGGGATTCTCCATGTGTGTTGTCCTTTCTTTTCAATAACACAGTTATTTTTTAAGAATATGTATCGCCTGATTTCCACCTTCTCTGCGTTCATGCAAACTGTTTTGGCCCAGTTTGATTAATCTCTGGGGGAGATAATAATTGGTGAAACAGACCAACAGACAGAGCAGAATATAGATCCAAATGGTGGGAGGAGGGGGTCCTGCATTGTCAACTTGGGCATAGTTTGCTTCAAATTGCACATGTGCGAAATGCATTGCTTTGGTGCAGTGGGTTAGCACAAGCATAACCTGTCGATGTGACAGTACACTTCCAACAAAAAGATAACAAGTTTTGAGGCTTGGATTATTTTAATATTTTTATGGGACATTCACACATTGATATTCTGAGGGAAGAGAACCAGAGCATTGCTCTGTTGATTATATATTAATGGCAGTGGAAGCCAATGGAAGGTAGATTGCACAATGTTCTGTCTGGCTATCTGAAATGAGCATGCAAATTGGCAAAGACACCAGTCTGCAAATGCTCACAGATAAGTACACATTAGCAGGCATGGCAATAACAATGCCAGTGATATAATCATCGATTCCAATACAAACTGAGGCACGTTTTGTCATTTTGTTCGTTCGTATGCAGCGCAAGGCTGCGGGGTAGCATCGTTGGCTGAGGACGCATCTGTGCCGTTGATGCAACGCCCTCTGCTGATTTGGGCAGGGATTTGGAATTTGGCCATAGTGCCATCGATAGCTCACCTTCACATTTCATCAATGATCAAATTAGACGATCTAACTTTTATTGTCAGATGTTACGCTGTTCTTCAATCAGACAACTTCCACTTGATCCCGAGACTGTACATAGACTTAGTTCCCGCAAATGCTTCCGTGGGATATACCAAGCATGTCCAATCCGATTCAAATTGGTCGATTACGCAGGTCAGTCCATGTGAGTGATGTTGTGGTCTTGACTTGCAGAGTTGACAACATGTGCTCAGAGTGGACAAGCATCCTTCATAAATATGAAGATGGGGCCTTTCTGTTGGGCCAGATGGGGGACTACAGGCTGCTCCCACCAAACTTATCATGCCGACCAATGGCACAATTAGCAAAATTCTAACCACCACATCTCAAGAGTCTTACACATCCATTGCTGTACCACAGCATAATGAAGATGCATCAATCAAAAGGACATTGCATCAATAGTTCACTTCAGTTGAGATGTCGAGCCACCTGCAGTGGCACTTCTGTCTCCAGTACTGTATTAAAGGAATGTGACCTCTTAGAGATGTCATATCACTGGCATAAAGCCTGTTATGAACTATCTTGGTCAAAACTTTGTAGTTGATTGCTCTTTTTAGGTAATGAAAGCCGTTCCTTCTGGCAAGGATGACAAGATAACGATCCGCATGTAGGGTTGTAACCATTGTACATCCTGCACAATGTATCTTTGTGAACCATCCAGTCTGACAATACCTCGTCAATGCCCAAGCAATTACCTAGCGATGAATATTTTACTGGAAAATAACAGAATTCTGAGTTATCATCATTCAAAGCAAACAATAACGTGAGCAAACCCATTTGTTTGAAATGATGCCGAATCATTCCCAAATTTATTTTAACCATATGGGCAGTCAATTTATAGAGGGTATTCACACACACACACACACACACACACACACACACACACACACACACACACCACAATATGAAGGCTTCTTTGTCTTAATTATATTGCATTCTTTGTAATGTCATCTCAGAATAACTTCAACTGAGTCACGACAATAAGATAATGCTCAGTAAAATGATGTGACTCCTTTGTAACATTAAAGAGGGCATCTCCCTTAAACTCACTCCACACACTGGTCCAATATTGGCAGCCGTACAATGGGATCAACCATGTGCCCTGTCAGATTGTGCAAAGTAACACCAAAGTATAGCGTTGTTCAAAATGTAAAACATGAGCACAGTTTTTGGGATAGCTGATGAAAAGATGCATAACGTACAAACATAATCGCCAGGCCAAGTAAAGTCACTGACCTTGTGACAAGCACAGCGTTGTCATGCCGGGGCAGGCCAGAAGAGCGCAGTTCCTCATTTCTGTGGTGTGTGGCTGCTTGGTGCTGCCAACGGCAGAAGCTCTCCAGAGACTTATCCGCATGGTGACTCAGCCGGAGCTCAGGCTGTGTTGGAGATCACATTCTTCATTATTATTATTACTATAATTATTACTAGTATATTAAGATATTAGTTGAAGTAAATATCAAGGTCGGTTGAATCCAAAACAGCATTTTTATCATTATTAATTGAACAGCAAAATCACTTATTCCTGCAAAAGACAATCGTGAGCAATATTCCTAATACACAACATAGGTCAAAGAATGGGGAAAATAATTCTTGCTGGAAAAAGCATATTTCACAACTTTTTCTAACTATTTTGAGCGTGGTCAACTGCAGGGCTTCAAATCTGCTAACTAGACCGGCACTCGTAGAGCACGTAGTATAACAAAAACATCGTTAACTGAACATATTACTATTATGGCCCACATACCTGTATCATCCATGCATACTGTTATGTCACATAGTTTCTTGGCATGGGTTATGAACGTCATAAATTTAATTTTTCACTCGCATCTAGGTCATAGATCAGATATATGAAGTTTCAGATTTTTGGATAAGGATTTAAATTCAACCAATTATGGCTGGAATACCACTTCACCAATGACGTCATCGTTATCACCCTATATACCCCATGGGGAGTTGATGACATATGCCAAGTTTCAACTTTTTTTCATTGAGCGGTTTCAGGCAAAATGATGTCCAATATTTTTACTTTAATCCAATATGGCAGCCATATTTTGTGACCTCGGAGGTCAGGGTTATCAATAAAATATTCTCTATGGGGAGTCCCTCCTATGGTTTGGAGTTTCTCATCGATCGGACGAGCAGTTGCAGAGAAAAGCATTTTGAAAGCGAAAATATCAATGGGAACATCTCATGACAAAGCTACATTGGTAAAGTAGGAAGGTCAGGAGAGGGTAGTGGTGCTCGCCTAATTTGTGAAAGTGGCAGAAACTGTAACATAACGAAGTTGATTATGTTAACATATGCGCTTGAATTTTAATGTTGCCAACATATTTTATATCAATTAATATATCAGTATGTGTGATTTGTAAGGAATTACCTGACTTATGACTTGTTATTTAAACAATACATTTGAACGCCCCAGTTATGATTGAAGTCAGTAAAATAAATTACAGGAGAAATAAATGCAAAACATGAAATAAGTAAAAATAAAAATAAAAAAGCATGATTACTCAGGTCAAAATGTTGGAAGTGATGTGCTTTGGAGTATGCAGAGAAATATGTTAGTTAATATCAAATGGTAATTTTCATGTAAGACGATGGGGATGGCAGGATAGCTTAGAAGTACGTGCACAGTCACCTTTGAGCTGTCCAATCTAGGTTCGAATCTCAGCCCAGTTATGAACTGTCAACTTGGTGTTTTACATGCAGGTCCATTCTTCAATTTGTGTGTCGTCCTTCAGATAGAAGTAAAACTGGGCATCCCGTCTGCCAGCATTAGTTGGTGGACATTAAAGATCCCACAGTGTCCTTTGTGAAGAGTAGGTGAACTATCGATGGCACAATGACAAAGTTCCAAATTCCTGCTCTAACTAACAAGGGGCACTGCATTAGCAGCACTGTGCCCCCAGCAAATGATGCTACCCCCAGCCATGTGTTGCACAAAAATGAAGAAGAAGAAGAAGAAGAAGAAGAAGATGATGGACTTATCGAGAACCATAAATAAGTATGTGTATGTACAATAATTGCAAGAGTCGTGGGAAATGACTGGGTGTTGTTGGGTGAAATGTGGTGTGGCAGGATGGACAGTGAAAAAAAGTGTCCAGGTCTCACCTGTTCCTCAGTAAGCAATATCAGTCGGGTAACAACCACATGTACAAGGTTTCCGAGACTGGAATCGTGGAATAGCCGAGCAACCTGGCCTCCAGAAGACACAATAGTAAAATAAGGTGAAGTTCTCATGTTGACTTTGTGTTAGTCAAAGACCTACATTAAAAAAGGAGAAATTTCAATATATCTAGACATTCCCATCACTTACGATGTTCATTATGGTCAAAAGGTAATCCTCCACAGAACCACGTCCATGGAAAGCCACGGTAAGCTTGTCGGCCACCACCAATGTTTCTACTGTTCGTTCCCTGCTCACAGACCTTCGTGTTCTTCCTCCAGTTCGCTCTGTCACTGTATGCTCACCCACTCCTCCGCTTACTTGGGCTCTACTCCATGGCAAATCTGCAAATGTCATAATGTTGAGCATCAATTAATTGAGAAGTACTATTGCATTAGCTCCATTACAATGCATTGCACATTTTACAGTATTAGAAAGAAGGATTTCAAGATGAATGTTACCTAAAATGATTCCCTCTATGAGTTAAATGATTGAAGAAGGCTTGACATTGAAACAAAACATTATATTACAATGCCATCACTGAGCATGTATGGTCATCATGATAAGGCAGCAAAGTCGCCTTTGGAAATGGTGTACTGTCGAACCCTGCTAAACGCGGAGGATACGTTCCTGGAAAATGCTGCGAATGTCGAATCCGTGAATGTCAGGGCATTGTTTCAATGGAAAAAGGGGGACAGGTTCCCGGTGATTGATGATTCATGAGGGAAAATTGTCAAAAATCCTGTGAAAAAAAAAAGAAAAAGCCCACAAAAAACCACGAAAATGTGAGAAAAAAATGCAAATATGCCCAGAAAATACGGAAAAAACTGCAAAACAATGAAAAACACCACAAATACGCTGGGAAACCAAAAAAAATGCAAAAGCACAAACTCCCCCCCCCCGTGAATGCAGCCCCCCAAAAACCGTGAAAAAACAGTGATTAAGACTGCAAAATGCGAAAAACAAACAAACCCCAAATACGACCGCGAAAAACACCGAAAACATGAAAAAACAGCGAATTCGCTAGGAAAAGGCACCCCCCCTGATTATATATGTATATTGTTGCGGCTGTGGAAATTCGCAATACACCATAAAGGTTCCTTAGATTAGCTATGCCGGTAAGTGAGTGTCAGATAGGTTTCCCCACCGTTGTTTAGAGGGATTCTTCGTGTTCACCGGGCTGCGACCTTTTGAGATAGTGTTTTTCTTTACCATCGTTATTTTGAACCTACACGCAAACAACAACCGCCACCAAGTACGCCGCAACGCCAAGCACGCAACAAACCTACACGCAAACAACAACCGCCACCAAGTACGTCACAACGCCCACCACGCTACCATTTCCCTCACAACAACCACCACCATCTTCACCACTACCCCGCTTCCGAACGCCATCCTCCACGGTCCACGCTACGACGGTTTCCGCGTCGGGAACCGTCCGAGAACGCGGGCAGGATTGGCAGAACAAAAGCTTTGCGGAGCCTGTGGGGTTTTTCCCGCCTATTTTCCCCGCGCTTGGTGTAAGGGAAGGGGGCAGGGCAGCTCGCTGCTGATTGGTGGATGCGCGGTGTGAGGCGGTCGGAGTGAGGGAACGCCCCTTTTCGGGAAGCTTCTCGAAGGGAGGCGGAGCCGAAAACGGGAGGAGCGAATGGCGGAGCCCGCGCTATAAAGGGCGGACCGCACGCGGAGTTTTCTCTTCTTGGTTCATGCTCGCCCCTGTCTCTCTTGTGATCGTCGGAGGTTCGCTCTTCTTCTTCTTCTCAAGCTCCTCTTCCTCTTCTTCGTCAAGGCCTCTCTGCTTCTCTTGGTGGTCGAGGTCAAGTTCTCTTTTGTCTGGGTCGTCAACGTCATCTCCTCTGTCGGGGTCGTGCTGGATTTCTCTCTCTTTGTCGTCGGGTGGCCTTCGTCGTTCTTTGTCGTCGGGGTCGAGTTCTCTCTCCCTCCCTCTCGTCTTGGCGTTGAGCGACCTGTCGGTGAAGGCGCGGGCCGGTGGCGAGTCCGGGCGACGCCTCGGAGACGCAGACGGAGGCGCAGCCCTGCCGGCGGTGTGGTGGAACCTGCGCGTCTGCCGAGGAGTGCCGGAGAGAGCTCGCCGACCGTCGCACCACGAGGGTGCAGGTAACCAGCGTCGGTCTCGTGGGCCCATTCGGTCATCCACGGCCCACGGCCATAAAGGTTTACGAACCCGGTCTACCCCTTGCCTATGAGGGGTCTTTCCTTTTGCTTTGAATGAATGTTGTCGTGGCGCCGTCTGTTAAGTAAAACTTAAGTGCATGTACATTCTCATTGTAGTCGGTTGTATGCTTTCTATTTGCCTTGCTTGTATATTGCATGACTGCCTTGCTTGTGTTGTGTGTGCAATATGTGCTTTATAATAAACTAGTGCATGCCCGTAGGTGCGTGCCGTAGGTGTGTGCCCGTAGTGGCAAACAAAACAAAACAAAAAACTTTCAAACCGCATGCCAGAAACAACCACACAGGCCGTTCCTTCGCTCTCACGTGCCCGTACGTGCGTGGCCGTACATGCAAAAAAAAAAAACTTTCAAACCGCGTGCCAGAAACAACACAACACACAGGCCGTTCCTTCGCTCTCGTAAACGACACTGGATTGGGGCATTGTGTTTATCTATAAATCGCATAAGAAATCGAGAAATTATTAGAATACATTGGGGCATTGTGTTTAATAAAATCGAGAAAGTACAGAAATCGAGAAAGAAAAGATACAGTAAGTCGATAAATCAAGAAAAAAATCGAGAAAGAATACAGTAATCGTCACTGACTGGATTGGGGTATTGGGTTAATCAGAAGAAAATCGAGAAAGTACAGAAATCGAGAAAGAAAGAATCGAGAAAGAATACGTAATCGTCACTATCCGGAAGTGAAGTCCTCACTGTCCGGAAGTTCGCATATGGCAGTTACGATTATTCGCAATTTATTCTTAATGGCCAATTATTCAATTAGCGCCAACGTATTTTGCCTTTTCCCAATGTCATCGCAAGGAAAAACACAAAGAGAAGAGAAAGAGGAGAAAAAAAACGTGCAAAAAATAATTTACTTCCTGCTTCGGAGCATACCAGCTAACTCTGATGTCCCCAAATTTATGCACCGTCTAATATGAAAACGATCATAACTTGGGCCATTGTGTTTATCTATAAATGCGCATAACTAATCGAGAAATATTTAGAATACACGAAAAAAAAACGTGCAAAAAAATAATTTACTTCCTGGTTCGGAGCATACCAGCACTCTGATGTTCCCGAAATTTATACACCGTCTAATATGAAAACGATCATAACTTGGGCCATTGTGTTTATCTATAAATGCGCATAAGAAATCGAGAATTATTAGAATACACGAAGTCATCACTCTCCGGAAGCCCGTACGTTGTAACCCGTAATGGGGAACGCGGCTGAGGTTCCCTTCCCCCATCGGCCACGCCCACGCAACAACGTGTCTTGCCATTGGTTGGTAAATAAATGGCCATAACTTGGGAAGCACTTGACGGATTAATATCAAACCTTGAAAAGGCACATCCTCAGGTCCCCAGCAATATACCTGGCAAGTTCATTAGATCGGACCAGAGGTTGTCGAGAAACAGCGGTCACACACACACACACACACACACACACACACACACACACACTGCTGGAATTATAGATAGATGTCCTTGTGTGAAAGGTATCCCGTTCGTCGCGTCCTCCTTTCACCCCATTGAAATGCCATCTTGCATCGTGGAATGAGTAGTGGGTTTTAACGCCCGGTAAGGAGAATCGGATCCGTCGAGGTCGGCGATAACACCGCTCGGTTATCCCTGTAGCACGGAACGAACCGCTATAGCGGTTCGTGTCCCAGGCCACCTGCGGAGCGGTGCAGCCCCTCTGTAGGTTATCCGCGCGAGTACTTAAGTATATCTAATTTGGCGATTCACCCTATCTCGCGTGGGTAGAATGCGGACTGGGCTGTGGTGAGGTTAAACCACCCGTGACTGGTTTCTGGCGGTAGTTCCAGGAGGGTCACGACTGAATTGTCCGTCCGTGGGCGACGCGGCTGCTATTAGAGAAACGCGGCCATCGCACGCCAGGCGGGCCGGAATTCGTAACAATATATATATATATATATATATATAATATATATATATATATATATTATATAATATATATATATATATACATCCGTGGGACCATACTCTGTGCAGAGCGTTGGTGCTGCCTAAGCAGTCTCCTTGGCTATTGGATACAATCCTGGACGGGTCACCACTCCGACACAGTAACCAGCAAGCTGGCACTCATTTTGCCGACCTCAGAGGATGACGGGCAGAGTCAATCCCACCTGATATTAATATACATATATATATATATATACTAGGTGAATGCACCCGGCGCTGCCCGGGTTCTTTTTGAATGAATTTAATCTTCTAACATATGTCTGACGCGAGCACAGTATCAGTTCCCTATTGGGCCATATGCAGTCATAGGCTAAGGGGTTGGTGGGGGGAAACACACCCCCTTCCCCCCCCCCCGGCGAGGCCTTGCCATAGCCTATAACCTTCCGGGGCCCATCCGACATTTTTTGTTTCAGTGGTTAGCTCCTATCTTTCACCTTTCAGGAGATTAGCGCGTGCAGACAAACAAACAAACAGACAAACAAAAACTTTAAATTATGTTAGATATATTGTATATGGCGTTGGCCCATGTCAATCGGCTGAACTTGAAAATTAATGTTACGAAATCAGGTGATGACGTCATTTGGAAACCGGAAGCGGAAGTACAATTCTTTGACATCGGGACACTCCGGGTACATGTTCTGTCAGCATGTGAAGTTTGGTGAGGATCATTCCAGTACTTTTCGCGTGCATAGGTCACAGAGAAACACAGACACACTTTCAACTTATATATATATAATATATATGTATGTATATATATTATATATATATATATATATATATATATATATATATATACACATACATATCATTGACCCTCCCACACTCCTCAAGCCGAAGAAGCTGCATAAAGCAACCCAAGAAGACTTGCACAATGTAAGTGCTACGCTGTTTCGAACCCTTCCCAGAGTTCCTCAACAACTACGAAGACGTTCACACATAGAACACACGTGAGAATCCCAATGCTACACACCCCCTCAACTACTGGACTGGTTTCATCACTTATTGGTGAATCATCAGTGATGGCGAGGACAGGAGTGCATACCAACGAGGCTCCGAGGCATGTACCACGTGCAAACGTCAAAAGCAGTCTATATAAATAAGGAAAGACCCACTCGCATCTCACCTGTGAATGGAGGGAATAGCCAATCAGCTCTCACCTAATCAACCAAACCCAGCTGGCTGGGATTACATAAATAATTGACTCCTCCAGCTGTAGAAGCTGCGTAAAACAACCCAAGAAGACTTGCACAAGGTAAATGCTATGCTTTATTGAACCCTTCCCAGAGTTCCCCAACAACTATGAAGACGTTAACACATCGTGCACACATGAGGATCCCAATGCTACACACCTCGGCTAACGGACAGGTTTCATCAATTATTGGTGAATCATCAGCGATAGTGTAGACATAAATGCATACCAACGAGGTTCCCAAGCATGTACCACGTGCAAACGTCAAAAGCAGTCAACATATACATGTTGTGTTGTTCGTCTTTCGGCTGCTCCCGTTAGGGGTAGCCACAGCGGATCATCCGTAATGATCCGCATACTGATTTGGCATAGGTTTTATGCCGGATGCCCTTCCTGACTTCAAACCCTGGTCGCCTCTTACGACACAGGGATAAGGATTGGGTTTCGCCTTGATTCTGGGCTGCCCAACACCCTGATTCTCTCATGATTCTCTCATAGCGCGGCCCAGTGCAGAGCCCCCGTCCTCAAGCGATCCTCCAACTCAAGCCTCCGAGTAACCGGATTACAGGCGCACGCCACTATGCCCGGTCAGTCAACATGTGTATGTATATATATATATATATATATATATATATATATATATATATATATATATATATATATATAAAGACCCACCCACGTCTCTCACTTGTGAATGGTGAGAGATGTGGGTGGGTCTTTTATATAATCTGAGACACCTGGGTTTATTTGATTGGGTGAGAGCTGATTGATTATTCCCTCCATTCACATGGAAGAGATGTGGGTGGGTCTTTCATATATACAGTATATATATATATATATATATATATATATATATATATATATATATATATATATTGTTGCGAATTCGCGCCGCCGGCGTGCGAACGGCCACGTGACTCGAATCGCGGCACGTCGCCCACCGGACGGACAATTCTGTCGTGACCCTCTCGGACTAATGCCGGAGCCAGTCACGGGTGGGCCTTTCGCTCCACCACGATCGTGCCAATCGGCCACCCGCGTGGGATAGGGTTGTTCGCCAAACTCGACCTACCTAAGTACCCACGCGGATGGTAAACCGGGCGATCGCAGGTCGACTTCGGACACGAATCGCTTAAGCGGTCCGTTCCGTGCTATCGGGATAACCGAGCGGTGTTATCGTTGGCCTCGACGGTTCCAATTAATTATCGGGCGTATCACGCCCACTCGAACCCTTTACGTGAAGCAAGATGGAGACCCAACAAAGGAAAGGACGCAGCGAAACGGGAACAATTCCACACAAGCACTTTATTTACACGACACACGGAGAGCACACATATACAGCAAATGAAACAAAAGAAATAGTGACGCAGCTCTACAACCGACTACGCGCACACACGGCAACACTTAATAGTTCTACTTTACGAGACACGGCGCCACACACACACGTTCACACAGAACCCAAAAGAAAAGAAGAAAGGAAGTCGTGACTTCCCTGTGCGCGTCATCCACCTTGGCGACCGCAGCCTCGAGTCCCTCCAGTTTCGAACGATCCCCTCAGTTTCGAGCTGCCCTGGGTCTCGAACGATCCTCTCAGGAACTCTGTCTGTTCACCTCTTTTGTAGGGAGGTCCTTCCCCTCTCTCCGCCCCGCGCCCCGCCCAGTTCGGACGCGTCACATCGCGCACCCGCCAATCGGAGAGGACACGCCACCCCCCCTCCTCTCCTCACTTCGGTGGAGAGGGAACGAGATTCAAGCGGGAAATGTTCGCGGGCGTTTTGGGCGGGAGATGTTTGCGCGCGGAGGTTTTGGGCGGGAGATCTTGGCGCGGAGATGCCCTTCACGCACTGGTTGCTGCTGCTGCCACTCCGCTCCTCCATCCGTCCCGCGGAGATCGTGACCGCACGATGCTCGATGAATGGTTAGTGGTGACGATGCTGGTAGCACAGTGTGGAAGGTGGCGTCGTGGCGTGAGTGGAGTGATTGTTGGCGTCGAGGTTGTTGGCGTCGTGAGGTGAATGGAGTGATCGTGGAGATGTTGGTTGTGGCGATGTTCGTTGTTTTTGTGCACCAACATAACAATAAGAACAGAAAAAATGGCTAACTCAAAGCGTCGCAGCCCGAATGAATCACATTAATTCCCTCTAAACAACGGGTTTGGGGCTAACTATACATGTACTTCAGAAATACCTCACCTACGGGACCTGAATGTGGTTGCGAATTTCCACAGCCGTAACACTACCCTCCCCGAGTCCCGAGTCGTCAATTCTCGTGTGCCATCATGTGTAGTTCTCCCCTATTACGTTTTACCTACGGATCCCTGAGTGCGACATTCATGGTATTCGTGTCCCCAAATAAATAACCTGAGGGCTGAGTAACTAACTAAACAAACCCACTCACACAGACGACTTAAATAAAATTGCCGGCGCTAACACATACATGCCGGGGCGCACTTATATGTACAGTACAACTTAACCTTAACTTACAAATTTTACACTAAACCATGGCCCAGGATCAATGGACTCTGCAGGGATCAAAACAAAAGTCAAAAGAAAACCGGTGCACGGCCTCCATTGCAGGCCCGTGTTGTAGCTCCAACAGGACAGTTCTTGCAGCTTGCAAACTGTTGCCTTGATCCTGGCGCACATGGCAATGAACAAGGGGCAAAACAAACTAGACCGGGGGCTGGTGAACATGGGCAGTGGGCATGCATGGCAAAGGTGAAGGCAGGCAGGCAAGGCATGGCAAAACAGGGCCACTGTAGCAAACAGCCGGCAGATGAACTGGCCGGCACAGGCCTTGTAGTAAACAGCCGGCAGATGAAGTTGGCCGGCCTCTTGCCTTGTACTGGAGGTCCTGGAGGGAGCGCGGCGGCGCCGGCCACCCGGAAGCGCGGCCCGGACCCACCGTACTGTCTCCCTCCCAACCTATTGCCTTTGCCTGTCTCTGTCCATACCACTCCCTTAGTTTGCAAAAATCAAATTTAGCCCCAACTTATTTTTTTGTTTTATTTTTACTTCCCTCTATATCATTCTTCCTAACCCCCTTTACAGTCTTAGTTCGGCTAACCCATCCTGTCCTAGCCTAGTCCCAACCCCTATGTTCCCTTCCTGGGAGGGAATAAAGGAGAGCTAGCGTCCTGTGTCGAGGCCAATGAAGCCTCAGAATGGCCTCCTCAGATTTCAGCGATCTCAACCCAAGGTGGGTCCAGCGGCCCACAACGAGAGCGAAGGGATGGATGCTGCGGAGGGTACACTTCCTATCTACCCTAACATTTATTCCTTAAACTACCCCGGGGCTTTCCAAAAGCGCCTCTCGCTTTAAACTATTGGTTCTTACAACCCAGATTCCCGTCGCCTGTGTTGGTGTCCTCACAATTTCGGGCCTCGCCCTCCAATTTGCTTTCCGTGCCCTCACACGGTCTCACGGCTGGGACGCGTGGCTCCCTTGGCAGGAATTACCCTCTGCCGATTCTCCAGCAATGGCACCCCGGGCACTACACTGCCTCCGAGCCTACCAGCTCCCCAAACACCGGGAGTGCCCTCCATGGCGACTCCCTGAAACGCTCACGTGGCAGGCTGGCTTCCCGGGCCCCTTTCCGAGGGTCACCTGTGCCCACAACACTGCCCACGCGGCTAATGGCGCCCCGGCCCCGCACCATGCGGGCGCACCCGTGCCCACTACGCTACCCGGCCCCCCATGGGCCCTTGGCCTATCACGCCGACTAGCCCGGTGCCCGGGTACCCACTCAGCGGTACTCACCTTTCGCAGCCACGCTCCCAGCCCGTCAACAGGGCTCCTGCACCCCCCAAAACAGGTTTCGAGCCTACACTCCCACCAACAACAAAACGACCTCCATATTGTCAATTTAACTAACCCAGCTAACTCACTTTACTCTGACCCCGGGGTCCCTTTGGCGGGAGTCACTCCTCCCCCCAATCACTCATCGCACCATGCATTCCACATTCGCTCCACTCACACAGACCCGCTGGCCTCACTCACTCAACATGACCCCACACAACTCACCAACTCTTCAACACGCACACCGCTGAACTCTGCCATCCTGCTCACTACATCCCCTAACTAACTCGTGCTCCCACGTCGTCCCTTACACTGCAGCACGTTCCTTTTAACTACGAAGCTAAGCTACGTTCCCTCTACACATTCAAATCTGTCCATGTCTCAAAATCCTCAAAAACTTTCCCTCCTAAATCTCACCTACAATCCCTCTAACTAATCCATTCCACGGGCCCCATGAGGACTTACCCTGCCCCATGAAGCCGGTCCAGCTAACACTAACCATCCCCCTAACTAGTGTTCCCCTGTACCCTGCAAGGGGGTCTTCCACCCCTTACCTGGGAATCCTGTTCACCCGAAAGCGAGGCTTGCTTTTGTTAATTAATTATTTATTTTTTCCCCAAATTACGCGCAGCACCAGCGCGGCAACTCACAGCTCGCGCACTTTGCACCTGCCCGTGACGTCATGCAGCTGCACGTGTGTACCTCGTCCCTCTTGGACGGTACCATCCGGCAGGGATTCACCTCCTGCCGGATTCCAACCCCACGTACAGCCAGACGTCACCGTGCGCACCACAAAAGCAAACCTCGCACTCCGAGGGCTCCCCACGCGAACACATGTGCTCTGCCCGTTGGAGCTTAACACAAGCTCGCGTGGAGAACCCATCTGGTCCAAATCCGTTTACCTGCCTACACTTTGTCCGTCCCGGGGATCGGCAAATCCACCGCTGGCCTGTTCCGGACCGGGCTTCACTCCCGCAAGCGAGCACGTGGCGGCTCGTGCGTTGCACAGCACGGACCTCGCGCTCGCCGCTGGGTGAACCGGCGCGCGTCCCCACAACAGCTACGGGCGCTACCCGGCTTTTGTCCCTCTGTCGCCGTTGTCGTCGCCATTCCACCCACGCACACCTGCGTGTTACGACGCTCACTCTCCATTCTATCACACTCGCACCGGGAGACGCGGCTGCATGCTCACGCATGCCAACCGTCATCTCCCTCACATACCGCTCTCTTTACACACACGGTCTCTCTCACACTCGGCCGCTCACTCACACACGCACGCGTAACATTTCACACACGGTCTCATCCACAACACGGCGCGCTGGGAGCACGCATCCTGGCACACTCGCCACCACACCACTCACACACGGGGCTGCACTCCCACCTGGGTCTCATCCACACACGGCGTGCTGGAGGCACGCACTTCGGCCCACTCGCAGCCTCGCACACCATTTTACTCACACACGCGTCCCTTTCACACAACGCCTTTCACCCACGTTTTGCGTGCGTTGCAGCACGCATTTCGCCACGCTCGTGTACACCCACCTCGACACCACACACGCCGGGACCAACACGCTGGGGATTCGTCCACCACAAGGGGTTCCGGGGCCTCTATACCCCCAAGCTCGGCGTGCACCGTTCGCAGCACTCGCCTCCTCGAACTCGCTCGACCGACCGAACTCACCTGGTCGTGATCAGCTTCAAGGGGGCAAACTCCCTCCCTCGTTCCTGAGGCAGCCATCCCGCTGCTCGCACCGGGTACAACACAGTCCACCAGCTCCCCCTCATGGTCCTCCACTAACTCCATGTGTGTGTGTGCGTCTCTAACCCCGTCCAATTCACCCTCTATCTCCCGTGTCTCTGCCAACTCTTCACCCATTACCTCCCTTGTCTCCACTATTTTTATTTCCTTTGTCGTCACCTCGTGTCTCGTCTCACACGTTTCGGTCACCGTCACCCCGATTAGTTTTTTCCCTCTCTGTCACCGTCACGCTTCTCGCCCAATACGTCCCCCGAATTAATTTGCCCTCAACCGCCTCCACGCGGGCCTGACAACCGTTGCACCCTCTCCCAGCTCGTCGCTCCCACACGTGGCGTCGCCATTACGCACTCCGCTGTTGTTGCCTCATGCCCGCCTGCAGGCTTCGGCCCATGTTCTGCGTCTCACCCGCAGTTTTTTATTTCTCCTTCATTCCTTGCGCATTTGTTTCCATATTCGTTTTCATTTCGTTTGTGTTTGTTTCCATTTCGTTTTCATTTCGTTTGTGTTTGTTTCATGTTCGTTTTCATTTCGTTCATTTGTTGCGTATTTCCATCCATTTTCGTTTTTAATTCGAGTGCGTTCCATCCATTTTGTTGTTTATATCCGCATTCATTTTTGCCAGCATGGCGAATAGCTGGGCCATGTCGGGTGCACTCGGCTGAGCCGATTCGGCCAGGATCGGGGGTTTGGTGGAGGGGGGAAGGGGAGGTGTCTTACACCACGGCCGCCGCCGCACCATTTCGGGCTCTGGGTTCGTTTGGGGGGGAAACTGTTCCTGCACACCAATGTCCTGCTCGGGGTTTCCATCCTGAGCCATGGATTCTACACATTTCTAAATCCATTCCTACTACCCCGGCACCCGCTCGCCTTGAGACTCCATCTTATTTTCTCGTAACGGCTGTTAATTTTAATCGCTCGTAATTTGGAGGAATCGGGGTCGCTCCTCTCACCCCGAACCGATTCCCGTGAATTTAGCTGGAGACGGGGAGAGTTTGTTTTCCCGCTCTCTGACACCAGTGTTGCGAATTCGCGCCGCCGGCGTGCGAACGGCCACGTGACTCGAATCGCGGCACGTCGCCCACCGGACGGACAATTCTGTCGTGACCCTCTCGGACTAACGCCGGGAGCCAGTCACGGGTGGGCCTTTCAGCCTCACCACGATCGTGCCAATCGGCCACCGCGTGGGATAGGGTTTTCGCCAAACTCGACCTACCTAAGTACCCACGCGGATGGTAAACCGGGCGATTGCACCTCGCCGCAGGTCGACTTCGGACACGAACCGCTTAACGGTCCGTTCCGTGCTATCGGGATAACCGAGCGGTGTTATCGTCGGCCTCGATGGTTCCAATTAATTATCGGGCGTTCACGCCCACTCGAACCTTTACGTGAAGCAAGATGGAGACCCAACAAAGGAAAGGACGCAGCGAAACGGGGAACAATTCAACACAAGCACTTTATTTACACGACACACGGAGAGCACACATATACAGCAAATGAAACAAAAGAAATAGTGACGCAGCTCTACAACCGACTACGCGCACACACGGCAACACTTAACAGTTCTACTTTACGAGACACGGCGCCACACACACACGTTCACACAGAACCCAAAAGAAGAAGAAAGGAAGTCGCGACTTCCCTGTGCGCGTCGTCCACCTTGGCGGACCGCAGCCTCGAGTCCCTCCAGTTTCGAACGATCCCCTCAGTTTTGAGCTGCCCTGGGTCTCGAACGATCCTCTCAGGAACTCTGTCTGTTCACCTCTTTTGTAGGGAGGTCCTTCCCCCTCTCTCCGCCCCACGCCCCGCCCCGTTCGGACCGTCACATCGCGCACCCGCCAATCGGAGAGGACACGCCAACCCCCCCCTCCCTCTCCTCACTTCGGTGGAGAGGGGAATGAGATTCAAGCGGGAAATGTTCGCGCGGGCGTTTTGGGCGGGAGATGTTTGCGCGGAGGTTTTGGGCGGGAGATCTTGCGGGAGATGCCCCTTCACGCACTGGTTGCTGCTGCTGCCACTCCGCTCCTCCATCCGTCCCGCGGAGATCGTGACCGCACGATGCTCGATGAATGGCGAGTGGTGACGATGTTCGGTAGCGCAGTTGTGGAAGGTGGCGTCATGGCGTGAGTGGATGATTGTTGGCGTCGAGGTTGTTGGCGTCGTGGAGTGAATGGAGTGATCGTGGAGATGTTGGTTGTTGCGATGTTCGTTGTTGTTTTGTGCACCAACATAACAATAAGAACAGAAAAATGGCTAACTCAAACGTCGCAGCCCGAATGAATCACATTAATTCCCTCTAAACAACGGGTTTGGGGCTAACTATACATGTACTTCAGAAATACCTCACCTACGGGACCTGAATGGTGGTTGCGAATTTCCACAGCCGTAAACAATATATATATATATATATATATTGTTGCGAATTCGCGCCCGCCGGCTGCGAACGGCCACGTGACTCGAATCGCGGCACGTCGCCCACCGGACGGACAATTCTGTCGTGACCCTCTCAGACTAACGCGCGGAGCCATCACGGGTGGGCCTTTCGACCTCACCACGATCGTGCCAATCGGCCACCCGCGTGGGATAGGGTTGTTCGCCAAACTCGACCTACCTAAGTACCCACGCGGATGGTAAACGGGCGATCGTACCTCGCCGCAGGTCGACTCCGGACGCGAGCCCTTGGGCGGCCCGTTCCGTGCTGTCGGGATAACCGAGCGGTGTTATCGTCGGCCTCGACGGTTCCGATTAATTATCGGCGTATTAAGCCCACTACGAACCCTTTACGTGAAGCAGGATGGAGGGTCAATAAGGAAAAGACGAAGCGAAACGGGAAAACAGTTCAACACAATGCACATTTATTCCGCGGCACACGGAAAGCACGTATATACAGCCAAAATGCACATATATCAACCCAAACAAAAGCAACGACGACGCAGAGTTACTACCGACTACGCGCACACACGGAACACTTTATACAGTTCTACTTTACAGACGGCGCCAACAACATTCATTCGAAAGCAAAAGAAAAGGCCCACCTCAAAGACAAGGGGGCAGACGGGGCCAGTGGGCCAATATGTGCGCGTGACCTGAAGGAGCAGCCAGGCCCGCGAGACTGGGGGGTCCTACCCCGCTCCTCGTGACGAGCCGCAAATGTGGCTGCGCGGCGGTGCCCCGACTTTGTGCTCCTTCGCGGGTTTCGTTGGCACCGCTTGGAGTGGGGTGGGAACGGGGCCCCCTTTTTGCACTCTCAGCGCGGGGGAAAAGGGGGAATTGTTGATGCCCTGGGGGAGGAGAATGGCTGGCTGGCTTGGGTCCCACGACGAGCGATCCACCGTGACCTCGTCGCCGACTTCCCTGCCTCGGACCCGAGCTCCTTGGCCTCTTCCCACAATTCTCTCAGCCGACTGCAGAACCCAACTCGATGCCTTCGCCACCCGACTCGACTCCGCTCTCCAACCAAAAACTGACTCGCTCTTCCCACCAACTCGACTCACTGCCACACTCTGCCGATGACTCTCCAACCAAAAAACTGACTCTCTCTGCCTTGCGCTCGCCTTCTTATAGGCCGGCAGGAGAAAACAATATGCAAATTTCCGGATCAGGATGACCTCGGGGGCGGAGCCACACTCGCCAATTGGATGGAGGAAAAGGGGCGTGAATCTCCCCTGATCCAGAATTTGCATATCTCGATTTACACAGACGCGCCTGGAGGCGGGGCCAAGCCGCCCCGCGCTTCCTAATTGGACGGATCAGAAGTGGGCATGTAGCGTTCCTGATCCGAATTCTCCCTCGGAAAGGCCGCTATTTGCACTCGCGGCTCGGTGCGTATCGCTGAACGAGTCCAAGACAGCCCGACGCTCAGTGTTCACAGTGGTGCGGGAATGGCCGTAGAAGGAGAGAGGTGAGGGTGGTGGAGGGTTTTTGGTGGTTCTTTGATGGTCATGGTGCCGTTTGGCAATGGCATGATGTGGGAGCGAGTTGTGAAGGTAAAGTTGTGGCTGTTGGCGTTGTTGTTGTCTGAGGGTTGGAGCGTGGTTGCAGTTGGTGACGATGGCTGGCGTGGTGGTTAAGGTGGTTGCGGTTGAGACGTCGTTGGTTCAAAATAAAGATAGAACAGAAAAACGGCTATCTCAAAGCGTCGCAGCCCGAATGAATCACATAAATTCCCTCTAAACAACGGGTTTGGGGCTAACTACACATGTACTTAGAGATATCTCACCTACGGGCCCTTCATGGTGGTTTGCGAATTTCCACAGCCGTAACAATATATATATATATATATATATATATATATATATATACTATATATATATATACACGTGCATACATGTGTTGTGAAAATGACTTGGGGGTTAATGAAGAGGTTCAGTAATTGCCAGGGTCGAACCTTTCTATTAAAGAAATGTAAAAGTCGATTCTATCAGAGTCTTGATTTGCATGTGAATTTTCAAGCTTGTTCAGTTCAGGTGATGATAATTGTAATATTACTTATTTCACATCCAATTGCCTGATTTAATTTACTTCCTTACAAAAGGACACAAGGAACTTTGGCACAGAAGGAGGCCATTCAGCCAATCATACCTGCATTCAGCCAATCACACCAACCCCAGAAAACAACATCCATCCACGAACAATAAAAAGCTCCCTCCTAATGGCTTACTCCCTGTCATACAAGGACCTGAAAGTCCCTGTAGTGCCCATCTTGTTTATCCTGTGTACTCCACCCCATCCCTCTCCCTTCCACAGATATCCT
>CM068952.1:157594311-157606158 GCA_035128595.1 Eptatretus atami | reverse complement strand
CATTGTTTTTTTTTCCTTCCCTCCCCTGCCCTCTTGTCCCCCTGCTCCCCTTGTTGTGTGTTTCTGTGTGTTAGCTCTCATAAGAGCTTCGACAGTGTATGCAAAAAATTATAATAATAAAAAAAGTCCTGCAAATATCCTTGTACTCTTATATCTCCATCGCATATAGTTATCTATCTGATTCCAACTTATACCTATCTGCCCCCTCTGCTGCCACTACCTTTCTAGGAAGACCATTCCATGCATTAACGACTCTGAGTGAAAGACCCCTACCTTAATACTATCTTAACTCTCATCTTCTTTACTCACAGGCTATGGCCCCAAGTCCTAACACTATCCATTTTGCTGAAAAACTCTCTTGTCCACCCCCTTCATTATCACAATTTTATCAGATCACCTCGTAATCGCCTCCTTTCTAATGTATAAAGTCCTGTCTCCTTAGGCCGCTCCTCATAGATTAGTCTTGCTAGACCTGGAATAATTGTAGTAACCCTATGTTCTACCCTCTCTATGGTCTATCGTCCTCAATATTCATGTTTTGCATCGACGAGTCAAAGCAATTTTGTAACTTTCAAGCAATACTTTTTTAAAAATTCAAACTTTTTGCTAAAAGTTTTTTTCTTAAATACATGGAAGTAAAAAAAAACCCCAAAACAATGACATATTTGCAATACTCCAAAGCATGTTAAAATACGTACAACATGGCATATATTTAAAAAAATACATTTTCATAATCTTTCTACTAAGAGGTGTGAGCTTATTCGTATCTGGACTACAAGAGAGCCATTTGTGTGTCTGTGTGTGTTGCCATTTTTCTCAGAGATGGCCAAACGGATCTTCGTCAAGCTTTCAGAGGTTTATCAGTGAGTGCCGGAAAATGTTTTCGGCAAAAAAAGATTTTTGAAAAATTTGAAAAAAAAGTTCGTTTTTTTATCACTCTTTCATGCCTTATCCTTTGTATCTATGTGAAAGTAATATTAAATGATCCCCGACCCTGTTCTTTAGTCGGTGTAAGGAGGTGTTTTAGGCCCTCACAAAAAAATAATAAAGAGAAAAAAAAACAAAATTCGATTTCTTCAAAATGCCAACAGGATAAGTAAGAACAGCACTGGGCAATGCTGGGTGCCCCTGCTAGTATCATAATAAAATGGTGGTCCATTTATTTTACTGAGATAAAGTATAACTGATTAGTTTACATTTCATCCATTTTCAGATAAATGTGTTCTGACATTTTGAAAAATGCATTGTAATTTTGCCATAAATAAACAAGGTTTTAAATGCAGTGTTCCTCGACTAAAAAGCCAAGCTATGTCTCAGTGTTGTCTGATGTACAATTATTTTGCTAATAATGAACATGCTAATCTCTGTAAAACTACATTTGGGCCAGATTTTGCCAGTGGTAGAAATCATAAATTTGAAAATTTGCAAACTGACCTTGGCTGGCGCAGTACAGCTCAGAGTCATCCCTGCCAGATGCCTTTGGAAGCACAGACCGTGGATACAAGATGTGGACGCGTGGTTCAATAGAATTACCCTGGCTCAAGGCAAGTTGCTGCTCAGCAGGCTCAATGAAAAAGTCTTCTCCATCCACAGAGATCACACCAAGCTAGAAAACAAATATAAAAACGTAAATCATAACTAATTACTTCATTCACAAAAATGCAGAACCAAGTTAACCAATAAATGCTTCCATGCACTAGATTGTGTAAAGGAAGTGATGAATTATGGATATATCTGTTGTCAAATAGTGTCTAAAAGAAAAAGTGCTCACCTTTGGCAAATGAAACAAGCCTTTACATTAATTTTGTACCAGTCTCAAAAATAAATATTGAAAGAATTAAATTAACCTTTTGAAACTATGGAAATATATTATCGTTAAAAGCAAAATAGTAGTGTTGATCCTATTATTACCTAATATATAAATCTGATTATGCAGGTTGTCGTCGCAATATTCGATTTTATAATCGTGTGATAGGTTGGTAGCTCAACGTTTCTGCTTTGCCCATGCTACTCACTGATTCAGTCACATGTCCATTTTTCCCCTTTCATCTATTTAATTATCATTTTGTCAGTTTAGTATTTGCATTTGTAATTAAGCATGCAGTGCACAACCATGAGACCGACAGAAGTACTGGTCTCATATATGAATATATAAAAGCCCTGTGTACTTATTTTTCTATCATGCAGGAAGTGACCTCACATTCACGGCAGTGACGTCGCGTTCGTCACTGGAAGGGAGCACACTCAATTTCAGTGTTGGAGCTATCCATCATTTTGTTTCCACCCAGGAATGGTGAATTTATGCCATCCAAAACTTTTACTACACGCATCTCAATTTGGGTTAATTTCATGACCATTGCAGTTGTTTTCAAAACGACGATGCTGGAGGTGAGACAATAATAATGTGTATTTGCAGTAAAATATATATATATGGCTGAGTAATTTTACTGAGTCAATTTTTACTTTTACTGTGTTTTTTTAACAATATTCAATACAATTTCTTTGTACAGACGTGGAGAGGTACTAATTAAGGATGAGAGTGCAGCGGAGAGAAAAAGGAGATTATCGCATTTGCAGAGGCAAAGACAGAGGCAGAATGAGAAGCCTGCGGTGGCAAGGCGACAATCACAAGCAGAATGCAGGAGGAGTGCGTTGTGAGAACAAAAGCCAGGAAGATGCTGAGGAGGGCGAATGCGAGGTAAATGTTGGCTGCAAGACTGGAGAACAAGATGGAGGGTGAAGCAGACAAGGAGAACAGATGCAAGAAGTAGAACCGCTGAAATGGTGGCAAAAGAAACACAAGATCAGGGTGAAATGAGGAAGCAGTAGAATGCAGAAGCAATGGCACAAGTGAGAGGCTTTAGAGGAGCCATGCAACCAGGGGACAATTCGACTTTTCTTTATGAAACAAAAGTAAATCCATAAGCCAATGAGTTATAGTCTTTAACAACTGTGCTCCGATGTCTGTGATGGGGGGGGATGCTTTTGGCCCCATCATTTTTGACGAGTTTTGCATTAGTTATATATAATAAACGTAAAGTAAAATTATTTCAACATGAAAACATGAATCTCAAAATATATTAATATTACATATATATATATATATATATATATATATATATGTGTGTGTAATTCTTTTTACTTTTTAAGACACAGCCAACTAAAAAGGAACCAGATCTACTCCACGAATTTAATCAAATGGAAGACTACGAAGAAACCTGAAGAAGTAAAGAGCAAAGGTGGAATCATAAGGAGGAACCTGCGTAGGATTAGGGTTTCATTCGCTACTCCACAACCCTCAAACCCATATTTTTTGTAGTTTCCTGTTGTCTTCTTTGCAATTTATGGGGCTGTTGAATGTCAGGGTGTGAAGAGTAAAATGATCCACTGCAGAATGTGAAGCCTCACTTCAATCATACCGGCTGTACTATGAACGTTATAGGTGCAAAGGATGTGTGATAAATATTATAAGATGATGCTGCATCTTTGGGCTGCCATTGCTATGGAATTTGCATTTTGATTTAATGTTCTCTGTTAAAGTGCTCTTTGGTTTCCATATATGGCTTTCCTGCCTAAAATGGCATATATAGGCTATCCACAGATTATGAGAAACTGAGAAATTTTAACGTTTATTATGCACTTACAAAACACTTTATTCATTTTCTTCTTTTTCAAATCTGCTTGGAAATCAGCAAGCATCACAGCCTAACATAAAAAGGTGCAAAAACAGATCCCCTTAAATACAGACAAATTAGCTTACTTCCAATCAACAGCAAGGTCATGGAATCCATCATCGCAGTTGACATTAAATCATTGCTTTTCTCCAAAAAGCCTAATCTCACATCATCAATTCGGATTCAGATCTGGTTACTCAATCTTGGACATGCAGCTTCTACTCTCCAAACAATGGATGTAGGCCCTCAATCACAGACATGAGATGTTCTCGTCTCTCTGATCAGAGGGCCGTCTCTGGACAGATCTCGAGCTTTCGAGACAGTCCGGCATTCTGCCTTGCTCTCCAAACTGTCTGCCTATGGAATCCAAGGCCAACTCCACTCTTGGATTACTGACTTCCTCCACTCTCGTAGCCAACATGTGGCTCACTATGGAACTTTCTTCCCCTCTCCCTATCAAGGCTGGAGTACCCCAAGGCAGTGTTCTAGGCCCCATATTATTCATATAATATAAATCCTCTTCATCTCTTGGCTGATGACTCCACTCTCTGCCGTGACATCTCTCATCCTTCTGATACACAGGCAGCAGCCTCTTCCCTCTCCTCAGATCTTGACAAAATCACAAACTGGTCAAACACTTGGAACATGTCTTTCAATCCTGAGAAATCCTGCTCTCGCGCTCTCTCGCTCTCGCTATCTGTCTCTCTCTGAAAGGACCATTCCACAAACACGCCCATCTACTTTCTCAACAACCCTCCTGAAGAAATTCAGTCACTCAAACACTTGGGTTTCTTTCTCAGCCATGATCTCTCTTGGGCAAGCCGCATTTCAAAGTCGGCCTCCAAAGCCAGACACCGACTGCAATCCTCCATCATGCAAAGTCCTTCCTTCCCATACCTGAGCTCCGATCCACCTACAAGACTTTCATCTACAGATTGATGGAGTACTGCTCTCCCCTTTGGGCTGGCTCCCCGGCCTCAAATCTTGCTCAGCTTAATGCCTTGGAAACCAAGGATTTCAAGATCATTGGAATCTCTCACGATGAAGCTGAGTCTATCACTTCGCCATTGCCAAAAAGTCGGTGGTCTCTCACTCTTCTTCCACCTCATCTCTGGTAATGCACTCCCTGTGCTAATCTTATTGCCCTGTCCCCCCCCCCCCCAAGTATCTGAAGGATGCACGTGTCCACAAGCAACCCACTCTTCGTGAAACCGCCTAAATCCAGAACCACTGATCACCACCGCTCATTTATTCCTCTCTATTCCTGCCTGAGGAACCACCTTCTACACTCCCATAGATCTCATTCTTCCCTCCTGGTCTTCAGACAGCTGGACAGCTGTTCCTCACCATCTCAAGTCATCTCCATCCAAAGCCATGATCTTTCCTTCACCCATTAAACCACCCCCACCCCTTCCAAAATTTTACTTATGTATCCATCTTATCCATCCCTTGCATTCTCCCCTAACCTCATCATTACCTGCATCCCTTGTTTGTCTGTTTCCATCTACCTTCTCCCTCCGTTTCTGTTATTGACGTTTCCCCTTTTTCCTGCTATTCCCTTTATGTTGTTTCCTAGTCTGTTGTGATGTCCTAACTCTTCCACGAGCCTCGACCATGTATTAAAAAAAAAAAATTAGATGCAAATTTTGAGTTGATGCAATTATCCTTAACAGTTGATGCAAGACCATTTTGAATTGATACAACTTGAATTGCCTTTTGGGAGGCTGTAAATGAGAAATTGCTGAAGGATATGTTTAATGTTCAAAATTCAAAGAACAAAAACTTCAATTAAACTTATTTGAACGTGACCTATCTTAAGTTTTCCAGCTCTTCCATGAACCTCAAGGCTGTAAACAAAAAAGTTAACTCTCTCTTTTCAATTGGCGCTCTTTCCAAGCATCTCCAAAGCACGAAAACTGATTCAAATAATTGCAAATACAAATTCCTACATCAGCTTTGGCTCGGACATGAAAATACACTGCAGCTTCCCTGCTCCATTAAAAGTTTGCAATCATTGGATTGTTTCAAATTACTTCTTTTATTAAGTAAACGTCTCTTTGCAGTGAACAAATCACAAGCACAAACCGCCATGGGTCTTGGCAGTCACAGGTTAGCTGGCAAGGGCTGGTGGTCAGCTGGTGTCTCGGCAACGGGAGCGTTATGGGCGTTTGGCCAGCAGTGCTTCATGGCGAAACGAATCCTGCTCACAATCGGTCGTGACCTTGGCTCTGAGCCTCTTTCGTCGCCTGGTGTTAAACGTTTGCTCTGCCAATTTGACTGCATTAAAGTGGAGCTTGGCTTTCTGGTTTGCACAAAGGCACTTAGCCCTCAAAACTGACGCGCATTGAAGAAATGTATATAATATATACTGTAATTATGCTCATTATGACGGTTCTTCCAATCGCGATTGCTGGCTTATGTTCATGCAACATGTCTGTCATCTTTTTTGGAACTTATTTAGCTCCACAAAACCTTATTATATATCTGCATCAAAATACTCCAAAATCAGAAGAGGAGTGGGAAATTAACAATAAAACTATAATCGCAGACATTTGCAAGCTAATGCAAATGTCTCCTAATTTTCACTCCACATCATAAAATATGATATTAAAAAACAAAGTGCAAAAATCTGTGTTGATGTAGCGCTATATTATCACTCCGATGTTTTTGATAGATTTATAGCCTGGTGTTGGCTTAGTGGTTAGGGTGGTGGCTTGGGATCCTTGGGTCCTGAGTTCAAGCCCCGTTGGCCGCTGAATTAATATATACCAGGAGGTTGACTCAGCCTATCATCCTTCCGAGGTCGGCAAAATGAGTACCAGTGTACTGGTAAGGGGGACACTACACTGCATCAGCGGCATTGTCGCGTCCCAACCAATGATGCAACCAACAGCCACAGGCTGCACTCTATAGAGAGAGACAGATTTAGACAATTGGCCTGTGCAAAATCGAAAAAGTCCTCTTGAAAATCTTATTATTCATAAATGAAAAAAGAATACTTGATATCCTTTTAAATGCTGAACTCTACCAAGTTGCTCTATCAAGTAAGCAAGCAACACATACAATTTTTAGTCTTTGCTATGACTTGATGAGAGTTCAAACAACCAAGCTCCCAGACTCAGAGGAGCCATTCTCACTATTACACCACTGAGGCTGGTCTTGTTTGTATTGTTTCATGGAAGACATAATATATATAACAATATGCAGTTAGACCCCAGTTTACGTCAAGAATGAATTACTGAAAGGTGAGATGAATATCGAAACGATGTAAATCAAAGCAATTTTTTCCCATAAGAATGAATTGAATAAAGGCGTTTCCCCATCGCCGACATCCATTGTGTGCATTCCCAATGTCACCGCTTCACCTGTTATATTTGGCTTTTTTACCTGGGATGTTACCCTTTTTTGGTTAATGACAGTTATATACAAATACACATTCAGTATAAACTAGAAGGGCACTCGGTAGAGCGCATACCTCCGCCACGCAATGCCTGATCCACTAGAACATATCGGGCCCAATAAATTTTTGAAATATCATTCTATATATTGTCTTTGGCCCGATCTCTCAATGGTGAGGAATGACTTTGAAAATTAAATAATTCTCCTTTCCGGATCCAAATTCGGATCTTCACCAAAATCAAAACAATTTGTCCTTGCCAAACACCCAAACTGTCCACCAAGTTTCGTCCGAATCCCTCAACAACTTTTTCAGATATCGTGCTATATATTATTTTAGCAATATCCCTCAATTGGTGAGGAATCACTCAAAAAATTATTGGATTCGGATCCGGAATTGGATCTTCACCAAAATTGAATCAATTCTTCCTCGTCACACACCCAACGCCACCACCAAGTTGCGTCCCAATCTGTCTGCAATTTTTTTCAGATATCGTGCTATATATCATTTTGGCCCTATCTCTCAATGGTGAAGAATCACTTTAAAATTCTCGTTGTCGATCCAGATCCGGATTTTCGCCAAAATCTAATCAGTTCATCCTTGTCACACACCCAACCTGCCTACCAAATTTCATCCAGAACCGTCCGAAACTTTTTGAGATATCCTGCACACAGACAGACAAACAAGAAGAAGACGTCATGCAGAGCACTATATTTGCATAATCCATAAAACAGATTTGACCTCAAAAATAATTGGTCCGTGAGTGAGTGCGAGTTACACCCACTGGCTGGACAGTTCGCCTGACTCCACCAACAATTTCTAAACTTTCGGAACCCTTTAGGCCACCAATTTAGGAAACCTTTTGAATTACCTTTAATAACCCTTGAGAATTACTCTTTAGAACCCTTTACAATCACCCTTTAGAACCTTTCTCTCAAGCAGTGCTATTAGTGCGGAGGCTACACAGGTTTGCTATGATTTCTCATTATTTTCTTTTAAAATTCTGACTCGGTTTCTGTGAAGTCAGTGATAGCATGATACAAATTACATATTGCATATTCTGATGTTTCGATGTGGGAATGCTCGTTTGCTTTTATGAGCGGGAGGAGGGTGAGAGTAAAGATGGGACAGCTTTGGAAAATGGGGGGGGGGAGGCAGGGTTGAGGACTTTCCCCACAAAGTGGGGAGGGGGGATGTAGTGGGGTTTGAAAGTGAATGTGGGGAGGGGATCGATGCCCGAGGGTTTGGAAGGGAAGGATGAGGACATGGAATGGGGTGGGGGGGGGGGTGGGAAGCAAATATGGAACTGAGCTGGGAGGGGGAGGATGAGGCTTTTTTGTTGCATTGTCAGAATTGCATGTGAGTTTACTCACAGTTTAGTGTGCGCGCGTGCGTGCGCGTGCGTCGGCATCTATATATGTTCGCTTTAAAATGGTTTTCTCTGAAACCGCTTGGCCGATCGATGCTAAACATTAAAAATAGGAGGGACTCCCCATGGAGAACATTTATGCAAAATGACATCACAGGTCGCATGGTATGGCAGCCATATTGGATTAAAGTTAAAAAAAATTGGACATTATTTTCTCCGAAACTGCTCAATGAAAAAAGTTGAAAGTTGGCATATGGCATCAACTCCCCGTGGGGTATATAGGGTGATAACGATGATGTCATTAGTGAAGTGGTATTATAGCCATAATTGGTTGAATTGAAATCTTTATCTGAAAAATCTGAAACTTCATATATCTGATCTACCGCCTGATGTGACTGAAGAATTAAATTTATGACATTCATTTCCCATGCCAAGAAACTGACACAATATGGTGCACGGATGACATGGATATTCGGGCCAAAATAGCAGCGGGGCATAATAGTGGAGTGTTTAGCTAACGGTGGTATTTTTGTTCAGAATGAACACCCAAGGCGAGAAGATTTGCTCTGCAAGTGCCGTTCTTGTTGTTGATGTGATTTATTCATGTGACAGTATGGGACAAAGATGAGGTGAAAACCTGACACAAAAATGCTGAATAATTACATATCCATTTCATTGTAACCGAGTGATCTCATGCTGTACTGTGGCGAATGTTTTCACATAGCGATCCAATGTGGAAGTAACACTCTCAACTTGTCCATCTCCAGCAGCAATCACTGAATTGCACTGTCATCACATTGACCGTATGAGCACTTGAATCTAAGCCTGGAGAATGTCATTCCACACCCATATCTGCTCCTGGTACAGCTTATCAAGTGTCTGTGACTGTCTTGGCATGGTTTGACCGTGACAATCATTGATATCCCAGAGATGTTCAATTGTATTTAAATCTGGCAAGTTGGCAAGCCAGGTTGTCATGACATTAATGTTGGCATTGACAAGAACATTCCTTGTTTGAGTTGCACTGTGAGGAGCATTATCATGCATAAAGATGATTCCTGGACCATCGTGGTGAAGGGTCAGCAACTTATGTTGCTGTAAGATCTCAGTAATGTATCGATCGATCCTCAGATTGTCATGGATACAGATCAAGTTGGTTCGAATGGTTTTAGCAATACCACCCCACATAATAACACTTCCACGTCCAAAATTTTTGACTTTCTGGACACAAAACTGGGACATATCGCTCATTGTGTCTTCCGTAGACATGTGAACAGCCATCATGCCTTTCAAGGAGAAATCTACATTGCTACTGAACATAACGCTTGCCCATTGCCTCCATGCCCATCTGCCATCTTTGCAACACCACCTGAGTCCTGAAATCAACAGACTACAGTCCACCACTGAACCTGCACTGACAAATGTTAAGAATGGCACAATATTATGCATGATCTCAAACAAAAGGAGGTACAAACTGTGCCAAGATGTGCCTGTTGCCCAAGGCAGACCACCAGCCAAATGTAAATCGAATGAATGGTTGTGCCCCACTGCCCCTGCATATTTACCTGGTGCTTTTGGTGATAAATTGTACATCAACTAATTCTGAAGCCAAAAATGCACAAACTTTTGAACTGGTAGAAGTCTGGCACATTGCCACATTATAAAAGGCCATCATAATCACAATTATGATTATAAACAAGACTACTCATTATACTGAAATTACTGTCAACTTGTGGAAACAAAATTTTGAAAAGAGATAAAATTTGATAAAACAATGGTTAAACAATAATTATTGAAAGACAGGATGGTGCAAAGATAACATTTACCTTTGAGCCTTTAAGTTTGTATTTGGGTTGCGACATACGTTGCTGGATTTGTAATTCGCAGGCAGGGTGTTGCATTACAAAGTGCGCCATCCTCGCATAAGTATTAAGCAGGGTGTCCCGTTGGCCAGCAATAGTTGGTGGACGTTAACGATCCTACAATTTATTTCACAAGAGTTGCCCAGCAGTAGGTCATTTTCATCGTCATGTCCCAAAGTGAGTACTATCAGACAGCACAGTCAGCTTAGCGGACGTTATCATGCAACATTCTGCTTACAAAGCACCTGAATGAATGTTTTCAGTGGATCTTATTCCGTCAGAACATAACGCTGACTGGTACCTCTGATTATTTCATAATTTCTTAATTGTATAACACAATAATACGTTCTAAATAATAAAAGCCATTTTCTCTGAGCGCAAACCTCACCAAACCATCGCAGTTGCTCAGGGCGACCTGTGAGGTGCTGGCCTTCCCTGACACATGGCCCGTATAATGGCAGGTGCCTGCAGATGTTCCGCGACGTCTTCTCCTCCTTTCTGGTCCGTTTGTGCCCCAGTACTCCACGAGCAGATCGGGAGCAAAAAACGCCGCATTGCGCGTAAGGTTCAGCTGATAGCGTCGGCCACCCGAAGACACGTGGTAGAAAAGTGATGCCGAGTCGAGGTTGTTCTGTCCCATGGTACTGCGGCGTCTCCGTGAGTCCATGGAGAACTCTCCCAGCTCGTAGGACACGAAACGTCCAGCCTGGTCTACCCGGTAGGGAGTGATGGTCTCATAGAGCGACAAAGAGCGCAGGAAGTGGGCTGTGGAAGCAAGAGAGGCAGAATGAAAGCAAGGGATGAAAAGAATGAAAGCGATTATAGAGAAAGGAATAAAGGAAGAAAAGAGATATTAGATGAAGAACGTGTTTAGTCTGCAGAGGGCGCAGTCACTTCAATGTTACATGGTGGGAAATCGCTCAAACAGCATAATTTTATGGTGTTTTAACTCGAGCTTCCAATATTTCATCTTCAAATCATCTAAAGAGAATAAAACAATAGGGGTGGGGGGTGGGGGGGGGCAATAAGGAAGTCATCTGATTTCGAAAAAATTCACACCCAGTCAATATAAATAGAAAATCAATTCACACCAAATATCCATCGAAAATCACCAGCATTACTGTCATCGCATATCGGATCAATTTTGTTTGAGCCACTACCTTACATAAATAATGGGACACAATATTACACATGTTGTGTGGACTCAAAATTGTAGAAAACTCACCCTTCTGGAAGCCTGAATGTGCGGCCACCTTTTCTGTTGACCCCAATCCCAGGAGAAAGAGTCTCAACAGCATGCCTATGTAGGACCTCCTGCAGCGGGTGCACAAGATGTCCATCGTTTCTCAATCCATTATCCCCCGAGTCAGCGGCTGTGCGGGATCTAACTCAGGGATTTAGAAGGTTTGTTTTTTCAGCTGTAAATTTGTCGCAATGGAGTCCCGACCAAGGTTTGCTTCAAGACGAGCAAGGCCCGCCTGTGGTGAGGCGCTTGCACTGTGTCCAATATCCCACGCGCACCTTGCAAGGAGCAGCTCGCAGCCT
>CM068952.1:157579659-157589685 GCA_035128595.1 Eptatretus atami | reverse complement strand
AAAAAAGAGAAGATCTGAGTTCAGACGATTGCGCGAGATAATGTGGATGTCTACACCTACATTGGCCTGGTGCTTCGAGTTACCCATAAACCCAAGGAGTTGCTGAGCTGTGTCCAATACAGCTGACCCACAATGATAATGAGGTGAAACCGAGTCCAACGAGCGATTATGAGCCTAAGGATCGTCACTCCTTAGGTGTCATTTCCCTGGTCCCTCTGTTTATGCTCCGACTGAGCGCGAGTCGATCGCACGTGAAGGATGCTTCTAGGCCACGCTCGATTGTCTGTGATTGATCAGGCCCCCAAGACGAAGAATAATACCACTTCTAAGTCTTGGGGGATTTCAATCGCATCGACTGGAACTGCATAGGGGTTAGGAGGTGTGTGTCCGGGGTCCCCATCGCGGTCAGGAACAATAACCCGAACACTAAGTCCCTTACTTTGGCAACCGACCAGTCATGGATTAGGGTGGCTGGTATCATTGGTTTCAGCGAACCACACAGCTATCGCTGGATTGTAATCCAACACGCTGCGCGGTGTGGCAAAGGACATTACCATGATCCTCATCTGACGCGTCGTTTGGAAGATGATCTCACGAACCTGCACGGGTCTACCGCGATGCTCAGTCCTACAACTACTACCACAGACCTTGTTGTAGCAACTCTAAAGCTGCACCTTAAATCCTGGAATATGGTACTATCCCAGCCTAGGCTGGACATGTTGGCAAGCTCAGGGATGAGCAAGAGGTACTGCGCGATTTGCGACACGCTGAATGACCACTTGCGGGGTCTGGTGCTTGGGGGTCCTGCAGATTGGAAGTGCCCTTCAAGACCACCGTCCTTAGATGTTGCCGGTGAAGTGTCATAGGAACTCAACACGCAGGCAAACGAAGAATTTGTCTCTCAAAGGACACTGGATACCATTGAACCCAGTCGCAGGACCAGCGCTGAATGGCAGAAGCTTACTGTCTCAGGGGAGCTGAGGCGTAAAACTGTACGTGGCACTGAGGCGTGACTAAGCGAGGCCTATAAGCGAGAAATCTGTGAGGGGTAGAGCATCACCTGTGGACCAGGTGATCTTCTCCGTCCCGCCTTACAGGGGAATTCGTCGCAATTCGCGTTCCATCCCCAAGCCATCCCTCGGATGCACTGCAGTTAGAGCACGAGAGATGGTCACGGCCCCCTCATCTGACAGAGCGAGTCGAAGATGACCGGCCCGCCTGGCCGGTTACTTTTTGAGCGGTTGTACAGACTGATCCCCCAGCTGTCGATTGGACGTCAAGGTGTTACACGTCCCTGTGCTGACCCCTCGAATCACTGTGCGTCCACCTTCGCTTGTGAAACCCCGGGCTTGCGGTGAACCAAGTTGAAACGCGGCAAAGCTCCAGGGATCGCTGCACTCCATGCTGACTTCTCAAGGCTGGTGGAAATGCTGCACTCGGTCGTTGCATGCAGTTTTTCGTGCTCTGCCCTCGGAACAAGGCACTTCATCCCACCGACTTGAAGCAGCGGCCTTGTTGTTCTTTGGAAAGGGAAGGGTGATCGCCAGACTGCAACACTCCAGAAGAGGGTGACGCTGGCTACTCAGTGCCTGAGCAAGGGTCTTGGCTCGGATAAATATCTTCGATAGGGTTACGCCCACCCCTCTGCTTTGAGCCACCCAGCGTACCAGCAGCATCAGGCTTTTAACACCCAAAAGAGGTTCAACCGATCTGACCGTCATCTTTGCCTTCGTGTCTCACCGAACGCAGACAGAAGTTCGGCAGGGCTGTTGCGCCAATCGTTGATCCTCTTACAAGCGTCATCGATTCAGTGAATCGGGAGCTCCTCTGGAGGATTCTTGGCTTCGTGGGTGCACCAAACTGATCGATCTGATGTCTGAACTTACTCTGGTACTGAGAAGTGCTGTTGAAGTGTGGGGTACCATCTCTGACTTATCAGTTTGTTACTGGAGTTCGGTCAGCGGTGTGTACTGGCCCCCACCACTTTTCAGCACTTGTATGGACTGGATTTAAGGGAGGAATGTCGGAGAGATCAAGCTGCGTGCATCGTTTGGGAATCGTCAAGATCTCGGAACCTTGATTTTGCAGATGATGCATCATCTTGCGGAGACTTAGATATCCTTTGGGCCCTCGCAGGTGCTGAATGAGAGTCTGAGCCGGGATTACGGGTTTCTTGGGTCAAAACCAAGATCCAGGCTTTTCGGCTGACAATCTTGGATCTGCGTCCTGTCTTGTGTCTGTTGTGAGTGAGGAGTGAGGTCGTGGAGAGATACCTTACCTCGGCCAGTGATATTCATGTCTCCTGCTCGGCATGTGATGTCAGCAGCGTCCAAGACGTCTGTCGCCCCTGGGAGTCATGGATTCACTGGGATCATGGGGTGTGGCGCTGCCACACCCCGCTCGGTAGACTGTTGGCGGCGAGGACGAAAGTTCCGAGTCTCGGTCTTGGTAACTTCCAGTCTTGCCTATGGATGCAGACTTGCGACTCTTGACAAGACTCCTAGACGGAACTTAAATTCCTTTGTACAGGTCTCTTCGAACACTTGCTATCGTTTTCGGGTCCGGATTTTGTGTCCACACGACGCGGTTGCTAGAGAGAGACTCGGATGACGATTGTCTAACTGCATAGTCGTGAGCGCAGTTGGCGGACTGTAATGGACATTGCCATCTTTTCCTGACTGCTGATCCGGCTCACCAGATCCCTCAGCGAGGGAAGTCCTCATGAGTGGAGAGGCAGTGGGCCGACCACTGTGACCTCGTGGTGCCATGCAGCAGTGACCATTCATCTCAGGAGATGGGGAGGGCCTGGCATCTGCCTGGGGGATGCAACGGAGGCCCCTGGACAGTACCGCGAGTGGACCGCAGCACTGGCTGTTCTGCACATGCTCCATACCTGACTGACCTGATCTGCCTAGTCCCGGGGTCATTTGGAGCGTTGGTCTTCGGAATCTCTTTGTGCTCCTGGGTCATTTGGGAGTCCCCCAGGTTTTTGGTCCCTGCATATTTTGGGTATTTTGGATCCCGGAGTCTTTTAGTGTCCTCTGGCTCTTGGTCCTTGGGTCTTGACGTCATTGGGCTATATTTAGGTCTTAGACCACCTAGAGCTTACTGTATAATTTGTCTTTTGATGTCTTTGGTTTGATCGGGTCTTCTAGGTCTGTTTGGTCCTCAGGGTATTATGTGGTCTTGTGGATCTTCGAGGCTCTTTGACTTTTGGACTTCGGGGTATCTTCAGTCTCTTTGAGTCTCTGGATTTGGGCATTTTTGGTATTTCTTGTAAAATGTCGGAGGCTCATCAGACTAACACAAGAACATACAAAGGGGAGCAGGAGAACAAGAGGTCGGGATAGGAAGGAACAAAACAGTGGGGAACAGAGATCCATTGAGATCTGTGGAAGGGAGACGATGGGATGGGGTCACACGGGTAAACAAGCATGACACAACAGGACTTTGGGTTCTTAACGACAGGACTTCAGAAGCAAAGCAGGGAATTTGACAGGTGGTTTGGGGTGGATTAACGGGGAAGAAAGATAGTGGTTTTGAAATGGGGGAATGAGAAGCATGGTGCGGTGAAACAGCTTGTTTCGAGACTGAGGAAGAGGGAGATTGAAGAGAGTGTGGGAGTTTTGTTCAAGCGGAAAAAAAGAAGGAACGAAAGAGAGTGAGGAGAGCAAACGAATTCTTGATTTGGTGTTTTACCCAGAAAGGGGTTCCTGGTGGACCTTGAACGGCCTGCGGATATGGGGGGGGGAAAATATCCGCAGAGAGATGGGGGGCGAGACTGTAGACAAATGCGTAAAAGACAGAAAGACCACCGATCGCCTGCGTGAGGATGAGACCCCAATGACTCGGCTCAATCGCGGGGTTACAATGATCCTAAAGCTTGGTTTCCACAGCATGAAAGCTGAGAAAGGTGAGAGGTGAGAGCACCAACCCAGAGGAAGCAGTACTCCACAGGCTGTGGATGAAAAGCTTTGTATGGGTCAGAGCTGAGATGTGCCAGGAAGGACTTTGCACGATGGTGGAATCCAGTTCGGCGACTGGCTTGAGAAGCCAGTTGGAAACGTGGTTTCCAGGAAAGATCATTGGCAAATATGAAGACCCAGAAGCTTGAATGAAAGGACTTCTTCAAGAGGATCATTGAGAAGTAGAGGGTGGGGAGAGTTGGGGGGGGGGGGGTTAACACGCGCCTTTCGGAGAGCCTTGATAGTGTGAGATTGTGTCAGGATTGAAAGACATGTCAGGTCTTTGGGTCTTTGGGTCTTGGGTCTTTGGGTATTTAAGTGTCTTTGGGTTTCTTCAGGTTTCAGCGTCTCTTTCGTTATCAGGGTCTTTTAGACTTTGGGTCTTCAGGGTCTTTAGGTCTTCTAGGTCTTTGGGTCTTTTAGTCTTTGCTTTCGGGGTCATTTGGATCTGTTTGGGTCTTCCCTTCTTTTGGACTTCGAGATCTTTCTGGATGTTTGGAGTATTTGGTTTTGGGTCTTTTGGGTTCTTTGGGTCTTCTTGAGTCTCAGGTATTTCTGTTGGTCTTCTATATTTTGGTCTTCATGTTCTTTGGGGTCGTGTGGTATTTTAGGTCTTCAGGTTATTTCGGTCTTGGTTTTGAGTGTTTTGGGTCTTCAGGTATTTTGGGTATTGGGGCCTTTGTCCTCATCGGCACATTAGGTTCCATATATTTAGGATAGAATTTGTGACGTCAGTCGCTGTCAACCAAATGGGTGAAAGAAGATATCATACATTACAATACATACAATACATGTACAGTTGCTCCATACAACTAGATTTTCAGCTCAGTGATCTGTGACGTTCGTGTGAGGTATATGGATCTGTCATCAGACACAAATTAAGTATATCAATGTTTGTAATGACGTGACTACGTTTATTGCCTTGGATTGTACATATAGTAATGTGTCCGTGGAACTACTGTACTTGAGCAGATGAGTCCACTGTGGCGTAATGGAGATACACAGCTGCCAAGGCTTCAGTATGTCCGCAGAATAAACTCCGATTTGTCGTCCGAGAACGTTCCTAGATCGTCACAGTGTTTACAAGGTGCCTGTTATTAAAAGATGCCTTTGCACATGTTTATTAATCACTACCGTTCCTCCGGGTCAGACCTTGATGAGTTTTGTGCCGACACATTGCCATGATTGCAGTAGTATGTAGGCCCACTTTGAAAGATTATAGTGAGTCAATTATGTATGCGCTAAGAAGGACAACTGTGTATTCCCTTGCTGTTCTCCACGAACCTTAATTCTCCCCGTCACTATGATCGTCCTTGCCTTTAAGGTTAATTTCTCCGCAAATAGCTCGTAGAGTGGGTTCTTTGGGTCTTGAAGTTCTTTGGGTATTTTTAGGGTACTTCTGATGTCTTTTAGGTCTTTGGGTCTTTAGGTCTTGGTTTGGGATTCTGTGGGGGGTATTTAGTCCTTTTTGCTTTTCGGAGGTCATTGGATCTTTGGGTCTTCCCCTTCTTTTGGACTCGGCGGTCTTTTGGTATGTCTTGGGGTAGAGAGGTCCTTGCAACCTGAAAGGAGTCAGCCGTCGTTAACGTAACATTTGACTGCAACATTTCTCCGACAAACTACCCGACAGATATGGACCAAATTTGTATGATGCATCAGGCAGAAAGTCTCATCGTAGGGTTGTTGCTCTTCCATCTACATCGCCCCCCTATCATTAGAGTGGTAAAGGCCGTGGGGGGGGGGGTTGCCCCAACATGTTTGGTATTTATTTCACAAATCTCTTCTCAGAAACCGCCAGACAAGATCCAGGCCAAATCCGCCAAGAGGCATCGGACATCCCTAAACTGAAGTTGTGCTCTTCATGGCCGCATCTCCCCCGGAAGAGGGGCTACGGCCTCCTCCCGAATCCCATCATTTTCACTTAAAACACTTCTCACAAACTACCTGAGTGAGACGGACAAAAATTTGTTACAATGCAATCAACAGTAGTCTCATTGGGTGTGGTCCCCATTAGGACCCACCCATTTAAAGGGGAGCTTCCCCAATATTGGATTTCATTCAAAAATCTTTTTCTCAGAAACTGCCACCAGATCCAGACCAACACCTAGGCCATCGCGACATCAGACCATCCCAAACGTTATGGTTAATGCTCCTCTACCCTGTATCTCCCCTGGAAAGTGGTAGGCAACTACGGGGACTTTCAGGTGGATGCCTTGGGTCAGTGTACAATGAGGAAGGAGAAGAGCGTCCAGTGTTGTGGGTAGAATCACTCCCTTCCCTCATATCACAGAAAACATATTTCCTCACAAACAAACATGACTGATATGGACCAAATTTGTAGCGCAACTCAAAAGTGAAGGTCTCATGGGGTTGTAATCCCCATCGATCTGCCCCAAAAATTAGGCCGAACATGGGGGTTTCACTTCAAATTCAGGTTTTTCTCAAAAAATCTTCTTAGACACGATGGCTAAATGCAGGACCAAACTCTTCATGAAACATACAGACCATGGCATAAGTTAAGTTGTGCTCCCCCATTACCGTACGGGGCCTGGCCCCTTCCCTCTAATCCATCCTTTTCACCCTGCCTTGGGAATAACCACCAGTCCCCACCGGGCATTGTTAAATCTTTAATAACGCATACGAAATCAGCATGGAAAGATGACCGTACAAACGGACCACATGACCAGAATTTTTCCAAAGATGTCATTCTCAGTCTCTTATAGGGACTCCTATGAACAGCATCGCTTTCAGTCTTATGTTCTGTCCATTTTCCCACACAACCCGTCCCCACCCTGATTGTTTTGTTTGAGTCCAACATTATATTCGATTATTTTCATAACAACTTTACGTTTATTGTAATTTTGTTATGGATAAAGTACGTTATTAAATTCATTTTTATTACTTTATGGTTCATTTGGTTGTGGGAGTGCATGGATGTTGTGCTAATGTCTTAAAAACCCAAACACCAACTTGCACTCATGCACTTCCTGAGTTTCCTTAGTATGCATGCAAAGTTTGGGCCCCTAGGTTTCATGGTTTGGAGTTTCCCAAGGAGGCGACCCTCCCCAGACTATTTACACCTGCCTATTAGGAGGAGTCACACATTATTTGACACACCACTGACATTTATTCGTGTGAGAGATTAAACCTGGCCTGAACTGCATCATGCCAAGGGTTCAGAGGAAACAAAACAAGCCTAACCTGCCTAAATCAGGACAGCCCAGCATATAACTGCCATACCTTCTGAGAGTCACCTTGGGCTCGTTCAACACCCACGCAACTAATGCTAAAACTGTAAGACATGCTCGAACCGATGAATGGCACGCATTGATGTCCAGTGCTTATGCGGTGAAGCACCATTCCGAACAGCGATAGTCGGCCTCTGAATCAATCCAAACTAACCAGCTCAAAGTTAAGTATGCTCTGAGATGTGTAGAAACGTTATTATTTAAGTATTCAAGAGCGTGGAGATTGATTAGTGTTCCATTCTGTAGTTCGTAGTATGTTACGATGCCCGACTAACTGTATTCCACCTGGAGTGGAACTTTTTTTCAGTGCCAACTTTTTAGTAACTTTTACATCATGACTTTGCTCATTCACTTGTCCAACCACATCGCCAAGTAAGTAAGCATAGTTTTTTTTAACCCTCATCTTACTATTATCTCCACTCCCATTTACACCTCGTTTACTTCTTGCCTGGCCAGTCACCATTTACATCTCACTCATTTTCCTTGCTGGCAGTTGGCCACTTTTACACCGTGTGGAAGAAATGATTAATGGACTGGTTTCACTGGAGTTTAAACTTGAGTACACTGGAGTTACAGGAGTTTGCTGGAGTTACATCACATTCTCACCCTATCTTCAGTGTGACACATTTCCTTTCTTTGACTGAGAGAGTTCTCGTACGATGTGCCGCATGCGGTCGCTATCTCCGCGTGCGGTTTTACTTCTTTAACGCACAGGACTTCTTATTGTTGTACCTCTTTGTTGGAGCGGGGGGGCTTATTCCCCGAAACTGGCATTATTGACACCCGCGTTCATCGAGGCTCGTATTACTGCATGACTTGACGACAAATTGCCCACTGGTGATACGCAGTCGTTCCTGCTTCTTATTGACTCGTTAGCTTCAACGAGCCGGCAAGGGTGTACAAAAAAAGAAGAAAAATCAAAAATTCGTGACATGGCACACACCACTCCAAATACGCCCTGTGAGACATCGAATCGCTCAGAGCGGACGAAAACTCACAACCTTTAGGGCCGCTGTCACACTGACGTTTTAGCCAGGCAATGGCATCGTATAAAATGCACGAAAACGTTGGCGAACAGCTGAAAGTTTGAGTTTTTTTTAGTTTTTGGTCGTATGCATAACGTGTTGGTCGTATGCATAAAGCGTATTAGAGTAACGGCAGAAAAACTTTCGTTGTGTTATAAAGATACTTATACCAACGAATGCTTAGCCCTTTGTCAGGCGTTCACAACCTAATGCCAAGATAGTTATAACTTAGTCATAGTGCCGCTGCACGTATCGCCGACGAACTCGTGGCGTTCTCATGTTAAAACCTGTCCCGCACGCCGATTTAAATCATAACCGCCCTGAATATTGGAAGTGTCAACATCGCAGTCACACCCTTTGCGATTTAGCCAGCGTATGCCGACCTAAAAAATGTGTCTAAAACGCTGGGACACGTCAATTACGGTATGGTAAGTTGTGTATACGATTAGGGCACACGCCTGAAAAACAATGAAGACGCTGGCATATTTACGTGGTACGTCTAGTACGTCGTGAAATTTCAAGCATGCTGAAAATTTTCGACGTACTCGACGTATGCTCACCAGTTCGCGCATAACGCTGGCATAAGTTCTGGACCCGCCCACGTCTTGCACACGTCGGCCACACGTACTGTAAGTTATCTAGTCGAAACACGTCGAGGTAATTGTTTAGCATACCCGAAACGAATTTTTAACCTACGAGATCGGTGCTTTGAACCTCATAGTAGCGTGGTTGAACCATTTGTGTAGCGTGCTTTGACACCATGTGTAACTATCTCAAACGCACATTCGTTGTATTAGACGAATTATTGATGCTCTTCCGGACGACCACAGAACTTACTGAACGTGTTCTAACTTACATTACCGTATAATGGCGATTTGGCAGCGTTTAGGAAATTGGTAATATCAAATTGGGCTTCACAAGAGGAACCCGTCAGTGTTCCAGACCCATGTTAAGTAGATGTCAATGTCAGTAGCAGTAGCAGTAGTAGTCGTAGTTCGAGAGAATTTAGTGATGTCGATGTTATTAGTATTAGTAGTTCGAGAGAATTTAGTGATGTCAGAGTTAGTAGTAGTATATTAGTAGTAGTAGTAGCATAGTAGTAGTTCGAGAGAATTTAGTGATGTCGATGTTGGTAGTAGTAGTAGTTCAGGAATTTAGTGATGTCGATGTAGTAGAGTAGTAGTAGTAGTAGCAGCAGTAGTTAGAGAGAATTAAGTGATGTCGATGTTAGTAGTAGTAGTAGTGTAGTAGTAGTAGTTCGAGAGAAGTTAGTGATGCCGATGTTGGTAGTAGTAGTAGTAGTACTTTCAAGTAACGTGTTTGCAAAGTGTGAACAACATTCGTGTAGCGTGCTTACAAAACGTTACTCTTAGGTTAGAAATAAGTTTCGGGTAGCTAAACATACCTCGACGTGTTTCGACTTATGAGTAACTTACAAGTAACGTGTTTCGACGTGTGTCAACGATCACATAACGGGCCTACAACTTATGGCCAGCGTAGCGAACGTGTGAGTCATATGCCGGCATACGTCGTAAAATTCAAGCATGAAAAAATTTAGAAAACCCAAAAGAAACGTTTAAAGCCAGCGTACTACGACGTATGGCAGTGTTTTCAGTGTGCTCTTAATATAAAAAACGTACCCATAACGTATTCGACGTGTACCACGCTTGTTCACACTTTGCAACACGTTACTTGAAAGTACTACTACTACTACTACCAACATCGGCATCACTAACTTCTCTCGAACTACTACTACTACCACTACTACTACTACTAACATCGACATCA
>CM068952.1:157535534-157549257 GCA_035128595.1 Eptatretus atami | reverse complement strand
ATCCTCCTTTTCTCCTCTCTCCTCTCTCTCTCTCCTCTCTCTCTCCCTGTCTCTCTCTCCCTGTCTCTCTCTCCCTGCTCTCTCTCCTCTCTCTCTCTCTCTCTCTCTGTCTCTCTCTCTCTCTCTCTCTCTCTCTCTCTCCTTCCTCTCCCTCTCTCTCTCCCTGTCTCTCCCTCTCTCTCCCTGCTCTCTCCCTGTCTCTCCCTCTCTCTTCCCTGTCTCCTCCCTCTCTCTCCCTGTCCTCTCTCTCCCTCTCTCTCCCTCTCTCTCCCCTCCTCTCTCCCTGTCTCTCTCCCTGTCTCTCTCCCTGTTCTCTCCCTCTCTCTCTCCCTGTCTCAGTCTCTGAACATGTCGACGTGTTTTGTCTCTCCACGCGGTGTTTTGTCTCCACATGCGTCCAGGCGGTGTTTATGTCCAGACGTGAGTTTGTCTCTGGACAGCTTGGCTCCGGATGATCCGGGCAGTGTTTGTCTCTGAACGTGTCCGGACAGTTTTTATGTCTGGACGGGAGTTTGTCTCTGGATGTGCTGGGCGGTGCTTGTCTCCGGACACATCTGGGCCGTGTTTGCATCCGGATGCAAGGTGATTTCTGATGTGTCCAAGCAGTGTTTGTTTCTGGATGGCTTGGCTCTGGATTCGTCTGGCAGGTTTTGTCTCCAGATGTGTCCGGGCAGTGTTTGTCTCCGTGCCATGTTATACTATGTCCGGTAGAAAATGGCTTTCAGACATTATTTTGTTTCCTCTTCACTGTTATTCTATGCAAAATCATTTTGATGAATCAGTGTGAATTGTTTAATTAATGCTCCACCGCACGTTTACCTTCCCTCCCTCTCGCCTTACACTGACTTCCCTTCCCTCACACCTCCTTGCTCCCCAGCACTCCTCGATCCCTCACACCTCTTCGCTCCTTTCCCCTCCACCTCTTCACTCTCACTGCTCTCTTTCCCCCACCCCTCTCTCCCTCTTCCCTCCTCTTTTTCTCCCTCCCCCCTTTCGTATACCATTAGTGAAGCGACGGTTAGCATTTGCTCGGATATATATATATATATATATATATATATATATATATATATATATATATATATATATATATATATATATATATACATATATATGTAGATATTATGCATATATACACGTCGATATGAAGATATGTATATATATCTACATAACTATATACAGATATACATATATATATATCGATTTAGATATAATATATATATATATATATATATCGATTTAGATATACATATATATATAATTTTATATATATATACACATGTCGATATTAAGATATATATGTATAATTAGTTACTCAGATATGTATGTATATATATTATATATGTATATTGAATATATCTATATACTATATACATATATACATAATAATATACATATATATGTATAGACACACACACACACACATATATTGTACACACATGCATACATTACCGAATATATGTACTTCCTCATTTTTATTAGAAAACACTGCAGTTACCTCTGTTGTCTCCATCCCAGTAAACTGCTTATGTGTGACATTCTCAGCTTTGGATGATGTATGGTCTGATCTGCACTATTCACACAATTTTTGAAGAACTGGCAAGGCTATTTTGAACATCCATACAAAAAAGAGTGTGCATAAAGTCCTCACTCCTGAACTAATTTCCTATGCAGTACTTCTTTTAAGTTTCAGTTTCCCCATAAAAGTAATAAAAGTGACCCATGGTGGTTTAAAAATGAGATCGTTATTGAGTGTATCTTCTCTTCTTGCAGACAAGCGAGGGCCTATTTTTCATTTAACCTCAATCCCTGTCCACGCGGAGCAAAGACATGTGATATGTAGAGCCTGGTTTGGCCACGGGGAAGAATGGCTTTTTAACTTTTCAAGGCCCTCAGAATTATTTGATGGAATAAAAATTAAGGAGAACTAACAGTGTATATGGTATTATGAAAGCTGAGGCAAGGCAGATGTTTTGAAGCTGTTATTATCCAGTTATAAGTTTCAAATATGTTTAAAAAGGAGGGTTAATCTACAGTTCTATCGTAATCCCATGATGACTGTTTTTTATTTCATCTCTCAATGTTGTTCTATGAGGCACGCAGTAGTTTTTTTTCCACAAAGGTATAATTCCTCTCTGTTTTTCAACAAAGGTATTACATTAAAATTTATAACCTTTATTTTTATTGCAAATTTCAAAATTATGGTCTTTATATTAAAAAGATTAATCATAATAATAATACTGTTCTTGAACACTTTTCTTGTGTTCTTGAATATGCCTTTATGACATCTTTAAGAATTGATAATGAGGGCTATTATAAAAAAAGGAGCAAATAAATGGAAGTTTATGTGAGAAAAGGGAAAGGAAAGCGATGAGGATAACGTCATTGGAGAGAATGAGAGAGAAAATGAAAAAGGGTATTATGAAGAGATGGTAGCCAGGAGAGGGGAGAAAAGGAGACCAAGGTGCTTATGCATTTAATGGAATAGAAAATAATAAGGAAGTTGCTGAGTTATTTTAGAAAACAGGAATGAGGTGGAGGCCAAGAATAACCCTCGCCACATTGTCTTTCTCTTTTGCACCGACGAAGAGTAAGGTGGGAAACGTCAGGTTATATTTTCACCCTTGTCTGTCTGTTTGTTTGACTGTGAACTGTTTGTCTCCTGTTCAGAACAGGATATTTGACTGTGAACAAGTTGTAGATAGAATCAGACGAAATTTGGTGGACAGGTTGGATGTGTGACAATGACTAATCATTTCGATTTTGGTGAAGATCTGAATCTGGATATGACCTATCAGTGGGATACAAAATGTAAACTGTTCAGCCTGCAGAGGTATACAATCTACCAAGTGCCGTTCTATTTTTTACTTATTTGTTTTGACTTCTCTTGCCCCCATGCAGATCACTAATTTTGTGCTGAAATTAGCGATTACCTTCTCATTGCCACATTAATTGTTTTGTGTGTACCATGCAGGAATTACTTTTTGCATATCTGAGTAATTAATTTTGTGGTAACCTTTGCAAGACATTGAGGACACGTTAAGTGTGTTTAACGTTGATATTTGCTCGTTGTTTTCAATTCCTTCTAGAAGATAATAACCCAACTAAAAAAATGGCTTCCATCAAATGCTTATGTTATCCTGAATGTTGTAATATTGTTACAAGTTAGGGGTATATTATTGTACGAGTTATTTGTGTGTATTATGTCGACATGTAGATTTTATTTTCTCGAATTTGCGTGGTGTATTTGCTGTATAAGATTATATCATACTTTTCTAGTCGGCTATAGGTATTATCTTTTTGTCTGGATCTTACAATCAGTGACTGAAGAATAATATCTAAGATAGAGCAAATTCCATTCATTGTTATCTGCAGCTGTGTGAACAGGCTTTGAAAGAGTCAAATGCAAAACAATTTTGATTCCAACACTGGAATCAGGTATTGCTACTGTACCGGCTTGGACAAGTCCTGAACCACATTGGAGCTAGAAATTATGACTGTCACAGAGCATTGCCCATTGTTTCAAAAACCATGGTTAAATGGCTCATTTGCATTGGAAGACATTTCCAACTTTTGTCATTGACTTACAATAGCAGTGATTATTTTGAGGCCATAGGGTTTGTGTTCTCACTCACCATCTGTTGGCTATTGTATGGGTAGGTGAGGAGCTGGCATAATTGTATGGAGAATGCTGATGATAAGCTGGGGGAGAAGATACAACTGGGATCTCCATACATTGAAGTGGGAGGTGACGAAAAACGTGTTGGTAGGTTTTTATGTTATTTATTTATTTATTAGACATGATCGGTACTGAAGTGAAACCGCATGTGGAATCCTGGATGGTGGTTACATGTCCTTCGGTGAGGGAAATCTCACGATGTCACACAGCCAACAAACTAGAGTGATACCTTGTATATCAGCTACAGGTCACTACAGGGGTTATTCAGGGCCGGATTTAGACATGTGGTGGCCCTGGGCAGCCTTCAGTTGTGGAGGCCCACCCTACCTTGGAATACTAAAAGGTGACAAGACATATTTACAGTTATCCATAAAGTATATTTTCAAGAACAAAGAATCTGAACTTCTATATAAAATAGAGAATGAGATAAGATGAATATCTTATATCTATTATAGATGAATATCTTATATCTGTTCCACTAACTACCAACTACCATTCAGCACTCACAAATACATTTTTCCTTACAATTTTTTTTTCATGAAATATGTGGAGGCCCCCTGGTTGTGGAGGGGGGGGGCAACCCCTGGGCAACTGCCCAGCTTGCCATGCCTAAATCCGGCCCTGGGTGTATTCCATTATCAACTATAGAGTTAATCGAACAGGATACCCCACAAAGTGTTCAAGTATACTTCAATTTAAACAATACAATGATTTTATACCTCGTTAAAAAATCTGGAAGTTGAGCACTACTGAAGCAGTCTTATACATCACCCCTATACAATGAAATAAGAGACGTTATGTCACACTTTAGGAGATGTAGGCTTTATCGATCACCATAGAATGCAGTGTCTTTAGGCATCATACTAGCCATATCGGCAGACCTTCTTTCACCCGAAAGTGCACTCTTTCACATGCCATGCCCACTTCCCATGCTGAGCTTGACAGCTCCGGTTACATACACCACCCTACAGAACATGTCCAAAGTAATAAAAATGGAGGTTCTTGGAAGTATTATGAAGACGATTTGTGTTCCACAGTGTAAAATACAGAATATCATTCAATTTAAATAAAGGTTTAAAGGCGTATAAGTAAATTATATCTTGTTTTAACCAGTATCTTAAATCACCTTATTTAACATGTTACATTAGTTATTTGTGCCTGTTGTTTGTGCCTTTATACCATCGTTAAAACATTAAGTTTCCTGTTGGGAATGATTTTCAATTTTGGTTGATTGCCAGCAGGCAGAGTAAAATATTATCTCACTCCTCTGCACATTCGCGATTGGACAAATTGAAAGACAAAGTACGTTAAAACGAGAAACTTGTCTTCCTATTCATGTTTCGATTCATGTTCAAAATATAACATTCTACTTAAATAAGCTGTTCCTTGATCATAAACTAATAAGATAGACAGACAGACGGGCGGAGATTAACAAATTGCTTTACCCTGCTTCTCGCTTTGTGTACATGGGGTAATATGCTTGCTATCGCTTGCCAAGCCAGCCATCCTTACCAACCATTTTGATAAGGTGCTTGCTTGGGTGCTTAAGCCATTTGGCGAGCGCTCTACAAGCTTATTGGTAATGGCACACACTCAGGCGTGTGTTCAGTTACCAAGCAGCTAGCTAGCGCTTCGAAGCCGCCGTTCCTTATCAACAGTTTTGAGTGGAGTGCTTGCTTGAGTGCTTAAGCCACTTGGTGAACGCTCGACAAGAAACTTGGAAACTGAAGACACTCCAGGTCAATCAGTCTGTGTCAAACTTGTGTATGGAATGGAAGCGAAACATTGCGTTTTTATAATTGATCATACCTTCCATTCAATATGGGTTTTAACGATACTAAAACGGGTCTGCGGGTTTTTGAAAAATTGCTATACACAAATCAGTGAAGTTGAATAAAATAGCATAGTTTTGTAAATATGTTGGCTTTGTCTCTTTCTGTTCATACACCCTATGGTAAACAGTTGACAACTGCGTAAAGTAAATTTTTCAATTGCAATCACGAGGGTTCATCACTCAGCAATCTTTGTGATTGAATCACAGATAATTTGGTATTCTGGGTCTGTGGTACGTAATTCATTCTGGACAGTAAACTGAGGGCTGGCAGGATGGCTTCAGGTATGCACACTCACATTGAAGCTGTCTAGCCTGGGTTCAAATCTCGGTTATTCCAATGTTTCACAGGCAGGGTGATTCATCAATGTGTGTGCCATCCCTCAGATGGATGTTAAACTTGGCATCCCATCTGCCGGCATTAGTTGGTAGGTGTTAAGCATCCCATGGTGTACTTCATGAAGAGTAGATGAGCTTTCGCCGGCAGCTGGCCAAATTCAAAATTCCGGCCCTAACTACTACTTTAAGAGGGATGGCAAACTGCCCAGCATGACTCCTGGCCAAGAAAACGGCTTCGGCAGAATCAATGTTCTGTAACAGAATATAGTACATCTAGACAGAGAGAGTTAACTGGAACTCTGGGACCTTGCCATGACTCTGCTCAGAACAAATCGGTGTCTGCAGTGGTATTCAAAGCCTGATCTCATTCAACAAGTTCTCGTTGATGGGTTATGGAGCTTGACTCTGCATCCTCTTCAAATTATACCTGAATGTATTTTGAGCCCAAACATCACCAGATTGTTATTTTATTAAGATTGTGGAGTTCAATTCGTCTCGTCAACAAATGCTGTCAGGATTGGAATTCAAACTCATTCACCTTCAAATTGTTTTAAATCTTGACGTTTGATCTCACAACAAATTGGCAATGAGGTCAAGAGATGAAACCTCGACATTTTAAAATTGTTTTTTGGAGCATTTGATTTATAATTACAATTTCGAAGTTGATACTGAATTCGAATTTCTGTGTTTTATAGTTGTGTATCAAAAGTTTTGATTTGGAAGTTTACATTAAATATGTTGCTCAACCATAGACAGCACACACAGTATATAAATTAGTTTGGAGTCTGCAGAATGAGAGGAAAGTTCGAGGGTCAGTTAAAGCAGGTACAAAGGGAAAATGTTTCGGAACCATTTCCTGTTGCTACTGTGGGCAAAAGTATGACCGGTAATCGGTACAATCAATTAAATGACATAACAAATGTTTCATTGTGTACTAAAAATAATGTCAGTGTTCATATTATTTGAAGAAAGTGGAAGTATTCAGAATATGAAGATGGCCTAAATGTTTGGAGTGTAAGTTGCTGAAATCAGGAAAGGTAAGTGGGCAGCTGACTAATGCTCTAATCTGGAACTATTATTTCCTTGGGCTGATGTTCCCACGAGTTCCGCCCACGATGGCATGAATCTCTCTCTTTTTCTCTCTCTCCCTGTCTCAGTCTCTGAACATGTCCGGACGTTGTTTGTCTCTCCACGCGGTGTTTGTCTCCACATGCGTCCAGGCGGTGTTTATGTCCAGACGTGAGTTTGTCTCTGGACAGCTTGGCTCCGGATGCATCCGGGCAGTGTTTGTCTCTGAACGTGTCCGGACAGTTTTTATGTCTGGACGGGAGTTTGTCTCTGGATGTGCTGGGCGGTGCTTGTCTCCGGACACATCTGGGCCGTGTTTGCATCCGGATGCAAGGTTGATTTCTGATGTGTCCAAGCAGTGTTTGTTTCTGGATGGCTTGGCTCTGGATTCGTCTGGCAGGTTTTGTCTCCAGATGTGTCCGGGCAGTGTTTGTCTCCGTGCCATGTTTATACTATGTCCGGTAGAAAATGGCTTTCAGACATTATTTTGTTTCCCTCTTCACTGTTATTCTATGCAAAATCATTTTGATGAATCAGTGTGAATTGTAATTAATGCTCCACCGCACGTTTACCTTCCCTCCCTCTCGCCTTACACTGACTTCCCTTCCCTCACACTCCTTGCTCCCCCAGCACTCCTCGATCCCTCACACCTCTTCGCTCCTTTCCCCTCCACCTCTTCACTCTCACTGCTCTCTTTCCCCCACCCCTCTCTCCCTCTTCCCTCCTCTTTTTCTCCCTCCCCCTTTCGTATACCCATTAGTGAAGCGACGGTTAGCATTTGCTCGGATATATATATATATATATATATATATATATATATATATATATATATATATATATATATATATAATATTATATAATACATATATAGTTAGATATTTATGCATATATACACGTCGATATGAAGATATGTATATATATCTACATAACATATACAGTATATACATAATATATATCGATTTAGATACATATATATATATATATATATACGATTTAGATATACATATATATATATTTTTATATATATATACACATGTCGATATTAAGATATATATGTATAATTAGTTACTCAGATATGTATGTATATATTATATATTTATATCGAATAATATCTATATACTATATATCATATATACATAATACATATACATATATATGTATAGACACACACACACACATATATATGTACACACATGCATACATTACCGAATATATGTACTTCCTCATTTTTATTAGAAAACACTGCAGTTACCTCTGTTGGTCTCCATCCCAGTAAACTGCTGATGTGTGACATTCTCAGCTTTGGATGATGTATGGTCTGATCTGCACTATTCACACAATTTTTGAAGAACTGGCAAGGCTATTTTGAACATCCATACCAAAAAAGAGTGTGCATAAAGTCCTCACTCCTGAACTAATTTCCTATGCAGTACTTCGTTTAAGTTTCAGTTTCCCCATAAAAGTAATAAAAGTGACCCATGGTGGTTTAAAAATGAGATCGTTATTGAGGTGTATCTTCTCTTCTTGGCAGACAAGCGAGGGCCTATTTTTCATTTAACCTCAATCCCTGTCCACGCGGAGCAAAGACATGTGATATGTAGAGCCTGGTTTGGCCACGGGGAAGAATGGCTTTTTAACGTTTTCAAGGCCCTCAGAATTATTTGATGGAATACAAAATTAAGGAGAACTAACAGTGTATATGGTATTATGAAAGCTGAGGCAAGGCAGATGTTTTGAAGCTGTTATTATCCAGTTAAAGTTTCAAAATATGTTTAAAAAGGAGGGTTAATCTACAGTTCTATCGTAATCCCATGATGACTGTTTTTTATTTCATCTCTCAATGTTGTTCTATGAGGCACGCAGTAGTTTTTTTTCCACAAAGGTATAATTCCTCTCTGTTTTTCAACAAAGGTATTACATTAAAATTTATAACCTTTATTTTTATTGCAAATTTCAAAATTATGGTCTTTATATTAAAAAGATTAATCATAATAATAATACTGTTCTTGAACACTTTTCTTGTGTTCTTGAATATGCCTTTATGACATCTTTAAGATATTGATAATGAGGGCTATTATAAAAAAAAGGAGCAAATAAATGGAAGTTTATGTGAGAAAAGGGAAAGGAAAGCGATGAGGATAACGTCATTGGAGAGAATGAGAGAGAAAATGAAAAAGGGTATTATGAAGAGATGGTAGCCAGGAGAGGGGAGAAAAGGAGACCAAGGTGCTTATGCATTTAATGGAATAGAAAATAATAAGGAAGTTGCTGAGTTATTTTAGAAAACAGGAATGAGGTGGAGGCCAAGAATAACCCTCGCCACATTGTCTTTCTCTTTTGCACCGACGAAGAGTAAGGTGGGAAACGTCAGGTTATATTTTCACCCTTGTCTGTCTGTTTGTTTGACTGTGAACTGTTTGTCTCCTGTTCAGAACAGGATATTTGACTGTGAACAAGTTGTAGATAGAATCAGACGAAATTTGGTGGACAGGTTGGATGTGTGACAATGACTAATCATTTCGATTTTGGTGAAGATCTGAATCTGGATATGACCTATCAGTGGGATACAAAATGTAAACTGTTCAGCCTGGCAGAGGTATACAATCTACCAAGTGCCGTTCTATTTTTTTACTTATTTGTTTTGACTTCTCTTGCCCCCATGCAGATCACTAATTTTGTGCTGAAATTAGCGATTACCTTCTCATTGCCACATTAATTGTTTTGTGTGTACCATGCAGGAATTACTTTTGCATATCTGAGTAATTAATTTTGTGGTAACCTTTGCAAGACATTGAGGACACGTTAAGTGTGTTTAACGTTGATATTTGCTCGTTGTTTTCAATTCCTTCTAGAAGATAATAACCCAACTAAAAAAATGGCTTCCATCAAATGCTTATGTTATCCTGAATGTTGGTAATATTGTTACAAGTTAGGGGTTAATTATTGTACGAGTTATTTGTGTGTATTATGTCGACATGTAGATTTTATTTTCTCGAATTTGCGTGGTGTATTTGCTGTATAAGATTATATCATACTTTTCTAGTCGGCTATAGGTATTATCTTTTTGTCTGGATCTTACAATCAGTGACTGAAGAATAATATCTAAGATAGAGCAAATTCCATTCATTGTTATCTGCAGCTGTGTGAACAGGCTTTGAAAGAGTCAAATGCAAAACAATTTTGATTCCAACACTGGAATCAGGTATTGCTACTGTACCGGCTTGGACAAGTCCTGAACCACATTGGAGCTAGAAATTATGACTGTCACAGAGCATTGCCCATTGTTTCAAAAACCATGGTTAAAATGGCTCATTTGCATTGGAAGACATTTCCAACTTTTGTCATTGACTTACAATAGCAGTGATTATTTTGAGGCCATAGGGTTTGTGTTCTCACTCACCATCTGTTGGCTATTGTATGGGTAGGTGAGGAGCTGGCATAATTGTATGGAGAATGCTGATGATAAGCTGGGGGAGAAGATACAACTGGGATCTCCATACATTGAAGTGGGAGGTGACGAAAAACGTGTTGGTAGGGTTTTTATGTTATTTATTTATTTATTAGACATGATCGGTACTGAAGTGAAACCGCATGTGGAATCCTGGATGGTGGTTACATGTCCTTCGGTGAGGGAAATCTCACGATGTCACACAGCCAACAAACTAGAGTGATACCTTGTATATCAGCTACAGGTCACTACAGGGGTGTATTCAGGGCCGGATTTAGACATGTGGTGGCCCCTGGGCAGCCTTCAGTTGTGGAGGCCCACCCTACCTTGGAATACTAAAAAGGTGACAAGACATATTTACAGTTATCCATAAAGTATATTTTTCAAGAACAAAGAATCTGAACTTCTATATAAAATAGAGAATGAGATAAGATGAATATCTTATATCTATTATAGATGAATATCTTATATCTGTTCCACTAACTACCAACTACCATTCAGGCACTCACAAATACATTTTTCCTTACAATTTTTTTTTTCATGAAATATGTGGAGGCCCCCTGGTTGTGGAGGGGGGGGGGCAACCCCTGGGCAACTGCCCAGCTTGCCCATGCCTAAATCCGGCCCTGGGTGTATTCCATTATCAACTATAGAGTTAATCGAACAGGATACCCCACAAAGTGTTCAAGTATACTTCAATTTAAACAATACAATGATTTTATACCTCGTTAAAAAATCTGGAAGTTGAGCACTACTGAAGCAGTCTTATACATCACCCCTATACAATGAAATAAGATGACGTTATGTCACACTTTAGGAGATGTAGGCTTTATCGATCACCATAGAATGCAGTGTCTTTAGGCATCATACTAGCCATATCGGCAGACCTTTCTTCACCCCGAAAGTGCACTCTTTCACATGCCATGCCCACTTCCCATGGGCTGAGCTTGACAGCTCCGGTTACATACACCACCCTACAGAACATGTCCAAGTAATACAAAAATGGAGGTTCTTGGAAGTATTATGAAGACGATTTGTGTTCCACAGTGTAAAATACAGAATATCATTCAATTTAAATAAAGGTTTAAAGGCGTATAAGTAAATTAATTCTTGTTTTAACCAGTATCTTAAATCACCTTATTTAACATGTTACATTAGTTATTTGTGCCTGTTGTTTGTGTCCTTTATACCATCGTTAAAAACATTAAGTTTCCTGTTGGGAATGATTTTCAATTTTGGTTGATTGCCAGGCAGGCAGAGTAAAAATATTATCTCACTCCTCTCTGCACATTCGCGATTGGGACAAATTGAAAGACAAAGTACGTTAAAACGAGAAACTTGTCTTCCTATTCATGTTTCGATTCATGTTCAAAATATAACATTCTACTTAAATAAGCTGTTCCTTGATCATAAACTAATAAGATAGACAGACAGACGGGCGGAGATTAACAAATTGCTTTACCCTGCTTCTCGCTTTGTGTACATGGGGTAATATGCTTGCTATCGCTTGCCAAGCCAGCCATTCCTTACCAACCATTTTGATAAGGTGCTTGCTTGGGTGCTTAAGCCATTTGGCGAGCGCTCTACAAGCTTATTGGTAATGGCACACACCTCAGGCGTGTGTTCAGTTACCAAGCAGCTAGCTAGCGCTTGCGAAGCCAGCCGTTCCTTATCAACAGTTTTGAGTGGAGTGCTTGCTTGAGTGCTTAAGCCACTTGGTGAACGCTCGACAAGAAACTTGGAAACTGAAGACACTCCAGGTCAATCAGTCTGTGTCAATACTTGTGTATGGAATGGAAGCGAAACATTGCGTTTTTATAATTGATCATACCTTCCATTCAATATGGGTTTTAACGATACTAAAACGGGTCTGCGGGTTTTTGAAAAATTGCTATACACAAGTCAGTAGAAGTTGAATAAAATAGCATAGTTTTGTAAATATGTTGGCTTTGTCTCTTTCTGTTCATACACCCTATGGTAAACAGTTGACACTGCGTAAAGTAAATTTTTCAATTGCAATCACGAGGGTTCATCACTCAGCAATCTTTGTGATTGAATCACAGATAATTTGGTATTCTGGGTCTGTGGTACGTAATTCATTCTGGACAGTAAACTGAGGGCTGGCAGGATGGCTTCAGGTATGCACACTCACATTGAAGCTGTCTAGCCTGGGTTCAAATCTCGGTTATTCCAATGTTTCACAGGCAGGGTGATTCATCAATGTGTGTGCCATCCCTCAGATGGATGTTAAACTTGGCATCCCATCTGCCGGCATTAGTTGGTAGGTGTTAAGCATCCCATGGTGTACTTCATGAAGAGTAGATGAGCTTTCGCCGGCAGCTGGCCAAATTCAAAATTCCGGCCCTAACTACTACTTTAAGAGGGATGGCAAACTGCCCAGCATGACTCCTGGCCAAGAAACGGCTTCGGCAGAATCAATGTTCTGTAACAGAATATAGTACATCTAGACAGAGAGAGTTAACTGGAACTCTGGGACCTTGCCATGACTCTGCTCAGAACAAATCGGTGTCTGCAGTGGTATTCAAAGCCTGATCTCATTCAACAAGTTCTCGTTGATGGGTTATGGAGCTTGACTCTGCATCCTCTTCAAATTATACCTGAATGTATTTTGAGCCCAAACATCACCAGATTGTTATTTTATTAAGATTGTGGAGTTCAAATTCGTCTCGTCAACAAATGCTGTCAGGATTGGAATTCAAACTCATTCACCTTCAAATTGTTTTAAAATCTTGACGTTTGATCTCACAACAAATTGGCAATGAGGTCAAGAGATTGAAACCTCGACATTTTAAAATTGTTTTTTGGAGCATTTTGATTATAATTACAATTTCGAAGTTGATACTGAATTCGAATTTCTGTGTTTTATAGTTGTGTATCAAAAGTTTTGATTTGGAAGTTTACATTAAATATGTTGCTCAACCATAGACAGCACACACAGTATATAAAATTAGTTTGGAGTCTGCAGAATGAGAGGAAAGTTCGAGGGTACAGTTAAAGCAGGTACAAAGGGAAAATGTTTCGGAACCATTTCCTGTTGCTACTGTGGGCAAAAGTATGACCGGTAATCGGTACAATCAATTAAATGACATAACAAATGTTTCATTGTGTACTAAAAATAATGTCAGTGTTCATATTATTTTGAAAGAAAGTGGAAGTATTCAGAATATGAAGATGGCCTAAATGTTTTGGAGTGTAAGTTGCTGAAATCAGGAAAGGTAAGTGGGCAGCTGACATAATGCTCTATCTGGAACTATTATTTCCCTTGGGCTGATGTTCCCACGAGTTCCGCCCACGATGTTGGTTTCCTGGAAATCGAGATATATGTATGTATATGTAT
>CM068952.1:157516037-157532750 GCA_035128595.1 Eptatretus atami | reverse complement strand
AGCTCCAGGGATCTGTGGCATCCATGCTGAACTTCTCAAGGCTTGTGGAAATGCTGCACTTGTGTCGTTGCGTGCAGTTCTGTGCTCTGCCAGGAACATAGGCATCATCCCAACTGCCTGGAAGAGGGGCCTTGTTGTCTCTCTCTGGAAAGGAAAGAATGATCGCTAAGACTGCAACAACTACCGGGGGTGACGCTGCTCTCAGTGCCAGGCAAGTTCTTTGCTCGGATAATTTTTGATAGGGTTCGACACCATCTGCTTGAGCACCAGCGTCCAGAGCAGTCAGGCTTCACATCAAAGAGGTCAATGATTGACCATATCCTTATTCTTCGGGCCCTCACCGAATGCAGACGAGAGTTTCGGTAGGGGCTGCTGGCAGACTATGTTGATCTCCGTAAAGCATTTGGTTCAGTCAATTGGGATGCCCTCTCGAGGATTCTTGGTCTTCGTAGGGTGTCACCAAAACTGATCGATCTGATATCTGAACTATAATCTGGTACTAAGAGTGCTGTGAGATGTGGTGGTACCATTTCTGTCTTTTTTCCAGTTGTTACTGGAGTTCGTCAGAGGTGTGTACTGGCCCCAACACTTTTCGGCACTTGCATGGACTGGATTATTGGGAGGATGTCGGAGAGATCAAGCTGCGGTGCATCGTTTGGGAATGTCAAGATCTCTGACCTTGACATTGTGGAGTCTCTTTGTGGAGACTCCAGATATCCTTTTGGGGGCCCTCGAGGTGCTGAATGAGGAATGGTTCCACTGGGATTACAGGCTTTCAATGACATCTTGGATGCTGCTATCCTGTCTGTACCTGTTTGTGGTGAGGATGTTGAGGTCGCGCAGAGATTCACTAACCTTAGCAGTGATATTCATGTCTCTGCTGGCTGTGAGATAGAGGTCAACAGATATCTGGGTCGGGCCTGGTGAGTCATGGATTCACTGGATCATGGGGTGTGGCGCTGCCGGTACGTGTGCGGGAAGACGAAAGTCCGAGTCTTCAGGTCCTTGGTGCTTCCAGTCTTGCTCTATGGATGTGAGACTTTGACTCTGAGACAGAGACATAATTCCTTTGGTACCAGGCCTCTTCAGAGAATCCTTGGCTATCGCTGTTCGGACTTTGTGTCCAATGAGCCGTTGCTGAGAGAGACTCAAATGAGATTTGGTTCCTGCATAGTCCATGAGCATCAGCTGCGGCTGTATGGATATGTGGCTCATTTTCCTGATGCTGATCCTGCTCACCAGATTCCCTCAGAAAGGGAGCCTCATGAGTGGAGGAGGCCAATGGGCTGACCACGTCCCTCGTGGTTGCAGCAGGTTGATCATCATCTCATGTAGATGGGGATGGGCTAGGCATCTGCCTGGGGGATGGACAGACGGAGGCCCCTGGAGTACCGGCGGAAAGTGGACGCAGCGACACGCTGCTCTGGTGCATGCTCCAATACCTGACCTGACCTCTCATGCATGTCAACCTCTGACTGACATGGTGAAATCAGAACGAGCTGATTTATCATATGGTCACAGATGTTTAACCCCAATATGGGGCTGTACAAAAATAACGTAATGCTATTGTTTTAGGGAGGCGCATACGGGCTCGATTAAACTTTACTAATAATTTTTATTTGACATATGATTGCATTTTTTGGGGTCCCTCATCGTGATTGCACGAGATCCAAACAAAGCTAATGGAAATCTAACACAACAAACCCGGACAGTGTGTAATCATTGGAGGAGCCGACCAGAAAACCAAGATGGTGGTCACATCATTTTGTCTGGGTGTCATGATGGGTGGAGTCAAGCGACAGATGCGGATGTGGTCTGGCAGCTGTCCGACCAATGGGTACACATTTCAAAAATTGACCCAACCAAGAACCAGAACAACAACAACAAAAACAACAACAGCAATGCAGAGCTCTTGTAGACCTTCAACATGTCGCAGGTTAAAAAGGTGAGGGTCATGAGGGTCATTAATTTTAGTTTATCTGGAATTTACATTCCAGATAAGGTATTGCCATCACGCATCGTCCGTCCGTCCGTCTCCTTTTTCAACTTCTCCAACCAAACCGCTTGGCCGATCTGGCTGAAATTTTGCAACAACTTTCCTCTCCTGACTGGTAATAGGAATTGCAAAGATCGTTCTGGTCACATGACTGTAAGTAGGTCAAAATAGCCGACTTAGTAAATTTCTTCAAAAATCTTCTTCTCCCAGAACTACCAATGAGAATGCTACTAAATTTGGGTTGCAACATTAGGCCAGGGTAGGGATGTTAAATTGCGGAGGTCATGCCAATCACATGACCGGAGGTGTGTCAAAATGGCTGACTTTGTCAATTTTTGGGAACATCATAAATTCCTTCAAAACTCTTCTTCTCCAGACCCACCAGTCAAAATGCTACCAAATTTGGGTTACAACATTAGGCCAGGGTAGTGATGTTAAATTCCGGAGGCCATGCCGATCACTTGACCAGAAGTGTGTCAAAATGGCGGTCACGCAAATTCCTTCCAAAATCTTTGTCTCTTGACCTACCTTTTAGAATGCTAACAAATTTGGGTTGCAACATTATGGTGGGGGTAGGGATGTTAATTAAGCATATTGTGGAAGTCATGCAGATCACGTGACTGGAAGTGTGTCATAATGGTCGACTTCATCAACTTTTGGAAAAATCACATTAATTCCGTTAAAAAAAACTTTCTACTCCAGACCCACCTGTCAGAATGCTACCAAATTTGGGTTACAACATTAGGAAAGAGTTGTGATGTTAAATTGCGGATTTCATGTTGATCACTTGATCGGAAGTGTGTCAAAATGGCGGACTAGTAAAATTTTTGGAAAATCACAAATTCCTTCATAAATCTTCCTAACCAGACCCATCAGTCAGAATCCTTCCAAATGTGGGTTACAACATTAGGCCAAGGCCGAGATAAGCTGCAGGTCCAGTGGTCCTGTTTTTCTTTACACTTTGCTCATACTATATATCGTGCTACTATATATCGTTTTTGGCTCTATCTCTCACTGATTAAGAATCACTTAAAAGATTCTCATATCCGGATCCGGATCTTCACCAAAATCAAATCAATTTGTCTTTGTCACACATCCAAGATGTCCAACAAACTTCATCAAAATCCATCCACAACTTCTTGAGATATCATGCTAAAAGCCAAACAGGGGTGAAAACATAACCATTGCTCACCGCAGATAAATAGTGGAAAGCGTGCAAAGGTTTGAAGAAGCTTTCAGAAGTCATGCAATGGGCATCAAGGATAACGTGGGAGCATATAATTGGGAAAAATGAGGAAACACTTTGTGAAATACAGATAATCTCACCAGAAAAGCAGACTAGTGCTATACTGTTTTACACAGGCGAGCATCATTAGTACAGCGGATAAGCTCTCATATTTTAACAAATTGTGCATTTTATGAGAAAAGCATGAAATTTCTAGCATAGTTAGGTCATACCATAATATTTATTTTCGGATGTGGAGGGAAGTCAGATTTGACATCTGAGGGGACAGTGAGAGGTCAAATCCAAGATGGCCGCTAGTCACCCGGGTCTAATGTTCAAACGTCCTTAATTTTGGAACCAGACTGCGCAGAAAAACATTTACGGTGTCATTTCCAACTAAATTGGGGATGCCCATTCATTTGGTGATACCTTTGAGAATGTCAGAATTCAAGGAAATGAATTTAGGTCAAGGTCAAGGTAAAAATTTATCAAAAAATAAGCAATGAGTTGAAATTTGCAAATTAATACCGAGTTGTGTCATTGTGGCGAATTTAGTTATTTAGCCCTTCAGAGGGTGTGCTTGAGGTGGATGTGGTGCAGTTATGTATTGTGTATATCCATGCTTAGACTAGCTGGGTATAGATGCATTATCTGTAGAGTTCTATGTTTTGTTGACCCTTACCAATAAAGAAATCCTGGATATTGACATGTATCTAAGAAGATAGCCTAGATGTAAAATGTGGTATGGTAGTTGCCTGGAATCAGATCTGCTCGAAAAGAATAGTGTGCCTATGGTTGATGCAACAATTATTGATGGTGCAGCTGTGGTTCAAATGCTAAATCCGGGAACATCAAGAACATTTCAAGGAGTAATGGAGAAAGAGTGTTTGCACCATACATCTCTCAACTTGAGAAAAGCAGCCGCATCGACCTTGTCTGGATGTATACCTACCCGCCAGCCTCAAAGCCTCAAGACAGAAGAGGGGAAAGGGCACCAGGAAAAGAGTGGCTCATTCTACTGTGATGCCAAAGAACTGGAAGGACTTCCTTTGATGCGATGATAACAAAACCGAATTGTTTGCTTTCCTGTCACGCATAGTTGTTCATCTTCCTCTTGCAGAGGGCAAGGAACTGTATGCAACAGATGGAAGTGGAGTCCTTTGCTCTCCGGCTGAGTTATACTTGGCCTGCCTTGCCCCATGTTCGCAGGAGGAGGCCGACACTCGTCTACTTCTGCATGTGGCAGATGCTGTGCAAAAGGGTGTAAGAAGGTGACCATACATACCGTTGATACTGATGTGGTAGTACTGGCTGTAGCTTCATTCAGCAAGACAGCTCCTAATGAGCTGTGGGTTGCCTTTGGTGTCGGGTCAAGCTTTCGTTACATAGCTGTTCACGAAATGGTTGCCACAATGAGTCCAACACAGTGTCTGACTCTCCCAGTCCTTCACGCTTTCACCGTGTGACACTGTATCTGCATTCGCTGGCAGAGGAAAGAAGACTGCCTGGGAAACTTGGAAGTCTTTCCCAGAGGTGAATGATGCTTTCAATGAACTCCTATGCATGCTAAGTGAGGTCAGTGAAGGATCAATGTTACTGCTAGAGCGATTTGTGGTGCTAATGTACGACCGAACCAGTGAGAGCACGGAAGTGAATCATGCCAGGAAACAGCTCTTTCACACAGAAGTCTAGAACTCTAGAGAACATTCCTCCAACCCAGGCAGCACTCAAACAGCACAACAAGCGCACTTGCTACCAGGCCAACTGTTGGAACCAGGCATTGGTCCTGGATCCAGAGATGCCAGAGCCATCTGACTGGGGCTGGACAAAGAAAACAACTGGGTGGCAGCCGCTTTGGACCACTCTCCCCGAAGCATCAAAATCGTGCCATGAATTGATCCTCCGTCGCTGTGAGAAAGGATGCACTGGACGGTGCAAGTGTGCCAAAGCTGTGCTCAAGTGCACTGCACTCTGCTTCTGTTCTGGAGGCTGTTAGATTTTGATCACTACCAATACCATCATCATCATTGCTATTAATAAAGGAGAGAGAGATACGTGTTTGGTAGGGTTTTGTTATATTTATTTATTAGACATGATCGGTACTGAAGTGAAACCGCAATGTGGAATCCTGATGGTGGTTACATGTCCTCGTGAGGGAAATCTCACGATGTCACACAGCCAACAAACTAGAGTGATACCTTGTATATCACTACAGGTCACTACAGGGTGTATTTCAGGCGGGATTTAACGACAGTGGGGTGGCCCTGGGCAGCCTTCATTGTGGAGGCCCACCACCTTGATACTAAAAAGGTGACAAGACATATTTACAGTTATCCATAAAGTAATTTTTCAAGAACAAAGAAATCTGAACTTCTATATAAAAAAGAGAATGAGATAGATGAATATCTTATATCTATTATAGATGAATATCTTATATCTGTTCCACTAACTACCAAACTACCATTCAGGCACTCACAAATACATTTTTCTTACAATTTTTTTTTCAGATGAATATGTGGAGGCCCCTGGTTGTGGAGGGGGGGGGGCACCCCTGGGCAACTGCCCCAGCTTGCCCATGCTAAAATCCGGCCCTGGGTGTATTCCATTATCAACTATAGAGTTAATCGAACAGGATACCCCACAAAGTGTTCAAGTATACTTCATTTAAACAATACAAATGATTTTTATACCGCTCGTTAAAAATCTGGAATTGAGCACTACTGAAGCAGTCTTATACATCACCCTATACAATAAATACAGATGACGTTATGTCACACTTTAGAGATGTAGGCTTTATCGATCACCATAGAATGCAGTGTCTTAGGCATCATACTAGCCATATCGGCAGACCTTTCTTCACCCCGAAAGTGCACTCTTTCACATGCCATGCCCACTTCCCTGGGCTGAGCTTGACAGCTCCGTTACATACACCACCCTACAGAACATGTCCAAGTAATACAAAAATGGAGGTTCTTGGAAGTATTATGAAGACGATTTGTGTTCCACAGTGTAAAATACAGAATATCATTCAATTTAAATAAAGGTTAAAGCGTATAAGTAAATTAATTCTTGTTTAACCAGTATCTTAAATCAACCTTATTTAACATGTTACATTAGTTATTTGTGCCCTGTTGTTTGTCCTTTATCATCGTTAAAACATTAAGATTTCCTGTTGGGAAGATTTCAATTTGGTTGATTGCCAGGCAGGCAGAGTAAAAATATTATCTCACTCCTCTCTGCACATTCGCGATTGGACAAATTGAAAGCAAAGTACGTTAAAAAACGAGAAACTGTCTTCCTATTCATGTTTCGATCATGTTCAAAATAACATTCTACTTAAATAAGCCTGTTCCTTTGATCATAAACTAATAAGATAGACAGACAGACGGGCGGAGATTAACAAATTGCTTTACCGCTGCTTCTCGCTTTGGTGTACATGGGGTAATATGCTTGCTATCGCTTGCCAAGCCAGCATCATTACCAACCATTTGATAAGGTGCTGCTTGGGTGCTTAAGCCATTTGGCGAGCGCTCTTACAACTTATTGGTAATGGCACACACCTCAGGCGTGTGTTCAGTTACCAAGCAGCTAGCTACGCTTGCGAAGCCAGCCGTTCCTTATCAACAGTTTTGAGTGGAGTGCTTGCTTGAGTGCTTAAGCCACTTGGTGAACGCTCGACAAGAAACTTGGAAACTGAAGACACTCCAGGTCAATCAGTCTGTGTCAATACTTGTGTATGGAATGGAAGCGAAACATTGCGTTTTATAATTGATCATACCTTTCCATTCAATATGGGTTTTAAACGATACTAAAACGGGTCTGCGGGTTTTGAAAAATTGCTATACACAAGTCAGTAGAATTGAATAAAATAGCATAGTTTTGTAAATATGTTGGCTTTGTCTCTTTCTGTTCATACACCCTATGGTAAACAGTTGACATGCGTAAAGTAAAATTTTTCAATTGCAATCACGAGGGTTCATCACTCAGCAAATCTTTGTGATTGAATCACAGATAATTGGTTATTCTGGGTCTGTGGTACGTAATTTCATTCTGGACAGTAAACTGAGGGCTGGCAGGATGGTCAAGGTATGCACACCACATTGAAGCTGTCTAGCCCTGGTTCAAATCTCGGTTATCCAATGTTTCACAGCAGGGTGATTCATCAATGTGTGTGCCATCCTCAGATGGATGTTAAACTTGGCATCCATCTCCGGCATTAGTTGTAGGTGTTAAGCATGCCCATGGTGTACTTCATGAAGAGTAGATGAGCTTTCGCCGGCAGCTGGCAAATTCAAAATCCGGCCCTAACTACTATTTAAGAGGGATGGCAACTGCCCAGCAATGATCCTGGCCAGAACGCTTCGGCAGAATCAATGTTCTGTAACAGAATATAGTACATCTAGACAGAGGAGTAACTGGAACTCTGGGACCTTGCCATGACTCTGCTCAGAACAAATCGGTGTCTGCAGGGTATTCAAGCCTGATCTCATTCACAAGTTTCTCGTTGATGGGTTATGGAGCTTGACTCTGCATCCTCTTCAATTATACCTGAATGTATTTTGAGCCCAAACATCACCAAGATTGTTATTTTATTAAGATTGTGGAGTTCAATTCGTCTCGTCAACAAATGCTGTCAGGATTGGAATTCAAACTCATTCACCTTCAAATTGTTTTAAAATCTTGACGTTTGATCTCAACAACAATTGGCAATTGAGGTCAAGAGATTGAAACCTCGACATTTTAAAATTGTTTTTTGAGCATTTTGATTATAATTACAATTTCGAAGTTGATACTGAATTCGAATTTCTGTGTTTTATAGTTGTGTATCAAAAGTTTTGATTTGGAAGTTTACATTAAATGTTGCTCCAACCATAGACAGCACACACAGTATATAAAATTAGTTTGGAGTCTGCAGAATGAGAGGAAAGTTCGAGGTACAGTTAAAGCAGGTACAAAGGAAAATGTTTCGGAACCATTTCCTGTTGCTACTGTGGGCAAAGTATGACCGGTAATCGTACAATCAATTAAATGACATAACAAATGTTTCATTGTGTACTAAAAATAATGTCAGTGTTCATATTATTTTGAAAGAAAGTGGAAGTATTCAGAATATGAAAGATGGCCTAAATGTTTTGGAGTGTGAAGTTGCTGAAATCAGAAAGGTAAGTGGCAGCTGACAATAATGCTCTATCTGGAACTATTATTTCCCTTGGGCTGATGTTCCCACGAGTTCCGCCCACGATGTTGGTTTCCTGGAAATCGAGATATATGTAGTATATGTATATATATATATATATAACATATATATATATAAAAATATATTATATATCTATATCTATACATACTTGACTCTCGTGGACACTAATAATCAAATCTCTCAATATCATTGACATCCAGAAAGAAGTTGAAGTGTCGGGCCTGCTGCTTTCTCACACAGACAGGTTTGTGGCCTCTGTTTTATACTGCCTCTCCTCTGATCTTACTGCTACTGCTCTTTCACAACCCACCTTCCTCCCCAGTCCCTCCAGCTATCTACATCTTCCAGAAACTTCCTCCTTATGGAAGACCTAAAATACAAACTTACAGTTCACATCAATTCCTATGTTGGCAGTACGCCATCACCTCATCCAATCCACCATCCCTACCCATTATCTTTTGTATCATCTTAACTTCCCCATGTATCTGCAGGCTGATATGTTTCCTTGCTCTATCTCTCTTTTCTGTTGTATTCGTTTTGAGTCCACATGTTGCACACTGCCCCACTGCTGTCTAATATACCTGTTGCCTCAGTCTTCGCTGAGCATAGACATTGTATGCAAAAACAATGACTGCACTGTGATCACAACCTGCAACACAATTTTTTATTTTTTGCCTCCTCTGTCCACTCAACTCCTCATCTTGCTCATGTTCCATGTGTCACGTGGTTGAAAGCTAAGCCTGAGAATAAATAATCATTACACACAGCTCGGATTACATTCTCCAATCTGTCTCATTAACCTTGTGCCGTGTCTGTCCATGTTCCATGTGAATGAATAGATTAGATGGAGCCGTGTCTGTCCGTTTCCTATATAATGAATAAGATTAGATAGAGCCGTGTCTGTCCCGTGTTCCATGTGAATGAATAAGATTAGATGGAGCCGTGTCTGTCCCGTTTTCCTATGTGAATGAATAAGATAGATAGAGCGGTGTCTGTCCCGTGTTCCATGTGAATGAATAAGATTAGATAGAGCCGTGTCTGTCCCGTTTTCCTATGTGAATGAATAAGATAGATAGAGCCGTGTCTGTCCCGTGTTCCATGTGAATGAATAAGATTAGATGGAGCCGTGTCTGTCCCGTTTTCCTATGTGAATGAATAAGATTAGATAGAGTGGTGTCTGTCCCGTGTTCCATGTGAATGAATAAGATTAGATGAGCCGTGTCTGTCCGTTTTCCTATGTGAATGAATAAGATTAGATAGAGCGTGTCTGTCCCATGTTCCCAGGTGAATGAGTAGTTATATAGAGCCATGGCTGTACCATGTTCCATGTGAATGAATTAGATTAGATAGAGCGGTGTCTGTCCCGTGTTCGTATGTGAATGTGAATGAATAAGATTAGATAGATAAGATTCATCGTGATTCCGAACAGGGGAGGATTGTTGTGTGTTTGTGTGTGTGTCCCTCTCTCTGATCACCCACTCTCTTCCACCCTCTCACTCTGTCTGTTGTAATAAAACTTTTGGTCATAAAAACTGAAGGTGGTCATTGTGGGTGTGGGAACTCGCCATGAAGCATGAGTGAATTGCATTTAAAAATCCGGTAAAAGGCCGACTGGGAAATGTGCATAAAAAACACTCTTATAAGATGAAAGCACGATTGGGAAACACATTTAATTCGCCATTAAAAGATTGACTTGACGCCTCTCGTCACTTCTGGGTGTCATTTCCCTGGTCTCTATCTGCTCCGACTGAGGCGAGTGATCTCACCATGAAGGACGCATTCTGCGCCACGCTCGAGTCTGTGGTTGAACAGTGCCCCAGGCGAGATACACTTCTAGTCTTGGGGGATTTTATTGCATCGACTGGAACTGATAGGGATAGCTTTGAGACATGTGTTGGTCCCCATGGGTCTGGAACTGTGAACCAAATAGCACTAAGTTCCTTGACTTTGCCAGAAGTCATGGACTGAGGTGGCTGGTTCAGTTTTCAGCGCCAACAAGCTCATCGCTGGACTTGGTATTCCAACGCTGGCGTGTGGCACAGGAGTGGACATGTGCTCGTTGATGGTCACTAGAGGATGATCCAGAAATGCACGGTCTACAGGAGTGCTCAGTTCCTCAATACTGACCAGCGGCTTGTTGTAGCAACTCTTAAGTTGCACCTTAACTCAGGAGAATGGTGCCATCCCAGTCTTGGCTGGATGTTGGCAAGCTCAAGATGATAGGGTAGCTGAGGAGTTTGTGAACAGGCTGAGTGGAGATTTGGGGGTCTGGGTGCTTTGAGGGATCCTGAAGAGTTGTGGTGCCTTAAAACCATCATCCTTGATGTTGCGGTAGATGTCTTGGAACTCACCGGAGGGCGAAGAATAATTTTATCTGTCAAGGGACACTGGATACCATTGCCAGAGTCGCAGGGTCAGGATGAATGGCAGAGCTGAGCTGTTCAGGGAGCTGAGGCGTAAAACTGTACGTGTGCTAGGGTGGACACTGAGGCCTATGTGCTAGGAATCTGTGAGGGGTAGAGCATCACCTGTGGTCAAGTGATTCTCGTCCTCCTTACAGGGATTTGCACATTGCGCTCATCGAAGCCCATCCCTTGGGTACTGCAGTTGGAGCAGAGGTGTTGGGCTCTTGACAAGGAGTCCGAAGTGAAGGCCCACTGGGCCAGTTACTTTGAGCGTTGAACCAGGCTGATCCACCAGCTGTCGAGTTGGATGTCAGGGGTGTCACAATCCCTGTTGCTGAACCTCAAAACAACTGTGGTCCACCTTCGTTGTGGAAACACAGGCTGTGGTGAACCGGTTGGAATGGGGTAAGCTCAGGGATCTGTGGCATCCATGCTGAACTTCTCAAGGCTTGTGGAAATGCTGCACTTGTGTCGTTGCGTGCAGTTCTGTGCTCTGCAGGAACATAGGCATCATCCCAACTGCCTGGAAGAGGGGCCTTGTTGTCTCTCTCTGGAAAGGAAAGAATGATCGCTAAGACTGCAACAACTACCGGGGTGACGCTGCTCTCAGTGCCAGGCAAGTTCTTTGCTCGGATAATTTTTGATAGGGTTCGACACCATCTGCTTGAGCACCAGCGTCCAGAGCAGTCAGGCTTCACATCAAAGAGGTCAATGATTGACCATATCCTTATTCTTCGGGCCCTCACCGAATGCAGACGAGAGTTTCGGTAGGGGCTGCTGGCAGACTATGTTGATCTCCGTAAAGCATTTGTTCAGTCAATTGGGATGCCCTCTCGAGGATTCTTGGTCTTCGTAGGGTGTCACCAAAACTGATCGATCTGATATCTGAACTATAATCTGGTACTAAGAGTGCTGTGAGATGTGGTGGTCCATCTCTGTCTTTTTCCAGTTGTTACTGGAGTTCGTCAGAGGTGTGTACTGGCCCCAACACTTTTCGGCACTTGCATGGACTGGATTATTGGAGGATGTCGGAGAGATCAAGCTGCGGTGCATCGTTTGGGAATGTCAAGATCTCTGACCTTGACATTGTGGAGTCTCTTTGTGGAGACTCCAGATATCCTTTTGGGGCCCTCGAGGTGCTGAATGAGGAATGGTTCCACTGGATTACAGGCTTTCAATGACATCTTGGATGCTGCTATCCTGTCTGTACCTTTTGTGGTGAGGATGTTGAGGTCGCGCAGAGATTCACTAACCTTAGCAGTGATATTCATGTCTCTGCTGGCTGTGAGATAGAGGTCAACAGATATCTGGGTCGGGCCTGGTGAGTCATGGATTCACTGGATCATGGGTGTGGCGCTGCCGGTACGTGTGCGGAAGACGAAAGTCCGAGTCTTCAGGTCCTTGGTGCTTCCAGTCTTGCTCTATGGATGTGAGACTTTGACTCTGAGACGGAGACATAATTCCTTTGGTACCAGGCCTCTTCAGAGAATCCTTGGCTATCGCTGTTCGGACTTTGTGTCCAATGAGCCGTTGCTGAGAGAGACTCAAATGAGATTTGGTTCCTGCATAGTCCATGAGCATCAGCTGCGGCTGTATGGATATGTGGCTCATTTTCCTGATGCTGATCCTGCTCACCAGATTCCCTCAGAAAGGGAGCCTCATGAGTGGAGGAGGCCAATGGGCTGACCACGTCCCTCGTGGTTGCAGCAGGTTGATCATCATCTCATGTAGATGGGGATGGGCTAGGCATCTGCCTGGGGGATGGACAGACGGAGGCCCCTGGAGTACCGGCGGAAAGTGGACGCAGCGACACGCTGCTCTGGTGCATGCTCCAATACCTGACCTGACCTCTCATGCATGTCAACCTCTGACTGACATGGTGAAATCAGAACGAGCTGATTTATCATATGGTCACAGATGTTTAACCCCAATATGGGGCTGTACAAAATAACGTAATGCTATTGTTTTAGGGAGGGCATACGGGCTCGATTAAACTTTACTAATAATTTTTATTTGACATATGATTGCATTTTTGGGGTCCCTCATCGTGATTGCACGAGATCAAACAAAGCTAATGGAAATCTAACACAACAAACCCGGACAGTGTGTAATCATGGAGGAGCCGACCAGAAAACCAAGATGGTGGTCACATCATTTTGTCTGGGTGTCATGATGGGTGGAGTCAAGCGACAGATGGCGGATGTGGTCTGGCAGCTGTCCGACCAATGGGTACACATTTCAAAAATTGACCCAACCAAGAACCAGAACAACAACAACAAAAACAACAACAGCAATGCAGAGCTCTTGTAGACCTTCAACATGTCGCAGGTTAAAAAGGTGAGGGTCATGAGGGTCATTAATTTTAGTTTATCTGGAATTTACATTCCAGATAAGGTATTGCCATCACGCATCGTCCGTCCGTCCGTCTCCTTTTTCAACTTCTCCAACCAAACCGCTTGGCCGATCTGGCTGAAATTTTGCAACAACTTTCCTCTCCTGACTGGTAATAGGAATTGCAAAGATCGTTCTGGTCACATGACTGTAAGTAGGTCAAAATAGCCGACTTAGTAAATTTCTTCAAAAATCTTCTTCTCCCAGAACTACCAATGAGAATGCTACTAAATTTGGTTGCAACATTAGCCAGGGTAGGGATGTTAAATTGCGGAGGTCATGCCAATCACATGACCGGAGGTGTGTCAAAATGGCTGACTTTGTCAATTTTTGGGAACATCATAAATTCCTTCAAACTCTTCTTCTCCAGACCCACCAGTCAAAATGCTACCAAATTTGGGTTACAACATTAGGCCAGGGTAGTGATGTTAAATTCCGGAGGCCATGCCGATCACTTGACCAGAAGTGTGTCAAAATGGCGGTCACGCAAATTCCTTCCAAAATCTTTGTCTCTTGACCTACCTTTTAGAATGCTAACAATTTGGGTTGCAACATTATGGTGGGGTAGGGATGTTAATTAAGCATATTGTGGAAGTCATGCAGATCACGTGACTGGAAGTGTGTCATAATGGTCGACTTCATCAACTTTTGGAAAAATCACATTAATTCCGTTAAAAAAAACTTTCTACTCCAGACCCACCTGTCAGAATGCTACCAAATTTGGGTTACAACATTAGGAAAGAGTTGTGATGTTAAATTGCGGATTTCATGTTGATCACTTGATCGGAAGTGTGTCAAAATGGCGGACTAGTAAATTTTTGGAAAATCACAAATTCCTTCATAAATCTTCCTAACCAGACCCATCAGTCAGAATCCTTCCAAATGTGGGTTACAACATTAGGCCAAGGCCGAGATAAGCTGCAGGTCCAGTGGTCCTGTTTTTTCTTACACTTTGCTCATACTATATATCGTGCTACTATATATCGTTTTTGGCTCTATCTCTCACTGATTAAGAATCACTTAAAAGATTCTCATATCCGGATCCGGATCTTCACCAAAATCAATCAATTTGTCTTTGTCACACATCCAAGATGTCCAACAAACTTCATCAAAATCCATCCACAACTTCTTGAGATATCATGCTAAAAGCCAAACAGGGGTGAAAACATAACCATTGCTCACCGCAGATAAATAGTGGAAAGCGTGCAAAGGTTTGAAGAAGCTTTCAGAAGTCATGCAATGGGCATCAAGGATAACGTGGGAGCATATAATTGGGAAAAATGAGGAAACACTTTGTGAAATACAGATAATCTCACCAGAAAAGCACGACTAGTGCTATACTGTTTTACACAGGCGAGCATCATTAGTACAGCGGATAAGCTCTCATATTTTAACAAATTGTGCATTTTATGAGAAAGCATGAAATTTCTAGCATAGTTAGGTCATACCATAATATTTATTTTCGGATGTGGAGGGAAGTCAGATTTGACATCTGAGGGACAGTGAGAGGTCAATCCAAGATGGCCGCTAGTCACCCGGGTCTAATGTTCAAACGTCCTTAATTTTGGAACCAGACTGCGCAGAAAAACATTTACGGTGTCATTTCCAACTAAATTGGGGATGCCCATTCATTTGGTGATACCTTTGAGAATGTCAGAATTCAAGGAAATGAATTTAGGTCAAGGTCAAGGTAAAAATTTATCAAAAAATAAGCAATGAGTTGAAATTTGCAAATTAATACCGAGTTGTGTCATTGTGCGAATTTAGTTATTTAGCCCTTCAGAGGGTGTGCTTGAGGTGGATGTGGTGCAGTTATGTATTGTGTATATCCATGCTTAGACTAGCTGGGTATAGATGCATATCTGTAGAGTTCTATGTTTTGTTGACCCTTACCAATAAAGAAATCCTGGATATTGACATGTATCTAAGAAGATAGCCTAGATGTAAAATGTGGTATGGTAGTTGCTGGAATCAGATCTGCTCGAAAAGAATAGTGTGCCTATGGTTGATGCAACAATTATTGATGGTGCAGCTGTGGTTCAAATGCTAATCCGGGAACATCAAGAACATTTCAAGAGTATGGAGAAAGAGTGTTTGCACCATACATCTCTGCTCAACTTGAGAAAAGCAGCCGCATCGACCTTGTCTGGATGTATACCTACCCGCCAGCCTCAAAGCCTCAAGACAGAAGAGGGGAAAGGGCACCAGGAAAAGAGTGGCTCATTCTACTGTGATGCCAAAGAACTGGAAGGACTTCCTTTGATGCGATGATAACAAAACCGAATTGTTTGCTTTCCTGTCACGCATAGTTGTTCATCTCCTCTTGCAGAGGGCAAGGAACTGTATGCAACAGATGGAAGTGGAGTCCTTTGCTCTCCGGCTGAGTTATACTTGGCCTGCCTTGCCCCATGTTCGCAGGAGGAGGCCGACACTCGTCTACTTCTGCATGTGGCAGATGCTGTGCAAAAGGGGTATAAGAAGGTGACCATACATACCGTTGATACTGATGTGGTAGTACTGGCTGTAGCTTCATTCAGCAAGACAGCTCCTAATGAGCTGTGGGTTGCCTTTGGTGTCGGGTCAAGCTTTCGTTACATAGCTGTTCACGAAATGGTTGCCACAATGAGTCCAACACAGTGTCTGACTCTCCCAGTCCTCACGCTTTCACCGGGTGTGACACTGTATCTGCATTCGCTGGCAGAGGAAAGAAGACTGCCTGGGAAACTTGGAAGTCTTTCCCAGAGGTGAATGATGCTTTCAATGAACTCTATGCATGCTAAGTGAGGTCAGTGAAGGATCAATGTTACTGCTAGAGCGATTTGTGGTGCTAATGTACGACCGAACCAGTGAGAGCACGGAAGTGAATCATGCCAGGAAACAGTCTTCACACAGAAGTCTAGAACTCTAGAGAACATTCCTCCAACCCAGGCAGCACTCAAACAGCACAACAAGCGCACTTGCTACCAGCCAACTGTTGGAACCAGGCATTGGTCCTGGATCCAGAGATGCCAGAGCCATCTGACTGGGGCTGGACAAAGGAAAACAGCGGGGCAGCCGCTTTGGACCACTCTCCCGAAGCATCAAATCGTGCCATGAATTGATCCTCCGTCGCTGTGAGAAAGGATGCACTGGACGGTGCAAGTGTGCCAAAGCTGTGCTCAAGTGCACTGCACTCTGCTTCTGTTCTGGAGGCTGTTAGATTTTGATCACTACCAATACCATCATCATCATTGCTATTAATAAAGTATTAAATAGACTAGCAGCATGGACTATTCTGTTAATTTTTTGTATTATTATCCCTATAGTGTCAAAATGAAGCGAAGTTTCGCTATATTGCATAGGTCCAATCCATTGTCTTTACCAAAAGAATGTCCAAAAGTTTTTAACGTAATTTGACCTTGACCTTGATCGAAATGCATTTCCTTGGCTCCTGGCGATCTCAAAAGTATCACCAACGAATGGCCATTCCAAACTTAGTTGGAAATGACACCTTAAATGT
>CM068952.1:157466668-157487019 GCA_035128595.1 Eptatretus atami | reverse complement strand
AAGAACTAATGTAACATGTTAAATAAGGTGGTGGCTAAGACGGTGCATCAATGACGTTTTAACTGCTGGAATGTTTTTTTTTTCTACAACCTCTAAAATCTTTATTTAATTTCAATTGAATTATATACTTCAACAATGCAGAACACAAATCGCCTTTTTGGCACTTTCAAAACCCTTCCATTTAAAAGTACTTGGACAAAATATTTTGGCATTTTATGGCATCACGACCAATCATATTTGCCACTCATAGACCCTGCCAATGTCCTGCTTTCTCAAGACAGCGCTGGATAATGTGTTCGATGAACTCATTAGTTCAATCCTGTGGAAATGTGAGAATTTATTTTGTTTCTCATAAACTCACAAGATTCATCCTTCTACTTGAATGTACAAGAGTTAGTCAATTCACTTGTCAATGCAAACTTGCATTTCCTGGCCCATTTGTATCACATCATTTGAATAAAGATTGATCATTTTGAATGTACCATCAGAGCTTCATGAATTTTAAAACATTCTACATTCGATCATTTTTGAGCTGGTCTTGGATATCCAGCTTGTTTTTTTGATGAAGCAGTTTTAAAAGAGTGGTTTTGATGGAAGGTTTGGGGATTACAATTACGGATTTCAGATTTCCCATTTTGCATAGCGATTTGTGATATCAGTGGTCTGAAAAGAGTTCTCCTTCCCTAGATATCTCTCCCTTAATTGTCTCATTTTGCTGTCATTGTGTTTGGGGCTTCTGTTCTATATTTCCAAGTGGGTGTTCATTATATTATAAGCACTATTTATACTTAGGTTTGTTAAATGTTGTGCTTCTGCTGGTTTTGTGATTTCAGCTTCGACCCTTTTAGCCTCCATTTAGCTTTCAAACTCAAGCCTTTTAGCCTCTAATCTTCTGGCATCAACGATCTCCCTTTCATTCTCTTTCACCAAGGCCTGTTCACTCCCCAGAGCTTGTTCATGCCAAAAACTGCAGCAGTTCCTTGCCCTATAAGCCCAGATTGCTGCAAGTCTCCAATAACTTTTTCCATCCTCAATTCTGTGAGTTCCGAGGCCCAGTTGCTGAAAATTCCCTCATCCTTAAAGAAAGATTCCCCTTCAGGTGCACTGATTCTTTAAACAACCTTTAAGTTGTTGCATAAACATCCCTTAGGAAATCCTCAAGTGAGGGTTTCCTTAAGGTTGAGGAAATCCTTGAGGAGCTATTGCTATGCTGGGCAACCAATCTGATTAGAAATAAGAAGAGGTGTCTGAAAGGTCGATGGTGCCAAAGCGATCCACAAACTGGTTTCAGGAAGAAACAGAAGCACTGGTGGAGGATTTTCTTAAGCACAAGAGAGACAATACATTGTATAGTTGTATGATGTGTGTTGTTGAAGTACTTTTATGTTTAATTATAACACTATAGCTGTCGTGTATAATTGTTAAGAATCCCTCGATTTGGGTAAGACCTGGGTCAAAAGGGTGAACCGAGACTCCTCCGAGTTGAACGAGGTCCCACACGTCTCTTTATGACATGGGATTGACGAGTTATGGACCCATTAACACGCTGCGTTCAATCTATTTATTACATACGCAGTTGGGATTTTTCCTGGGATCACTGGTGGTATCAGCTGAATTGATACCTAAATAACCTAAACAAGAAGTAATCAATGTTCAGACCATGAAAGTAACACAGCTCGAGCAGCACAGGCTATAAATGCTCAGCTACACCTGCAGTACCTGCACCAGAACACACCTTTACATTGGCCCAGATTTAATGTGTTAAATACCGTGGGATTGTAAGTTCGATTGAGTTTATAAATAAATTATTTTAAACATATTGTTGTGGAAATGACTCCTGGGGGATCAAAGATCCTTAGTATAATTCTGGTTATTCCTTAGTACGTGTTTTAGATAAGGGGGATGTCATCATAGACATCGAGCCTGGTGTTGGCTTAGCGGTTAGGTTGGTGGTTTGGAATCCTAGGGTCCTGAGTTTGAGCCCTGTTGGCTGCTGAATTAACACCAGGGGGTTGACTCAGCCTGTCATCCTTCCGGTGTTGGCAAAATGAGTGCCAGCATGCTGGTATACTGTGTCAGAGTGGCAACCCGTCCAGGATTGTGTCCAATAGCCAAGGAGACTGCTTAGGCAGCACCAACGCTCTGCACAGAGTATGCTCCCAATGGATGGATGACCCGAGGTACCCACAGCACATCAGGAAAATTTGGTGGAGATTGGCCCAGCCGTAAAAGTGAAAATCATAAGTTGGCTCCCCAGCCTTGTGAGGTTTGGTCAGGGGTAGTGGGGGATGGGGGTGGGGTTGTCTATGCCCTGACCCTGTGTTTCCAACCATGTTTGCAAAATCCCGTGTAAATTTCCTTGTGGGGGGGGGGGGATTTTGGCAGGGGATTGTTTTGGGACCGGTGATCTTAACCTGGGTACCCCTAGCACATATGTAAATGTGGAGACTGGGCCAGCTGTTTTTTTATTTTCAGACCGATGTACATTTTGCTCTCCAAGAGGAGAATCGACATTGTTTTCTTGCGATGGCCTCACCACATACATCAGTGTACTAAAGGTTAAGATGATGGACAAAAAAGTTGAATGCAGGATGGCATGAACTTGTGAAGAAGAAAAATTAGTCCATTGTGGAATAACTTTCAGAAGTCGTCAATGTTAGGAATGGAGTTAGTGATTGACCAGTCTGCTCAGAGAGAGCAGATTTTATGCCAGACCAATATGTTTCATAAAATTGCTGTACAGTATGCACCTTTAGGGTTCTCTAACAACAAAAGAGACATCCTCTTTCACCAACACATGGTAAGAAGAGCTCATGGGAGTTGTGGACGAGTAGAACATATTTGAGGAAAGGTTTGATGTGGCAAGATCCAGTAATGATTAGTTTACATTTGGGGAGATGTGTTTTTGGAAAAGACATCGACCGAGTAGTTCCTGTCATTTCATAGATCACTAAGCTGCTTGATCAGATACTGAATAATGTGAAGAACTCTAAGATAGCTGGCATGGTGGCAATTAAAGTCCCCACAGATTAGGAATAAGAGTAAACAGTGGAAAGCAGAGGACCAAGTTCAATGTTTACAGAAAGAGCTTCATATATGGAGTCATCAGAGTTAAGAGCTTGATATTGATGATTGATGATGGGGCATGGGTTGTGGGGAAGGGTAGAAGGAACATATACAGAAATACCACCATCAATGTGGGAATCAGGTCTGTCAAAACAGAAGAGACAATAACCAGGGAGAAAGACTGAAGAGTCCCGGACATCCTGTGAAATAAATATTTATTTGAGACATAATATCTGCAGCAACCTGGATGGACAGATCTGTGAAGTTAGATCATAGTCCTCTGATATTGGTGGACCTAAGCACTAGAGAGGGATGCACTCACAGAACACTGGCAGTGGAGTGCAGAGATGAGGTGAGCAGGGACGGGCTGAGCAGAGACCAGGTGAATTGGATGCAAGCTGGCCCTCTTTACTGGTCTTATGAAGTACAGTATCTGTAAACCCAGTTCAGCAATGTGGAGTAGAGAAACGCATCTCGTCTGAGTTTGAGTGATGGTTGGTTGACAGTGTGGATTTGGAGAGGAATGTATTGCGAGTCGGGAGGTGTGACGTGGCTCTGCTATTGAGCCAGGAGCAGGGAGAGGGTGAGAAGTGTTGGAGGAGGTGGAAGGTAAAGAGGAAACAACAAAGAATTGTGTGATAGAAGATAGGGCAGAGGTTGGACTTGAGAGGGGAAATTGAAACCATTGGTAATTGGAAAGGGAAAAAAATGAAGACCACGAGTTTTTTGTTTGTTTCCTTTTTAACCCCACCCTCTCCTTCCTTCCTTTTTTTTAAAGAGAGATGCATAGAGAATGGAGCTGTTGAGTGTTAATCTTGGCATTACGCGAGTATGGCGTTGTTTTCGTGAGATGGCCTCACCACATACAAGAAGCAAATACAAGAAAAGAATGGAAGAGGGTAATAAAAGAGTGATGTAAAAGAAAGGAGGTAGAAAAGAGTGCAGTTTATACAGACGAGAACAAAGAAGAACAGACACATATATATATATATATATATATATATATATATATATATATATATATATATATATATATATATATATATGTATATATATATATATATACCCAAAACACTGAAAACACAACTCTCGACTTGAACATACACAACATAAATAAAATATATGGCAATTTTCCCTGACAATATCCTTATCTTTTGAGTTACATTGTTTGGAGTACAGGGCCACATGCGTTCGTCGATGAGGAGGCGGAAGCAGAGAAGCTTATGTTTTGTGAACTAAAACCGACATGGAAACATGCATAAAACTACACAGTGCACAATATATCTTTGGCAATTGGCATTTACCCTATAGATGGTAATTCCTAACAAATGCCTAATTCTTACAAGCATATAACTTTACAAAGTGGGAAATAGGTTCTAATTTTTGGCAGGTCATTTCAGGTCTCCAAAACAACCGAATAATTGGCTTCTTAAAATCCCAACGCTAATTTGCATCTGGAACTTGCATCCAAAGGAAATACCCAAACACACAGGCTGCTACTAATTAGACACAGTTCACTACAAGAGCTCCATTAAATTTGTCAGACCAAGCTTAACCTAACAGCTGCTGTGCAGGCAACTCCACATGGAGATTCCTCCATGTTTGACATCTAATGAACATATTCTGTTTTATAATATCTTCTTTTCCTTCTTCATCTTCAACCAAATACTTGTTTTTTCAGCATTCCCAGTCATTATGTACATCAGACCCTGAAATAAATAATTGTAAAGAATACTTATTTGTAAAAAAAAAAAAAAAATTTTTAAGCCAAAAAACACTTTACTTGCAAATCTTTAGCTATAAATTCCACAATTAATTCCAATATTTTTATAATTAGAAAAATATAAATGTATATAATTGTTTATGTATTACTTGTAATTTAAGCAATTATTTTAAATAATACTTATATGCTAAAAAAAAACACAAAAAAGAACACTTTACTTGCAAATCTTAAGCTATAAATTCTACAATTATTTCCAATTTTTTGTAATTATAAAAATATAAATTTATATCATTGTTTATTACTCGTAATTTAAGCAATTATTTTTGTGAGTACTTATTTACATGATTATTACTCGTGTAATTAAAAAGTATTATTTTTCTATTAAAATGTATGATTCACAATGAATATTAGTGTGATCCTTTATGCAGTAAGGAATTGTCCAATATGACATGATATTCATGGAAGTAAAGGTGTGCTTTAAAAGGATACTGCTTTGTCATACTGCTCGGACTTCCTTTCTCAGCCTTTGAACATGCCTGTTTGCTTTCCCGAAGGCAACCGGAAGTCATAACTTCAAGTGGCAGCAATACCAGATGGGCTTGACAAACGCTCCTCCAGAAACATGGCAAGATGAGTGCTTGCCCTGATGGTTCAACACTGTCTATAGCGAGTGGTTTCAACAAAGAGGTATTTTGATATTAATGCTTTTAGATTTTCTCTCCCCAGTGCAATAATAGGAGTGCAGATACGAATTAGGAGGAGGAAGAACAAGGCTGCAAGAAAGATGTCTCAACCAAACCTTCAGGAAGCAGTGCAAGATAAGGAAGTTTGGAGAGATCTGATCATGAATGTCACCAGAAGTCGTCCATGACTTGACGAAACTAGATAAATCGATAACTAGGGACCAGCAATACAGAAAAAAAAATAGAGTTTACTTTGCTCAAACAAGATACATTTTTTTGAAAAATCAGAAGCAAAAAAATCCTTCACTTCATGCTATGCATTTTCAACTGTCTACATTTTGGAATCAGATCGAGGCAAATTAATGTCATTGCAATTTCCCTTCATTTCCCTAACCTCTCTGATTGTTTTTGTTTTTTTCCACAGAGCATCCATACCCCTCTACATTTAAAAAAAAATTTACGACTATTATTTTTGTTTGTAATTCAATATCTTATCAATTATTTATCATACATTAAACATGTCTATCGAAACGAAGCCTCCATACAGTAGGTGATGATTCCATTTTCCATCGATATAAATCGATATTGGATGTCCTCGCCATTCGTTTATCCACATGCTTTCTGACTCACCGTTGGGAATCTACTTCTGTTCTTGTACATTGTTATGCTCTTTCTTTGAAAAAATTATCATCGGATCACCTTTCAAATGTTTTCATCTTATCTCATTTCACATGCATCAACCATTTAATCTCTCTACCTAACTACAGGCTCAATCATATTCTGCCGCTTTGATGTGCTACCATGTATCATTTATATACAAACGAAATACATAGTTAATGTGGTTGCGTGCTCGATATTGAGTTCTAGAGCTTGGGTTCAACCGCCAGTGTAATATTTGCTGTCAAGCTGTTTTGGCAGTACTGAACCTGCCTTCGGGCAGAGCACCAGAGACAGCCAGTCTGGGTTCGATAACCAACAGGATCAAACTTAACTGAAAACTTCCAATCTGATACAGTGCCCCAGGGAAGGTGCACTTCTACATGAAGTACACCACTCCTTCAATGGGGATGTAAAATCGGTTATCCTCTCTGCATTTATGTTGTGGACATTGAATATCTCAGAGTATCTCTCAAAGAGAGTTGATCGTTGCGTGTCACTACCCTGTCTATATTTGCCTTCTGTAGATGTTAAAGAGGTGTGGATGTTAGGATAGAAGAATGGGCTTAGAGGATGTTAAAGTAATTTACCATTACGATTTGATTACCATAGCGGTTCAGAGTGGTTGTCTCAGCTACACTGACATAGACGTGAACTATCCTTTGGTATCCTATGAAAGAGGAAGCCTCTGAGATGGAACCTGCATTAATAATAAAAGTGTGCATTAAACTCTCCTTCAAACATGTGTTTGTGCCATTGTCATAATGAGAGGGCCATGTATGGGAAAGGGAGATTGCATGCAGGGGAAGGGGAGATTATAGGGGAAAGGGAGATTATAGGGGAAAGGGAGATTGTGTACGTATGTACCAATCATGATTGTCGATATATGAACATTTTGGTTGCAGTATATTCCTGAATTTTTTTTCGTAACCTTAAGGTCTCTATCGTAGTTGTATGCCAATCCTGATACTTCTGAAGCTATCCCTTTTCTCACTAGGCTGAACTCATCAACTTTATTCGTTTAGTCCCTTCCATATACTAACCCCATTCTACCAGTGAACTGGATCAAAATTTACATTTACATCCCTTTATAATTAACTTACACATTCCACGCATTAGCAATGGTCTTGCTTTTGTTGCTCCCCACCAATCCCCCTCCCCATCACTCCCATGCACATCCTTTGCATGTTTAGGCATGAATGAGGGAATTACTGATAGCAATCTTTCCATGTGGGTCTGGGTATGAGGTTCACGTACATGGCGAGGTGCCCTTTTTTATATTCACATTTCAATCTTAAACTTTCACTTTGGAAAAGCAAGATCTGAATTATTTCAAGGCACGATCTAGAGTTAAAACATGCATCACGTGGAAGATAGTTTTGGGGTGGGGGGAAGATTGGTTGGGGTGGAAGATGAGTGTTACGCTTGTGTCCATGCGTCTATTTGGTAATCCACGTGTTTTATGTTAATTAGTGCAACTTGCAACAGGTCTATCATTTGCAAAATATGTGTAAGGTTGTTCAAGTACTTGCTTTGATCATACGATTTATGGTTAGCAATGTTAGCAATGGCAGGTTAAGAGCACCCGATAAGCTGAACCGACTCACTGTAAATACACACAAAGTATGCACAAAAGGCCTCATTTTGCATTCACGTCCGTTATTTTGAAAGTTGCATATTGCCCACACGTTGCCAAGATTTAACACCACAGGACTTTTTGTCCCCTACCAGTTTCACCGGAGTGGACTATCGGTTTGCTCAACATCTGTCTGTCCATCCATCTGTCGCACCTGTGGTTTTTCAGACTTTTTTTTTCCATATCCTCAAACATATTCAACTGAAACTTGGGTACCTGGCTTTTGTTCTAATAAGTTACAGAACAAGTTCGAGTTTCAGGGCATTTCATCAATTTTTCACAGAGTTGTGCCCTTTTTGGAGTAGAAAATATCACAATGGTAGGGGACATGTATTGCAAAGCAATTCTCGCTCTTGTTTCTTTGGGGACACCTGAAATCAGTGGTTCATACCATGAGAGCACGTACTACTGAAGATCTGAATAATTCAATCAGAAGCAATTGTGCTAAAATCGATGTCAATGTTTAGAAACGTTCAAAGAAACCTACATACAAGAATTGATATGTATATGCATATCAGTGGCTCGCAATTTTAGCAATTATATTATTTTTAAAACTGTAAAATAAATATCTCTGTGATTCTGGACTTTTGAAACACCCCAGTGTATATGTGCATCAACATTTGTTTTAAAATTCCATCGTGCTCACGACTACGCAGAGCACGAGACTACACATGGCACAAGTAGCATGATAACGGCTTATTTCTAGACATTTTGAAACAAATACCCACATGGAATAATACAAGTCGATGAAATGCAAGAAAAATGGATGGAAATGTTTAATGCCGATAGGGCAGAGCATACAGACCTCACACTTTCCTGCAACTTTGTTCTTGTCTCTCATCATGCAATCATGTTGCATTCATTAATGTATCTTACCACCTCTTCAGCCCAGGTAATGATTTTCTGAATGTGTTCCTGTGTGTGAAGGGATCATTTCGTTTTGGGGATGTCTAGTGCATAAAGGAGTCTGTAAAGGAGGCCTCCATGGTGGAGTCCATAAGCATAATCTTTATAAATGATGGATAGGTGTACGAGGGTCAGAATTGACTTGTATACATGACCGAGGCTCATGGAAGAGCTAAAACAGAATGGAAGGGAACAAAATAGAAAGGGGGAAACATCAACAGCAGATCATAGACGTGAGAGTGAGAGTGAGATCAATGGGAGGGAGAGAAGGATACTTGGGGGGTGAACAAGCTGAAACACAGGAAGAAGAGAGAGTGGAAGGTAGGGATGAAGCAGAAAAGGGAAGAAAAAAAAACAACGGACAAACTGACAAATGATAAGATGTGAAGGGGAGGGGGAAAAAAATCACAATAACCTGGAAAAAGGGAACACTTGGAAATGGGATCATTTGGCGTATGGGTGGGGGATGACCTGAGGTAGTGGTGAACAGCTATCTTGTAGCCCTGGAGGGAAAATTGCTTTGTCATTATAAATGATGGAGGTCATGGAAGGTCAGAAGATGTTACATTTTAGAGTGACTTGTACTGCCCTCATGTTGTCTTCTTTATTTTCCTGCCTTCCCTCATTTTCAACTCTTGTCATGACAGGAGGATACAGAAGTGTCTTCTTCTTAATTTGCATGCAGCAGGAGGATACAAGGCTGCGGGGTGGCATCATTGGCAGAGGGCATGGCTGTGCTGCTCATGCAATGCCCTCTGCCGGTTCGAGGCAGAAATTTAGAATTTGTTCATGGTGCCGGGGATAGTTCACCCACTCTTCACGAAGGACACCATGGGATCTTTGAAGTCCATCAACTAATGCTGGAAAATGTGACTCCATTTAATGTCCAACCGAGGGATGACACAGTTTGATGAATCACCCTGTCTGAGAAACACTGATTGACAATTTATAGCTGGGTTGGGATTCGAACCCAGGCTAGACAGCTTAGCGACAAGTGTGCGTACCTCTCAGCCATTATGTCAGCCCTACATAAGTAGTGCACTTACCTTTCAGCAGGTTACTGTGCAGGGTTCCATTCTCAACTCAATTATAAACTTTTGTGTTGGTGTTTCACAGACAGCATGCTGTGTTGCATTCCAAAGTGCGCCATCCCTCCAATGGACCTTTAGCTGCGTGTCTCATCTGCTAGCATGAGTTGGTAGACATTAAATATCTCAGTATTTTTCGATGAAGAGTGCAAGATATTGCCAACATTCCTTTCTCTCTTTGAGTAAAACAATTGGGATTTAAATTTCCCTCTTTGAGTAAAACACTTTTTACTCTTGGTATTAATAATATTCATAGCAAATGTTCCTGTACACACTATTGGAGATAGGGATGAATCTAATTTTTGCCTAATTAAGTAAGTAAGTAGCAGCACACAATGGACGACTTCACTGAAGGTAGAATGCAATCGTTAAGGTCCACTATAATGAATACAATCAGATGCAACACTTGGCTTAACGTCCCCTTTGAAGGACAGCGCACTCTTTGATGCAACCTCCAGCATGCAAACCACCAGGTTTATAGTCGGATCATGAGGAATCAAACCCAGACTAGATATCTTAAAGATAACTAGAAAGAATCTGAAAATGCAAAGCACGTCCACTTTGGATTCGGACTTCTTCTTCCGTATGCCAAACAGTACTTTTGACCTTTTAACCAAATTATTAATTTGTCTTCTTCATAGTCTCATAATAAAGCTTTGTTGAAAATTTGATTTTAAAAGCTCAAATGGTTAATTAAAATTTCAGGTCAATTGGATGAAAATTGATGATTTTATGGAAGGCTCACCTTTGATGTTTTGAAAAAAATTATTCATTTGACTTCTCCATATTCTCATCCCATATTCTCATTATAAAGCTTTGTTGAAAATTTGATGACAAAAGCTCAAATGGTAAAAATGTTGTGGACCAGTACAAAACACACACACACACACACACACACACACACACACACACACACACACAGCACACACCGCGCGAATCCAAAACCACAGTTTGGGGAGAGTTTGGCGGGAATTGGTTAATTTTCCCACTTTTCATGATAGACACCATGGGATCATTTACATCTACCAAGAACCAATGCTGGGAGATGTGATCTCCAGTTTATAGTTCTCCAATGGATAGCCCACGTTGATACCTCGCTGTATATGAAAAACACCAAGGTGAATAATTATTGCTGATTAAGACGGGAAAGGTGAGTATATCCAGTGGGGAAAAGGTATGAGTCCTCTTCAATCAATGCCAAGCTTCCTCAAATCACGATTTTGAACACAAATTTGCCATAACATTGAAAATATGTATCCATATTCATTAACTAATGATACTTATTTTTGACTGATACTTTGTCTTAACAGAATAAATGAAGGGTAAATACATTTGAAAGAAAGATAAATTTTACGTGAGCAGTCAGATGATGCTCCGGAGTGAATTACAACACTGTTCGGAAAAGATTCATTTAAAGATAATCCATCAACTAACTCGAAGGGCACTCGGTGCAGCGCATACCTCCGCCATGCAATGCCTGATCCACGAGCAAACTCAATCGGACCCAATACATTTTGAGACATCATGCTACCTTGTTGTGGGCCGGGGTTCGGCGGCGATAAACGACCACTAGGTGGAGCAGTAGAGTCGACTCCCACCGAACACCCGGAATTTAGGTCGTGACTCTCGGACAACTCCAAAGGTCACGGGTCCCTTCGCGGACCGTGGATGCCAATATTTTGACCGCGTGGCGTAGGGTTATTGTCTCGATCTCCAATATACCTAAATAACCACGCAGTCTAGCTACAGGGGAAACCACACCCTCGACGGGCTCTGTCGAATCGGGTCGCTCTAGCACCTCGAATCCAGTGTAACCGAGCGGAATTGCCAGAGTCTGTCGGACCCAATGACAACTTACCGGCCCAAACAGCCTCACTAATTCTCAATACCCACAGTGCTGGGTCAATGAAGGAAAAACACGGACGACGAACTGGAACATTTAACATGGGGGTGTATTTATAAATAATAATCGGGGAGGGGAGCACACAAAGAGCAGAGTTATCCGAATAAAGAAATGTAATGTACAAGCAAAGGAAAGCACTTACACAATTTCTACTTAACAGACTGGCGCCACACCCATACACACGCACACCCAAAGAAATGATGGCCACGCCTTTATTTGCACCTGTCCGTCTCGTGCCGTCTGGTCGAGCTTGCTCGGTGGCTGGACTCAAACCCACCGCAACAATGCAGCACCAGGGACCAGGAACGACGCCACGGATGCCAGCCAGCACGGGAACGGACCAGACGAGACGCCAGCAGGCAAGATGGGGTCGAGGGAAACACTCTGAAGTGTTTGTGAAGTGAAGTCTGAAGATGGTCGAGGAAACACTTCCTCTCCTTCTCCTCTTTTTCGATGATGGGCGAAACTTTTTTTCTCGATGGCTCGCCACCTCTCTTATCCTTCCCCTCCCCGCGGTCGAGGGAAACACTGAAGTACTCGCCTCCGGATTAGACGAGGGGTTGTCGGGCGACTCGTGGCCGCCGTTGATTGGACAAGCTCACAGTGGGTGGAGGGAACCTCACCCCTGTACGTGACATGCTGCACGTGGCAATGGATGGCGATGGTGCGAAAACGAAGGATGAAGATTTAAAGATATAAAAAACTGACTATAAAAGTAACTCATAGCGCACACAAAATTCCCATTACACAGAAGGACGGGCCCTGACTATAAACACATACTTATTGAAATAACTGAACTGCGGGGACTGCTGTCTGTCTGTGTGCAAATGCTTTCAGATTCATAACACTACCCCCCCCTTTTTCCAGAATCGTCCCGAGTCGTCAAATTTTCGTGTGCCATGCAGGTGTATGTTTTTCCCCTAGTACGTTTTACCTATGGATCCCTGAGTGCGACTCTGTATACATGCCCCAAAATAAATAACCTAGTGCGCTGCTAACTAAACTATCAGACTCACTCGGACAACTTAACTAAATTGCCGGCGCTAGATCAGACACACAGGTGGGTTGCAAAACTTATTTACATTTTTAACTTATCTATTTACACTAACCATGGCCCAGGATCTGTTATCTGTGGAAGAAAAAAAAGGCAGGGAACCTCATCCCTGTACGTGATATGCTGCACGTGGGCAATGGATGGCGATGGTGCGAAAACGAAGGATGAAGATTTAAAGATATAAAAAAAACCTGACTATAAAAGTAACTCGTAGCACACACACGAAATTCCCATTAGACAGAAGGACGGGACCCTGACTATAAACACATACTTATCAAAATAACTGAACTGCAGGGACTGCTGTCTGTCTGTGTGCAAATGGCTTCCAGATTCTTAACAATATATCATTTTTGGCCCTATCTCTGAATGGTGAAGATTTAAATAACTTTAAGAATTAAATAACTCTTGGATTCAGATTCGGATTCAGATGTTCACCAAAATCAAAGCAATTCGGCCTTGCCACACACACACACACACAACGTGTCCACCAAGTTTTATCCTCATCCGTCCACAACTTTTTGAGACATCGTGTTATATATTGGTTTAGCCCTGTCTCTCAATAGTGAAGAATCACTTAAAAATTATTAGATCCAGATCGGATTTGGATCTTCACCAAAATTGAATCAATTCTTCATTGTTAAACACCCAACATCTCCACCAAGTTTCGTCCGAATCTGTTGACAACTTTTTGAGATATCGTGCTATATATCGTTTTTGGCCCGATCTCTCAATGGTGAAGAATCACTTAAGAAATTCTAGTAGTCGGATCCGGATCCGGATCTTCACCAAAATCTAACTATTTCGTCCTTGTCATGCACTGAACATGTCCACAAAATTTCATCTGGATCCGTCAGCAACTTTTTGAGATATCCTGCACACAGACAAACAGACACAAAGGGGTGAAAACATAACATCCTTCACCTTTGGTGGTGAAGGTAATGCGAATGGCACTCAGTAGAGTGCATACCTCTGCCAGACTGAACAGTTTGCACTTTGTATCGCACTGATAGGCCGGATCTGGATCTGGACCTTAATCAAAATCGAATCAGCTTGTTCTTGTCACCTACCCAACTCATCCACCAAGTTTCATCGGAATTCATCCATAACTTTTTGAAATATCATGGTATATATCGTTTTGGCCCTATTTCTCAATGGTGAAGAATCACGAAAAAGATTCTAGTATCCCGACCCGGATTTTCACCAAAATATAATCATTTTGTCCTTGGCACACATCCAACCTGTCCACCAAATTTCGTTCGAATCCGTCCACAACTTTTTGAGATATCCTGTACACAGACAGACAAACCAGCAGACAGGGGTGAAAACGTAACCTCTGTCTACCTTCGGTTAACCTGACAACTAAGCCTAAACACGAAGTCCTTGTGACAAGTAAAAATGATTTTTACGATGCAAACACAGTCCATGCTAAAGCCTTACACTTTGAAAACTACCCTTTACCCCACACATGTAACAATACATATTGTGAATTATCCTACAAGGAACTTAAACGCAGGAGAACCCTCAAACATATACAATGTTTGAAAACCTATGGTCATTTGTCCATTATCGATCCTTTTTAAATGCTGAACATCAGAGCCAGAAAAGCTTTACTCTGATTCAGCCAGGGTTTGAAACACTGATCTCACAGACTCAGAGCAGATACCCCAACCATTACATGCCGTCGAGTTTGGTTAAATTGTGGTGGGATGTTATTTGATTCCATCAGTTCTGTTTTTACATCCTGAAAATATTTATAACTTAAATTACGTGACAATTGATAACAAAAAGGGTTCTAAACAAGTTATTATTGTTGAACGTTGATGCTGGTGCATGTTCATTCAATACCTTCAAAAAAGTATATTTTTCAGTATTTTCCAAAAGATTTATCTCTTTTCAAATGTTCAATTATTTCCCACCAATTTGTTATGCTAATGCTGCCAGTAAGGACAATACTCTATTAGTCACAATCCGATCTCATGTGATCTTAAGTCTCTCTCACAGTTGACAGGTTGTAATTCATGTTCTATGCTCATCTCCCCAAACACCGCTTCCCTCCTCACCTCCTCCACCACCATGGAATTCCTTTGATCAGCCTTTCCTTTCATTAATCCTCTGAAGTACATTCAATCATTCACCTCATTTTTTTTCATGAGAAAATTTAAAGATCTGCTGACTTGTGTATTATGGAGAGTATTCTGACTTTAAGGAAATTGTAACAGCGGAAAACACATGTAGCATTTCCATAAGCCTGATCATTCTTGTCATGTTCAATGCAGGAAAATCATGAAACACTGAGACTGGGTGTTCATGTCCACTCGCTTTCCTATTCTTCCACTGTCTTTGGTAAAACAGAATTCTGAAAACTTCCAATTTGAACATATTCACAATAAAGCCCTTTGGTATCAAAGTCAACAATATGAATACATGATAATAAAATAATAATAACAATGATAGTAATCATAATATAACGAGAAAAAACACATAAAATGTCATAGCCCCCGTGGTTTTAGTAATTTTGCTGTACAGAGTTAAAGGGCGAGCCCGTATTTATTTTCAACTAAAATGGCCGCCAGTCTACCAGTCAACCATCTTTAATAAAGGCCATTGCACATTCTAAAATTCTAAAATATTGTATTAAATATCGATGGCATTGACAACAAACGTAATATTCAACGATGGCACAGCAAAAAAGCATTCGAGTAAAATTGGCAAACAGTGTGTTGGCTCCAGCAGGGTCTGGCAGGCCTTTGTTACCCATATAAAAACCTTGTGCGATGCAGATGTGTTGGTGTCACCCAGCACAATGCAAGGATCCCAGACCTTGGCGGAACCACTCAGGACATGATTTTATTATTGGGGCAAATGTTGTAGTGTAATGGCATTGTCAGCCATTCTCAAAAGCGTTTCATCATCGCAAAGAAACATGTCATGCTCAGTTCAAATGCAGCTCCACTTCAATGCTTTCCACTTTTCCTGTGTACACACGTGGATAAAACAAGGAACTTTGGTGCAGAAGGAGGCCATTCACCCCACCTTGCCTGCTCTGCACCAACCCCAGTATCCATCACCCATCCACACACAAGCTACCTACAAGTCCTGTCAATATCCCCATTCCCCTTTATCTCCAATGCATCTAGATACCTATCTAATTCCAATTTATATAAATATATATATATATATCCACCCCTCCACTGCCACTACATTTCCGGGGAGACCATTACATACATTGACTACTCTCCGACTCAAAGACCCTTGCCTTAAAACTGTCATAACTCTCATCTTCTCTACCATCAAGCTTTGGCCCCTGATCCCAACACTGTCTACTCTGTTAAAAACGTCCACTGTTCCTATCCTGTCCACACCCTTCATGATCTTAAACATCTCTCTCAGATCCCCTCGTAATCACCTCCTTTCTAATGAACTCACCTCTTGTCTCCTTCATTATATCCTTGATGAGGCCTCACTAAATTCATCTCCAGTGTTAACACTCCCTCTTTTGATTTATAATTTATCTCCCAATGCATCTGACCTAAAACCCTGTTAGCTTTACCCGTAGCTGCATGGCACTGTGCTGTCTGCCCTCCCTCCCTCTCCCCCCTCTATGGTACCATATATTATTAGGTTTTACTAAACTCTTCAAAATTCAAGAAAATCGTTCATCTTTGAAAAACAGATGCAATATTGTATCATTTTTTTGGGCTTGAATAACCACCAACACATTCCACAAGGCATTTTTGAACCGATTTTGTATTCTCTACTCTTCTTCTCCAAAATATAGGAGCCTATGAATGAGGGTGTCAAGTTAATGTTCCAACATCAATCAGGCTCTCCTGGATCTTACACATGCAGGACCATAGTGTTTTACTAAATCGCACAATCTAATATTATTCTGGTCCAGCATTCCCTTTCACTCACGAATGTACAGTCAGTGATATACAAGCAATTATTACCTCCGCCACGAAGGTGAAGGAGATTATGTTTTTACCCCTTTCTGTCTGTTTATTGGATTCGCTATGTATGCTAGATATCCCTTATTGTTGGGTTCTCCGTCTGTCTGTCTGTGTGTGTGTCTGCAACGCGAGGCTCCACAGCACGAACCAGCAAACCGATTTCGATGAACTTTGCCAACAGGTGCCATATGTCTGGGAATGTGCGCGTTTGAATTTCGTTGCCGAGCAACCACCCGTTGCTGTGCAGCGGCCGAAAAAACCGCGTACAGTATTTTCAATACTTGTCCTCAGTTTTGTATGTAGAGAAACGAGACTTCGGAATTAAACACTTCGAGATATTTAGAAAATTTTACTCGGACCGATTTTTTATTGATTTTATTTTTCAAATGTAGTCTTCAAAAATCGGGTGTCTATTTACCGTCATTTTTTATGAGGCACTTAGGAAAGCGGGCGAGGCTTAGGGAAGTGGGCGAGGCTTAGGGAAAGTGACGTGGTTGATGAAAAGTGGGAGTGGCGTAGGAAAGTGGGTGTGGCTTATGAAAAATATGGTGGCTCAGGAGGTGTGGTCAAACAAGATCATTGAGAGAAGTTTATCAGGTTTCCTGTGTGTGTGTGTGTGTGTGTGGTGTGTGTGTGTCTGCAACGTGAGGCTCCACAGCACAACCAGCAAACCGATTATTTTTCAAATGGTAGTCTTCAAAATAGGGTGTCTTTACCGTCATTTTTATGAGGAGTGCCAGTTGGCAAAATACGCAATAGGAAAATCTTGCCAGGCAGAGGAACAATTGTATGTGAACCAATACGTCTTGGCAATGATCTTCGTCGGTGGATCGTCAGAATGAAAAGCATCGTATCCAGCGCTTCGATCCTAGCGAATCCCTCGTCCCTACGGCTTGGTCTGTCTGTTTGTGTGTTTGTCTGTTTGTCTGTGTTCAGAATATCTCAAAAAATTGTGGACGCATCTGGATGAAATTATATGGAGAGGTTTGGTGTGTGACAAGGACGAAATGATTAGATTTTGGTGAAGATCTGGATCTGGTTCCGCATCCGACAACGAGAATTCTTTAAAGTGATTCTTCACCATTGAGAGAGGTCCAAAAACGATATATAGCACGATATCTCAAAAAGTTGTGAACGCATTCGGATGAAACTTGGTGGACAAGTTGGGGGTGTTGCAAGGCCGAATTGATTCGATTTTGGTGACGATCTGAATCCGAGAATTTTAAAAACTATTTTTTCGAGCGATTCCTCACCATTGAGAGATAGGACCAAATATTATATGAATATATGCATCCATGTACATAGTTATAATAGATTATATACATACATATTATATACATATATATACTGACATTATATACTGTCGTATAGATATAATATATATATATATATATATATACACAATTATTAAATATATAATATATATATATATATATATATTATATATATATATATATATATATATATATATGACCCGAGTATCTCAAAAAGGTATGGACGGATTTTGACGAAATTTGGGAGGTGAGTTGCTTAGGTGACCAGAACAAGCTGATTCGATTTTGGACGTCTGGATGCAGATCCGGACTATCAGTGGATACAGAACATAAACTTTTCAGCTGGGTGGAGGAACGCGCTCTACCGAATGCCATTCTAGTTATTAGCCCCTGTTCGACTTCATCCGAAACAGGGACTTATGGATTGGGTCTCGTCCGTCCGTGCGTCTGTCCGCAGCCATATCTCAGATGTGCTTTTACCGATCTTGTTCAAACTTGGCACACAGATAATTAATAACGGCTTAGATAAGCACCTAATTTATTTTCGAGATCAGATCCAAGATGGCCGACTGGCGGCCATTTTTTTACTTAAATGTGTCCCCAACTATTTCTCGGACTTGCATGGTCTGATTCTTTTTTTCAAACTTAGCACAAGCACAGTACATGATGGCATACACGTGCCCCTCACTTTATTTTGCGATCTGATCAAAGATGGCCGACTGGAAGACTGGCAGCCATTTTCTTTGTAAATATAAATCCGGTATTGAGCACGTCCTCCACCATTGCTCGGACATGCATTTACTGATCTTGTTCAAACTTGGCACACAGATAAATAATGTTGTGCTACATATGTCCGTCATTTTCCTTCGAGATCAGATCCAAGATGGCCGACTGGCGGCCATTTTGTTACTTAAAAGTGTTTCCAACCATTTCTCGGGCATACATGCTCCGATTTTGTTCAAACTTGACACAAGCACAGTACATGATGGCATAGACGTGCACCTCACTTTATTTTGCAATCTGATTGAACAGCAGCACATTTCTTAACATGTGTTCGAGAATCGAAAAATAATGGTATACAACTCCTCAAATGAATTTAGATTTGTGTGTGTTAAAGCTATGTTTAAGACTTGGCATCAGAATCTGCTGCTATGGATTGTGACGATTGATTTGGCCGACATATGAACGGTGACCACTTTTGATCACTGATGGCTCCTTGGTTCTCACAAGTCAGTTTTATTAGTGTTTGTCACTGTAGAAGGGGAAGTGTGAGCGTGTCAGCCATACCACATGCAGACCAACTTTTTTAAAATACACCCTTGCAGCCATCTTTAACATTGTACCCACAATTGACATTAAGCACAGTTTGACAAAGTTGTCCATCCATCCATCCATCCATTGGGACCATATAATACTCTGTGCAGAGCATTGGTGCTACATAAGCAGTCTCCTTGGCTATTGGACACAATCCTGGATGGGTCACCACTCCGACACAGGATATCAGCAAGCTGGCACTCATTTTGCGAACCTCGGAAGAATGACAGGCAGTCAACCCCACCTGGTATTAATTCAACAGCTGAGTGGGATTTGAACTCAGGATCCTAGGATCCCAAGCCCACCACCCCAACCATTAAGCCAACACCAAGCATACAAAGTCGTCGAGCATAACCATAACATGGCAATGAAGAGGTGGATATATTTAAATTGAAATTTGATAGGTACCTCAATGCATTGGATGTAGAGGGGTATGGGAGTATTGGCGGGACTTGTAGGTCGCTTGTGTGTGGATGGGTGATGGATCCTGAGGTTCGTGCAGAGCAGGCAAGGTGGGGCGAATGACTTCCTTCTGTGCGAAAGTTCCAACAAAATTGACCACAAGTTTATGTGGTACATTGAAGGTGGAATATGGAAAGTTATATACAGTACTCTCATTCCTTATTGTTGGTTTGCCCACACTGGCCGTTGTTTGAGGTACACTGTATTAAAGACTACACAGGCTTGACTCACATACCCAACTGGCCTTTGGCATAGTTCGACCAAGTTGTCCAATATAACCAAAGCATTTTTATGTCAAATTTAACCACAAGTTGATTTTTTTTTTATCTTGGAATGTACATTATGTCCAAGTTAGAGACAATCAATCCTTTGTTTTTGTTTTTTTCATTTGTTTAGTCTCTTTAACCATGTGTCTGTTTGAGTGTGTCTGCAATCTGTATGCTGTTTTCAAGGGCCACGCCGTGTACTCTTCTCCTTAAAGAGGAGATGTGTCTGTGTTTAATGGTTGGCCTGCTCGTTCCATATAAATTAATTAATTATTATTATTGGACAGTTTAACTTTTTGGACAAGCTAACTATTATTGGCTTATGTTTCATTATATATTTATATATACATTTTTACATATATATATATA
>CM068952.1:157452677-157466658 GCA_035128595.1 Eptatretus atami | reverse complement strand
ATATATGTATTATTGCACTTCTGGAATCCACATCCATCATACAGTGGTCCCCAGACAGTTATTTCATTAATATACGAACAGTTAGACCTTCCCCTCATGTCTAATGGGTCAAAAGGGACGAACTGCGTTGTGTGGATCTTATAGTTTGGTCGGATTATATCTCTAACTTCATTCCTACTCATTTCCTCTTATTCCTGAAATAAATCAAAGCAGGCACTGCACTCAGACGGCCACCTGCAAAAGCTGCAGCCACACCTGACACTATAAGAATACGTCTTCACAAAAGCAAACAATAAATAACCTCGACCCCGCCATACAGGACACACGCAGCACATTCTTTTCAACCCATTTCTGCATCTGATGATTGCATCCAATCCTTTCCTTCAATTCATGACACAGATCAGGGACGGCACCGCGCACACCACCGCCTGTGATAAATAACCGCATGCTCGAGGTCGGGCAGACCCGCGTGCAGAACCGACATAATTTTTCATCGTACAGAACGGGGCACGAATAGCACACATCTTCATTCGGGTTTGCACACTGATTGCAATGGCATCTTACCATCACATTGTACGGGACACGCAGAGAGCACATCTTTGTTCGGCTCTGCGTGCTGATTCACAACGGTGTCTTGCCGTCTGTCTTCGCTCACCACCACGGCCACAAATGTCTCCCGTGAATAGCAGACATCCTCCCACACCTCCACCTCGATACAGCTGCTACCATGCAGAGGCATGCTGTACGGCCCGGATCGCTCAGGCCGCATGGTGTACGGATGAAGCAAGGTGATTCATATCGTGGGGTTTGGAGTGAGACGATTGCACAGCTTGGACATGACTTGCCGGATGGCCACTTTCGGCCACTTTCGGCCATGATGGTCGGGTTGAGTGGTGGCCGGGGCCCAATAGAAGTGCCCGATTCGGGTGAAGATGCATCGCTTCAGGGCGGTGCTCTGCCCTGCACCGCAGGGACTATAAAGGATGGATCGCGAAGCCGTCCAAGTTGGCGAGTTCTGGTCACCCTCATCTTCCTTGCCTGGCTTTGGATCAGTCTCTGCATGCGCCTGCTGCCCCCATCTTCTTCTTCACACACTCGTCGCCTTCTCCACACACTCGCTGCTGGCTCCACCCACTCCCTGCTGGCTCCACCCAAAGTCCTTCCCTCACGCCAGACGGTCACGCCCCTTCTCTGGATTGGCGCAGATGCTTTGCTGCACCATAGCCAAGCAGGAGACGAGGCGCCAACTATCAAGGAGGGATCGTTCAGCGGAGCATCCCCCGAAAACGTACTGGGTGGCGCGGTCAGTCAATCGTGCAAGGTATTACGTGACCGTTAGCCTCATCTCTTCTTCTTTTTGCTCATTATCTCTTCTTCATGCGTGTGTGTGTGTTGTGTGTGTTGTGTGTGTGTGTGTGTTGTGTGTGTGTTGTGTGGTGGTGTGTGTCATGGTGCCTGTCCTTGCTGAAGTTAAGATTTCAGAAGAATTATATCGGGATAGGTCTGCTCTGTGTCTGCTTTTTTAAGTTGCTTGCTTTATTGTCACACCATACTTTTCTTTCTATCTCTGCTTACACACAACAACAAACTCTATTAATTGTGCCACATATATTTCCTCGCCTACCTGTAATAAATAATTGTGTAGAAATGTTCCCAGCTCGTTTTTGTCTTTTCTTTCATTGATCCAGCATGGTCCGTATCCTAGCCGAGCCGGGACTTTATTTCCATCAATCCGTTCCTTTTAGCCGGTACGTCCTTGGCAGTGTCGCTCAGCTGCATCTGATCCGGTAAGGTGATCCAGTTCGAACAAGGCGTATTGAAGGCGTGTCCCGCGGTAATTAGGTCACGTGATTATTTTTAGGTAACCGATATTAGACGGAAGACCCTAAGTCAGGTGGTTGAGATATTGGCGTACACGGTCGGTTAGCGACTCACCGCATCATGGAGTTATCCATGTGTGACGGCCTGCAATTCCAGGGAGTCTGTTGGGAAACTGAGATAACTTCTCTCCCTCATGGTCTTCTCAACCGATTCACGGCCACAACAACATATACATACATATTGTTGTGGTTTCCACCCGTTCGGCGTGCGGGCGACCGCTTTTAGCTAATTGCGGCGTGGCGCGCACCGGACGGGCAATCCAGTCGTAGCTCTCCGGATCAACGCCGAAATCCAGCCACGGGTGTGTTTTTAAGCACACCACAACCTTGTCAATGCTCTGCCCGCGCTACAGGGTCCGATCGCCGAATGGTCGATTTACCTAATTATTCGCGCGGCAGACTACCGAGAGGTTGTACCTCAACGGAACTTGCTCGGAATCGAGCCGCTTCGGCAGCTCGCTCCGTTTGTGATTTGCTGAGCGGTGTATTATCGCCAAGCCCGTTGGATCCGATCAGCTTATCGGTGTTAAAAACCAGCTATTTATTCCGAACGCAACCACGGCAGCTCAATGGAGGAAGGGACGCAACGAGCAGGTGAATATTCAAACAAAGACATTTATTTGTAACACACACACATATGCAGTTAATGAAGCAATGGGGGTAAGGGACAGGACACGAGCAAAAAGACCTACAGCCGTTGTCTATTTACTACATACATGCATTAACAATTCTCTACTTATGGACAAGGCGCCACAGACTTCCATGCAAAAACCCCAGGAAAAAAAAGAGAGAACAGGGCCCGTAGGCCTCCAATGTTCCGTGGAGCCGTGAAGACCGCAGGAGCTCCGCGAGACGCGCAGGTTACCTGCCACCCTTGTGGCGACTCGCTGGCCCTGGTTCGGCGACCCTCGGTGTGTCTCGTCGTCAACACGGCAGCTGGTGTATTGGCAGCTCGGTTGGTCCAGGCCTAGCCGTGCGGCCTAGTCAATCGGGCCTGGCCGACGACGCCTCAGAGGAGCGAACGGGCCTCGCTTTTTTAGAGTTGATGCTCTCTAAACGCCCGTTCACTCCTCCGCGTCGCTCGGACCGTCCTGGGCCTGATCATCTCGGACCGTTATGTCGCTGGCTGGCGCCTTCTCTCCGGCTGCCTCCACCACGCTCACAACTCTGCACGGCTCTGCAGACTTGGCTGGACTCCAGGCTCCAAACTCCACTGCTGGCGACTCCTCTCCTCAACTCAACTGCTCGGCGTCTCGGTTCGCCCTTTTATCGGTTTGGGGGGGGGGGGTGTTTGGTCTTTCACTTCCGACCTTTCACCCCCCGGGCTCCGCCCTTTTGCCATTTTTATCCGATTCTGCCATGGAACGCGGACGTGGCAGAAATCACCCTCACAACGTGGCCGTGTTTGAAAACACCTGCCGCTTGTTCGTGGACGCCATTGCTGGTGGCAAGATGGCGGCGCGTGGAGATGAAGGTGAGGAGATGTTGTTCAAAATAAGATAGAAAAGAATAATCTACCTCATAGATGCACAGCCCGGCACATAATAATTCCCTTTAGACATCGGTGGGGAAATCTAACCGGAACACGCACTTATCGACATAACTGACCTCTGGGGAACCTGTATGGTGTTCTGTGATTTCCACAACCATAACAATATATATATATATATAATATGTATATATATACATATACATATATACAGTACACATATATGTATGTGTATATATATATATATATGTATATGTATATGTATATATGTATATGTATATATGTATATATATATATATATATGGATATATACACCCATATATATATATATATATATATATATATATATATATATATATACATATATATTACCGTCACCCTCATAACAAAAGTGCCTGTCATTTTTTCCGGTTTTTGAGATTTTCGGCCTCAGTCATAGAAAGCCATGATGTAATCATAATAATGAGTAACAGATTTGTGTTTCATTTAGCTTCCATTAACAACTTTGTGCACAAGAAATTGTGAATAAATATTTGTTGATGAAGAATTGCGGCAGTTTTTTGTGTTTTTCTCAAAACTGGAAAAAATGATTTTGGCACTTTTGTTATGAGTGTGACGATATATATATATATATATATATATATATATAATATATATATATATATATATATATATATATATATATACATATATACATACATATATATGTACATATTTATATATGTATACATATATATATACACATATATGTATACATATGTGTATGTATGTACATATACATATATGTGTATGTTTGTACATATACATATATGTGTATGTATGTACATATACATATATGTGTATGTATGTACATATACATATATGTGTATGTATGTACATATACTATATGTGTATGTATTACATATACATATATGTATATATATATATATATATAATAATATATATAAATGTATGTGGATGTGGGAATTTATTGGGTGACATCTGTATATCCCAGGGAGACTCTGCATTAAGAAATGCCCTGTCCTGTTTGATTGTGCAATCGGTGGGATAAAAGAGTTGTTAATATTGTTGCGATCTGGAAGCCATGAGCACACAACATACAGGTAATATAGAACAGTTATATCGGTAAGTATGTGTCTTTAGTTAGGGTCCCCGTCCATGTGTCGTGGGTGAATAATTGTAAATGCGCTGTGAGTTACTTTGATAGTCAGGGTTTTCTTTCATTTTTACACCCCTCATAATTATGACAACGCCAGCATCACCTTCACCTCGCCATTCCCTACGTGCGTGTCAACACATACGTGGGCAGATCCCACGCAGAATACAGTTCCTCTGTGTTTTGGTGGGCGGAGCCGACGCAGAATAATGTTCCTCTGCCTGTTTGGTGGGCGGAGTTCAAGGAGGAGCCTCGCGACGGTGGGGAAGCCATCCGCGTGACGTCACCACGTCCCCGGGCTAATCGACAGACTTGCCGCCCGTTTTGGCCAGTGACAGGGCGACGAGCGATTGTGTGCACCAAAACCGTCCAGTGAGGGAGAGCGGGAAGGGCGAAGGCATCCCCCCCCCCCCCCCCCGAGACAAGGAATAAGGGTGCGGCGCGTTCAGACAGAGGGAGCTTGAAGGAGAGAGCTTGAGAGATTCTGGAAAGAAGAGCTCGAGCTTGTGAGACACCATCCCCCACCACAGCCGCAAGGGTTGCGCGCCGTGTTTCTGTCGGTGAACGAGAGCTGGAGATTGAGAGATCCTGCCACCAACAGAACCGCAAGGGGTGCGCGCCGTCTCCCCGAAGGATACAGAGGAGAGGTTTGGTTGCCAGGATGAGCGCCGAGCAGAGCTGAGGAGGCTGATCGCGGCTCGCCGTGTCTGGGTTCCGCTCGCCTCTCGCTGGTGTCCGGTTAGAATCAGCGCGAAGACCACACGGGGTGGACAGGTCCGAGTGCAGGCTCTGGTCTTCAGCCTCGCCCACTCACTCTGAGCTGGAGGCCTCAATAAAGGCTGTGGCCACCGTTTCGTGTGTGTGTGTGTGTGTGTGTGTGTGTGTGTGTGTGTGTGTGTGTGTGTGTGTGTGTGTGTGTGGTGCCAGTCTAGTAAGTAGTAATTGTTAAGTGCCTTGCTCTACATAAGTGCTTCTCTATTATTCGGATAACTCTGCTTCTTGCGTGCCCCCTGTCCCTTAAAATAAACCCATGTGTTAAATGTATCGGTTCGTTTTTGTCTTTCTTTTATTGGTTTAACACGGTGCGTGTTGAAAATTAGCCAGGCTGTTGCCGCTGTAAAGGGACATTTGGACCGACGGAAGCTCGGTGACCGTCGCTTGGGTCGCGCACAGTTCGAGCACGCTCGTGGCTCGTTCCGCACGAGCGCCGTCGAGGGTGAATTTCCCCGGTAGTTTGGACGACGTGGGTATTTAGGTAATAGTTAAGGAATTTTAGCAAATTGTATTGACCATCTGTGAAAAATTGCTCACCAAAAAATTTCTTCACTAACGTATTCATCTAGGTGTCTACTAACACCTATCAATTAGTGCAAACCCAATCCTTGTGGAAAATTCTGGGGAGGCAATCAAAGTTCGGTGCTCAGAGGGCCTGCGCGAAAAATCGGAAAAATTAACTTTTGCCAATATTGACTTGTGGGATGTCTAACTAGGGGTTTTTGGGGTGCTGAATTGATTCCAACAATTATTTTTTGAGAAAAAACACTCCTTGATCATATAAAATGTATTTTATTGCATTTTTAACAGAACTGTGCTCAATGGAAATGTTGCTTCGTCAGCTTTTACAACCTTATTCATCAAACTCCCCAGTATCTTCCTCACTCCTCTTGTCATCCAGCTGGTTTATGTTCAGGCAAGAGTTACCATGACAGATGCCGCAAGAAGAAATACACTTGACCTTGCTTTTAACAGCAGCACCTGAGTGAGCTGCGTCCCCCGCACAGTTGCAGCTGGCAAACGTCAGGAGGTAGTCTGGTGCAATGGGGTCTGTAGAAGGGACTGGTGCATATCCTTGCTCAGTGAGTTGCCATCCATAGTCCCGGGCATCCAACGATGGACTTTGCAGCATCAGCCAGTCTCTAGTCTGGATGTAAGCTCGGAGAGAGTGCTGTGCTGCAGCTCCTGTTGTCGGGGGGAGTTTCTCAGGTTTTATGCCCCCAGTAGCAGCTCGCTTGCTGAAGTGTCGAATCTCAAGTCTTCCAAGTCTTTGGAGGATTTCCCATGGAACATGAGCATGAAAGATCACAGCCTGCTTTAGTGATATCACCTTTCTCAGCTCGGATGTCCATAAACACGTCCATTGCCCTCTCTGCTTCATCAGTCTTGCAGAGCTTGCTTAGCAAAGTTGGTTTGCTAAACCCCAAAATTGCAGACTGTATCGCGCCAGAGAAGCTGTGCAAGAAGATGAGATACCTCCGGTATATCTCTGGGAGGGCCTCCCGGATCTTTCGACATCGTAAGATGTTTCTTTGGCTGTCTTGAGGAAGATCGGATGGTCGCAACATGATGAATCAGCATAACCAGGACGTCTGTGTCCTCAGCCCTCACCTCGACAGGGGACTCTCTTGCCTCATCTAGAGCTGCGCGGACGATGGAGGTGTCGGCATCATCGGAGCATTGCTGTACACTGATTCCATTCCTACTAAATGTCTCAGCAAGGAGCAGAACGAGCTGGGCTTTGTTGTTCTTGTTATCGAGGAACTTTTCTCTTGCAATGATGATTTTGAGATCCAGACGAATCTGAATGTCACAGCATACATTCTTTGTTCGTCTCAAGTGGTCATGGTCCTTGGTGGAGCTGCCATATCCGTCAAAGACCACCATTATCCAGAGGCGATGGCTCCCATGGACTTCACAAACCGGAGGTAGCTCTCGACAACATCCTTCCAAGTAAGGTTAGCCTCCCATTTGACATGTGCAGGAGCCACCCACCATCAACCACAAGGCTTGTGCAGGGGGGTTGTTCGACAGGTGCCACACATGCCTTCAGGGACCTTGCTAGGGCAGCCTTGTCTGGCTTTCGCAACTTTTGATTTTTGTCAAACAGAGACATTGGTTTTGGCGTCAACTCAAAGCGCAGAGCTTCTTTGGTCTTGACTTCACGCTCACTGATGACAATGAGGCAGTTGAATAGCTTCAGTGAGTCAATGACCAGCTTCTCGCCATTGACTTTGGGTCCAGATCTGAGGCTTGCAAGTGATTTGACCTTGTGTTTGGTACCATTGCATCCACAACAGTTTTCCCATCCATCTTAGCCTGTATGGCTCTGCCAACTTCTTCTGCTTGATCAGCGTTGACTTGGTCTTCGGGAGTGCTGCTGAACCCAGTTGGAGAGGACACCAGAGTCTTCTTGTCCCGTGTGGCATCGAAAGGGTTGACTTCCTCCAACCACCCAACTATGGTGTTGACAGCATCGTTATCTCTCTTATTTGGGCTCTTAACGTCGGTGTGGACAGGTACCCCACATTTGACCATGCTTCTTTCTAGCTCTTGGTGAATGAACGAGAAGTGGTTAGAGTCTGAACCAAGACTTATGAGAAGACTCATTCCGAAAGCGGCCTCTGTTTAGACCACCGGAGGATTTTGCCTCGCGTATGAGTGTGGTTACATCCTTGTCATACTGTCCTAAAAAATAAGACATTTTTTTGTAAACAACAGACAGGACATGAAATTTGACACAAAACAGACAGAACACACATACAGTGATGTGTTTTAACATTAATAGGTCCACTCTACGTTGAATATATTCAACTTCTATTGAGTCCGGTACACAATAATTTTATAGCTAAAAGCTCTTAGCTAACGTCAGCTAACACAGAGAATTCTACTGAGCATGAGCACAAGTATAACCAACAATATAGCAGTGGTTTCAAAAATGTTGTATGCTGGTTTCAGCACAATTTGAACAATCTGATTCAATTGAGCCAAATTACCGCAAAACACAGTCTGAGATATCTAAAAATGTATCATATCAATATTTTATGGCCAGGGATTCATTTTTCCTCAAAGTTAATGGTTGGAATCAATTCAGCACCCCAAAAAACCCCTAGTTAGACATCCCACAAGTCAATATTGGCAAAAGTTAATTTTTCCGATTTTTTCGCGCAGGCCCTCTGAGCACCCAAACTTTGATTGGCTCCCCAGAATTTTCCACAAGGATTTGGGTTGGCACTAATTGATAGGTGTTAGTAGACACCTAGATGAATACGTTAGTGAAGAAATTTTTTGGTAAGCAATTTTTTCACAGATGGTCAATACAATTTGCTAAAATTCCCTAACTATAAATTGAAATTGGCAATCGACCCTACCCACGTGGTCGACCTATTGGCGAACTTCAGTCCGATAAGGGACCCGTCGGCTCCGGAGTTATCCGGGGTGACGACCTATAAATTCCGGGTGTTCGGTGGAGCCGACTCTATTGCTCCATCTAGCGGTCGTGCTCACAGCCGATACCTGGCCCCACAACAATATAACCTTACAATGTATAACAAGCTTTGCACAAAAGTTTAAACCAAAACATAAGATTGTAGCAGCAAGTTTGAAGGCCTTTCCTCAATAGAGCTGTGTGCAAACTCGAGCTGCAAAATGAAAAAATAAACAATTTTCTGCTTCTTGAGTTTGCAACGTGGTTAAATGTCAGCTTACTCAACTCAATTCTTATGTCACTGTGGGAAATAAGCTCTTTCAGTGGACATTTGCTCTGGTTTGAGAATTATATGCCCTTCATGGAGTTTTGTAGCTGTGTGTTAACATTTCTCCTTGATGTTGGTCACACATAATCTCAATCTTTTTTGCACAGCAAAGAAACATAACATTAGTTCCCACCGACCCCCACCAACCTCCCTCCCCACCAACTCCAACCCACACTGACTGCACTTTCAAGAGTTAAAAGTTACTCTTTGTGAAAAGTTATGTTTATAATATTTTGTATCTCTCTTTTAATTTAATATTTAAAGCTCTCCCTAATGACTCACTCACCGACTCATTGACTGATATTAAAGATTGGTACCTTCCGGGTGACATAGAAAACTGAAATTTTGCGTGCTGATGGATATCGAAACCGATACACCGGGAAAAATCATAGGACTGTCAGAAAGCATCCGTAATTAAAAATTTAAATAAATGAAAAATAAATGCAGGTGAGCGACCCAAGACTATGGGGAAGCACAGTAATTTTGCATGCCGGTAGAGATTGAAGCCTTTGCACCAAGAAACATCACAGAACTATCAGAAAGCATCCATAAATGAAAATATAAATAAATGAAAATAAATAAATGAAAAAGCAAATGCAGGTGGGCGACCCGAGACAATGGGGAAGCACGGTAATTTTGTGTGTCAACAGACATCGAAGCCGATACACCAGAAAAATCACAGAACCATTGGAAAGTGTCCATTAATGAAAATACATATAAAGAAATGAAAAAAATTAATGCAGGTGTTGACCCGAGATAATGGGGAAGCACAGTTCGCTATTGCTTACAATGTATAAGCATACCCCGCTCGTAGCTACTACACTCAACCTAGCTTATAATATTTTATATCCTATATGTAATTGCTATATGAGCTTGTGCCATAAATTGGTAACTTAACTCTGCGCAAGATTATATTTTAAAATTTCTCAAACGCATTACTGTACAAAACACTGTCTTCAGTTTCACTAATCTCTTTCTAAATCAAGCAGTTCAGTTTCTACACACCGATATTGTAATCAGCTGTGAGCGTGAAAGATACATTCCGAGCGTGATGTTTGGATGATTTTGTGTCGTTTTGAGTGATTCTTATCAAACTCAGCTGTTCCACACTTCATGGCTAGATATGGTGCAAAACAACCTGAAGTAGATGTACAAGTTGCTACTGTGTTGTTGTCTTTTTTTTTTTAATCAGTTTAATGTAAGATTGAATGCTGATGAAACAGTGGTCTTGAAAGAAGCTTCCCAGAGTCACTTTCCCAATGTGGCCACGAACACGTGTTATCTCAAAACTTTATCTTCTCCCACATTCCAGCAACTTTGCACAAATATTTATTTGCTGAATACTTACATGTTTGCATATTTTTCAGCTGAGATTTGAACAAGTCGGTGCTATTGTTTGGTTTATTGTTCGTAAAAAGAGAAATCTGGCAGTTAGCGTAAATTTTAACAGGTTCCTTGGATGCTTCTATATATTATATCATTGGCACAATTACCATTCTCTTGTCTATTACTTTAATTGCTCCATTATTCCCACCTTGCAAGGTCAACAAGGGAAATTTTATGGTCCGAGTCTTTCACCTTCTGGCTGGCCATGCCTGACGTTGGACTGAAAATGTCAGGAATTTGGAAGTTGTTGAGTGTGCAGATGATAACTTGCATACTCTTCACGAAAGACAGATGACGTGGGATCTTTTACATCCACCAACAACCGGTGCTGACAGATGGATCCTCTGGCTAAATATCTTTCCGATGGACGGCACATGCATTGACACATCGCCCTGCAAGTGAAACATCAAAGAACAGCTCACTAGTCTAGCTGGTGAAGGGTACTTAGATTTTGAAAAGAATTTTTTTTTTTACATTGCTACGGATCTGGTCTAAGGGGTTATATGGGAGATAGATTATAATAGTTATTTCATAGTGCTTGTAAGCATAAGCAATATGTAATTGCTGTAATTAAGGAGATCCTGTTGAGTAGTAGTCAGAAGCTCTTGTCCTCTCCTGCCTGAGTGTCTCTCTCTGAGGCCCATTGCCCCGCTCACCCTCCCCAACCCCCATCTACACTGGGAGATGTTTCCCCTTGTATGACCTGTCTATTTGTAATTTCCCATCAGCAGCAATCAGCATACCAAGCGATTAGATAAGGAACCCCAACATGCATCGTAAGCACAGCAAATACGTGATCAAAAAGCTACCAGCCACACAGTCGATTGCAGGCTTGTGGTCCTCACCCAGTGACCTTTGTACACACACCAGAGGTGGTTAATCAGGCCCTGCAGTATGCTATAAAAGAGCGACAGAGGTCTCTCTGGTGCTGCACTCTCTCCTGTGGCCCCATACAGCTTTGTGGACAGTTTCCATCAATATTCCTTCTCTCTCTTTCTCTTGCCACACACACACACACACCACACACACACACACACACACACACCAACACACACACACACACAGCCACACACAAACACACACTCTCTCTCTCTTTATTTCCATTTTGTCATCCCACAAGATGAGTAAAGTTAATTGTTAAGCTGTCGTGGTACCGTGGGCATGTGGTTATATTTATCAGTCATTTGTTACCATCTGATTTTATTGTGTGTGGTCGTGCTGCTTCTTTCTCCAGGCCCCATTTCGTCAATAAGTCATCTTTGTGAATGAGAACTTGTGTGGTTATCAGAGAATGGGAATTCCACAGTACATCGATAATTTGCATCTGGATGGGTAAATTGGGTTCGCACAATTAAGACTCGATAAAAGTGAATTGCTTGTAACAGTTTGCTCGGCCATTTCTGGGAAGCTGATTCGCTGGGGTCGTTGTGCTTGAAACACCAATTTGCACCCAAATTAATGGGAGGAAGCAGAAATCTCCCATCCTTCCTCACCTGGTGACCACCAGTGCATACACCAGTGCATCGGTCGTTTAAGACCCATGACCGTTACGATATCTAGACAGCCAAAATGTGAGTCTGCCTACCTCTAAACCATTCCACCAGCCCTATTTCCGTAATCGTGTAAAAGCGTTAAAAAGTAAAGAAAAAATTGTTTGCAATACAGTTTTGGAAAAGGAAAAAAAAAAGGGAAAATGGCATCACAGATATTCCAGTGACGACAAATAGATATTATATTTCTCCTGATTGCAGCCAACGATGTGGGGGTTTAATAATTTGGTAATATACAGACAATTCAAAATGTTCTATGAACGAGATACTTAATAATAGTCCACGACAGGCCAACTTATTTGATATGGCAATGTGTAGGTAGTGTATCATACATTTTTAAGAAAATAAATATTTTCTTTAAATCTTTATTATATTCCAAAGATTGGGGTGCCTTGGACGATTGTCAATATCTCCTCATATAACTTTGTGTAAGTATCAAAGTCATGAATTGCAATGGTCAAAATGGCAGCATCTAGGCAACACTCTTCGTGATCAACCTTACAGGAGATTTTAAATGTTTTATTTTAGGTTTAATTGAAGACTCACATGCCACCCCTCCCTAAACACCCTGCCCCAATAAAAGATGTTGCTCTTCTTATGGGAGAGATATTGGAATGAAAAGATTCAAAGAAACATTATCATTCAACCCCCAAAAAAGAACAAGTAAAAAAGACATAAAATATCATAAGCCCCGTTTTAATAATTTTGCTGTTCAGAGTTAAAGGGATAGCCCATATTTATGCACAGCTAAAATGGCCGCCAGTCTACCAGTCGGCCATCTTTGATCAGATCACAAAATAGAGTGAGAGGCACGTGGACGCCATCATCTACTGTGCTTGTGCCAAGTTTGAACAAAATCAGACCATGCATGTCTGAGAAATGGTTGGGGACACATTTAGGTAATAAAATGGCCACCAGTCGGCCATCTTGGATCTGTTGTCGAAAAATAATGATGTGCCTATGTAAGTCATCATTCATTATTATCTGTGTGCCAAGTTTGAACATCAGTAAATGTTTGTCCGAGAAATGGTTGAGGACGTGTTCAATATCAGGTTTTTTTAAAACTAAAATGGCCGCCAGTCGGCCATCTTGGATCTGATCTCAAAAATTATGACATGCTTATTTATGTAAGTCATCATTCTTATCTGGGTGCCAAGTTTGAATAAGATTGGTAAATGCATGTCCGAGAAATGGTTGAGGACATGTTCGACACCGGGTTTTTTTTTTTGGTTTTTTTAACAATTAAAATGGCCGCCATTCTGCCATCTTGGATCTGATGTTGAAAGAAAATGACATGCATATTGTTACGGCTGTGGAAATTCGCAGAACACCATAAAGGTCCGTAGTTCAGTTAGATCGATAAGTCTGTGTTCAGTTAGATTTCCCCACCGTTGTTTAATGGAATTATTCGTGTCCACCGGGCTGTGACCCTTTGAGATAGTGTTTTTCTTTCTCTATCGTTATTTTGAACCGACATATCTCGCCCACCATTACAACAAACCATGACGCCAACAACACAACCACCCCAACTACGCCACAACGCCAACCACGCTACGATCGCCAAAACACCACCACCATTTAACCATCTTCGCCACTACGCCAGCTTGCAAACGCCATCCTCCACAGACCACGCTACGACCCTTTCCGCGTTCAAAGGGGTCCGAGAACGCGGGCGTAAAGAACGAGGAAAAGAAACCTCCAATGGTGAGTGTGGGTTTTTTACCGCTTTTTTCTCCGAGGCTGGTGTGACGAGAAGGGCGAGGCGGCTCGCTCGCGATTGGTGATACGAGGAGTGAGGCGGTCGGAGTTGAGAAACGCCCCTTTTCGAGAAGCTTCTCGAAGGGAGCGGAAGCCGAAAATGGGGAGGGGCGAAGGGCGGAGCCCCAGGCTATATAAGGCGGACAGCCGCGAGCCTTGCCCTCCTCTCTTCGTTGGTGCTCTTCTCCTGGTCTGGTCTCCTCTCTTCGTTGGCGCTCTTCTCCTGGTCTGGT
>CM068952.1:157410352-157430545 GCA_035128595.1 Eptatretus atami | reverse complement strand
TAAACACCATATTTATCGAAAACACCGTCAGCGCGCACACGCAAAACCTTTACGAGACTCAACGACGCGTCTGCTCGAGCGCGCTGCACAACGTGACGAGCCATGACGCGGTGAGTGAAATATTTTTTATACGATCTTAAAACGTCTCCAAAACATCCGATTTTTACCATAATTTCGACAAACGAGTGTTAAGCGTCCTAAGTGATTGCAAAAACCAAAGACAAAATTAAAATCGAAGTTAAAACGAACTCGTAACCTCGACCGAAGCAAAAATTACTCCATTTCTCCACATAATTTACGAATTATGTTGACCTCACTGTGACCTTGACTTTGCACCGATTTTGACCAACATCTATCAGCGCTAGCCATCACCCTCCTGAATCACGTGGTGTAATTTGACATTGGAACTTCTTCTCCGAGTATCGTCTACAACAACACCAAACACACAACTAAACAAACACACAAACAGAGGACGGAAGTCATCAAATATACTTCGAAATCTTTAAATTCGTAAGTAAAAACAAATGGACCCAAATGCAATACCCTTTTCTTCAACTATGGTAACAAGAAAAAACATCGTGCAGAGAACGGATACCTGCGAAATCCACCCCCCCCCCCTGCCAAATTTTTTATTTTTATTTTTTGGATACATTGTCCATGCTCGTATGAGAGCTAACACACAACGCACAGCAAGGGGGGCATGAGACAAGAGGGATGGGAGAGGGAAGGGCAAAACAGTGGGGAACAGAGACATTAGGAGATCTGTGGAAGGGAGAGGGATGGGGTGGGGAAAATGGGGTAAAAAAAATGGACACCACATGGACTTTCAGGAAGGAAAGCAGGGAATTTGAAGGAGGTGAGATTGGGGTGGATAAACGGGGGTAGAAAAGATCGAGGTTTGCCATGGATACATCAAATTGTGCATTTCATTGAGATTAAAATTGCCAATCTTAATCATAGCTCAGGTCAATCAGATGAAAATTGATTATTTTCAGATAAAAATTGATTATTTTAGAAGCTTGACATTGAGTTGACCTTTAACCTTTTGACGTTAAAAATAGTTGGGTTCCCAATTCAATAATGCACAATGAAATTGCTGTTTAAATCTCGTCAATCGGAAGAAAATTGACGACTTTTCAGATAAAATTGATGATTTCAGAAGTTTCACCTTGTGTTGACGTTTTGACCTCAAAAATAGTTGGTTTCCAAATTCAGTAATGCACGATGAAATTGCTGTTTAAATCTCAAGTCAATCGGATGAAAATTGATGATTTTAGAAGTTCGACCTTGAATTGACCTTTGACCTTTTGACATCAAAAATAGTTGGTTTCCCAATCCAGTGAAGCAATATGCAAATCTTGTTCAAATTTCTTGTTCAAAAATACCACCTTAGTTGTTGACCTTGGGCCTATGTTGACCTTTTAGTCTATGTTGACCTAAAAATAATTGGCTGGTTGAATTCATTACCATGAAAAACAAATCATCTTTAAATTTCAAGTTTGGATGAAAATTGAGGATTTTCGAAATCTCACCAAAGTTGTTGACCTTTGGCCTATGTTGACCTTTTGATCTCAAAAACAATAGGCTTCTTCTTTATCACAAACTCTACCATGTGGTGAAGTTTCATGAAGATCGATTTAAAATTGTGACCTGCAGGTGACAAACAGACCAACAGACAAACAGACAGACAGAATAACAAAATCGACCAACCAATATATTTGAAAACTCTTCCATTTTGCAAGTAACAAATCACTCATAGAGTGACACTTGGCAAAAAGGAACGACACTCGGTGAAGCACATACCTCTGCCAGGCTGAATAGTTTACATTTTGAATGTCACTGATCGGTCAGATATGAATCCAGACCTTCACCAAAATCAAATCGGCTTGTTCTTATCACCTAACCAACTCATCCACCTAGTTTTGTCAAACATAACTCGTCCACAACTTTTTGAGATCTCACACGATACATAGGTTTTGGCCACAACTCTCAATGGTGAAGATTCACTTGAAAAATTCTTGGATCCGGATCCAGATTCAGATTTTCACAACAATCGAATCAATTCATCGTCGTCACATACCAAACATGTCCACCAAGTTTAATCCGAATCTATCCACAACTTTTCGAGATATCATGCAATATCGTTTTAAGCCCCATCTCGCAATGGTGAAGAATCACTTTTAAAAAATTTCTCAGATCTGGATCCGAACGTGTATCTTCACCAAAATTAAGCGTTGCTGTCCTTGGCCGGTCACCTACATACACAAAAAACTTCAAGGAACGATTGCTTGAAAGCTATGGCCAAAAATGCGTGTGACAAACAGACAAACAAACAGACAACCGGTAGGCGGACATGGTAGTCGACTACCAATATAACCTGACGCGATGGGCCCGTTCGATGGGAATGACCTGAGATTAAGCACAAGAAAATTCATGATTCTAGCTTCAAGGGTTAATGCTGCAGATTGTTTTTTTCGTTAAAATACCCCACATTTAGAGGTTTTTCGGCCGTTGTAGGCAACGGAGGGGCCATAGCAACGGTTCTTTTCACACATAACTAGGACATACCATGAACCTACCATACCAGTTTCAGGTATATCTGACTCATAGTCTATGAGATATAACGAACTTCGTTTTTTTATTGTTTGACCAGGTTCATTCAAAGTCTATCTTCTCCGACAGTTTTCATAGGATCCGGCTGAAATTTTTGACAATATGCTGAATTACTGCCACAGTCGCTCGTGGCCCGATTTTTGATTTTCGAAAAAAATTAATTTTGAGATTTTTTTGAAAATTTCAAAGGTCCGTTGCAGGCAACGGTGGGTCCAGACAACGGTTCTCATTTGCACACAACAGGTTGGTATGAACCTACCAACCAAGTTTCATCGAATCCGCATTGTATTAACGGAGCACTGGATCGAACAGAGGGACAGACAGACATATCGACGGAAAAAGTGGATAATAAGGTAAGAACAAATTTGCAATTTATATTTTTTTTGAAAAATTTTTTTTTTTCGACTAGATCGACTACCCAACAGACAAATGCTACAGACCAACATACTTGGCCAAAAAAAATTGCCAAATAACAAATGGACCTAAACGCAATACCCTCTCCTTCGGCGAGGGCAATAATTAGAAGGCGATCCGAGAAAGTGTTGCAGCGAGCACCAAAGTGGTCACCCACATCCGGGATGTCCACCTAGAAAGGATGGAGAAGGCTCTCAGTGTATAGATTGAAGACAATGCGCAGAAGAACATGCTTTTAAGTGGACCTCTCATCTTCGCAAAAGCGATGCGTATGTATGTGCATCTGGCTGGCACAGGTAGAGCAAACATGAGTGATGCGAGTATGAGTGGCGTGGTATGAGTGCTCCAGTACATTCCACGTGAACAAGGGTTCGTTTGCTTCAAGAAGTGCTGCAGTCTACGCAACATCAAATTGACAGGCAAGCGTGCCTCCGCAGACCAGGAGGTGGCCGAACCGTTCCCTGCTTAACTTGCACAACTCATCGAGGAGAAGGGGTACCTGCCAAAGCAGTCTGTTTTGGAAAAAAATGCCAACATTAAATTTATGGCGAAGTGCGAAGAGAGAGCATCAGGATTTAAGGCCACAAAGGACCAGGTATCTCTTCTCCTCTGCGCAACTGCAAAAGGCGACTATGACAAAGCTCATGATGCTGTACCATTCCCTGAACCCGCGTGCTCTCAAGGGCAAGAACAAGCACAGGCTGCCCGTGTTTTGGAGGGCCAACAGAAAAGCATGGGTGACAGCAGCAATTTTCATGTACTGGTTACACAACTGCTTCATCCCTCAAGTGGAGAGGTACCTGGTGGAAAAAAATAAAAACCTTGCGTTAAAGGTTCTCCTGCTCATCGAGAACATTTCTGGCCACTCTGGGGACATGAAGGTGGCTCACCCGAATGTTGAGGTGAGCTTCCTGCTGCCCAACACCACCTCCCTGATCCAGCTGCACGACTAAGGGGTATCTCAACTTTCAAAACCTATTCAAAAGCGTGCACACATGAGAATCTATGGTTGCATAGATTCCTTCGATTGTTAGATTTGTTAGACATCTCCTTGATGTTGACGGAATACCAGGGGCCATAGGATGAGTCATTTTAATTGTTGATGAAGCTTAGACACTTTTGTTATGAGGGTAACGATATTGTTACGGTTCTCGGAACCGTATGCATACAACATACAGTTGTCCCGAGTCAGTTATTTCATTAATATAGATGTAGTTAGGTCCTACCTTTTTGTCTCGTGGGAAGACGAGGGAGTGTTTTGCGATGGGCTATAGTTAGGATTACACATCATTTTTCCCTTTTATTTTATTTCTCCTTTTATTTAATCCACGGTACCTTCATCTATTCATTTATATGTGTGTATATACATATGTATAAATATATATACTGATATAATATATATATATGTTGTTGTTGTTCGTCTTTCAGCTGCTCCCGTTAGGGGTGCCACAGCGGATCATCCGTTATGATCAGCATACTGATTTGGCATAGGTTTTACGCCGGATGCCCTTCCGACGCAACCCTGGTCGCCTCTTACGCACAAGGGATAAGGATTGGGTTTCGCCATGATTTTGGGCTGCCCTACACCCTCTCATAGCGCAGAGCTCTACGCCCAGCGCAGAGCTCCCGTCCTCAAGCGATCCTCCAACCCAAGCCTCCGAGTAGCCGGATTACAGGCACACGCCACTACGCCCGGTTCATATATATATATATATATATATATATATATATTATATATATATATATATATATATATATATATTGAAACGCAAAAGAAACTTACCACCTTTTAAACCTTCAAATATCAACAATAACACTGCGTGTAGTAAATGTGTGAACTTATTTGTGGACAATAGTGTCCTCACTGTCAGACAAAACGGTCACGGATGGTCACTTGAACCTTCAATGGTCACTTCATAGCACAGCTGTTGAACAGCCGTTTTAACTGTCAGTGATTAGCCAAGGGGTACGGGATGATTTTAATGAGCTGCACGTGATGTCTTGATATTGGCTTTAAAAAGGCCAGTGCAAAATGGGCATTTCAATCAACATGCCACGATTGTCAAGGGATCAACGGCAGTGTGCCTTGGGCATGCTGCAAGGCGGACTGAGCTACCGTGAGGTGGCACGTCGCCTTGGCTGTTCACACCAGACGATATCGGCCCTGGTGGACAGAGACACCCTCCACAACTCTGCAGATGACACACCTCGATCAGGGAGGCCAAGAGTCACCACTGCAAGGCAGGACAGGCAGATGCTCCTAAGTCAGATGGCTTCAGACATTGAGGACTGAGTGGGACAGAATCCAGCAGCAATCCATCCAAAGACTGGTAGGCAGTATGTGCCGACGATGCACTGCCTGTATCCAAAACAATGGTGGCCACACACGCTATTGAAAGGGGCTGACATTGCACCCTGTGCTGTTCTGTACTGTAGAACAAACTTATGAGATGGTGTATCTTGGTCAAAAATTGACATGTCATCAATAAAATGCCAATGTTTCAATTAGCAATTGTTGGTTTGTTTTATTTTGAACTGTTCACTTTTATTACATTTCAAACAAGTGGTAAGTTTCTTTTGCGTTTCAGTATATATATATATATATATATATATATATATATATATATATATATATATAATATATATATATATATATATATATATATATATTATATATGTATAATATACATATGTACATATCTATATATATCATATATATTATATATTATATATATATATATAATATATACATATACATATTGTTACGGCTGTGGAAATTCGCAGAACACCATATAGGTCCTTAGTTCAGTTATGCCGATAAGTCCGTTTCAGTTAGATTTCCCCACCGTTGTTTAATGGGATTTATTCGTGTCATCAGGGCTGTGATCTTTCAGTTAGCCTTTTTCTTTACTATCGTTTATTTTGGACCAACCAAATGCCAGCCACCAACACCTTCTCCTCACGCCTCCACCAACCACCTTCACCACGCCACCCACCAACCACCTTCTCCACACACACCACCAACCACCTTCTCATGCCACCACCAACCACCTTCACCACGCCACCCACCAACCACCACGTCAACCACCAACCACCCTCTCCACACTGCCTTCATAACGACGACATCTCCCCACCATCTCTAAACCGCATCTCCCCACCCGAATAACATCGCCTCACCTTCATCTCCGCAAACGCCGCCATCTTTGCACCAGCCGCAGCGAGTCCCAGCGAACAGCGTCGCTGCAAACGCGACGGGGGGTTCTTAGTTGGCGCCAGCGACGGTGATTTCACGCACGTCCGCTCTCCGAGCAAGTTTGGTGATTTCGCGCACGTCCGCTCTGTGAAGCTTCGCGTCAGAATTCGGATCACAGGAGAAAAAGAGGCGGGGCCTGTGGAGGTCAGAGGTCAGAGAGCGGAGGTCAGATCTCGTCTCACCAACCCTATAAAACGGCGCGCAGAGCGCTAGTTCGAGAGTCTGGAGGCGGTCGGTGAAGTCTGGAGTCGGAAGAACGCAGGCGGGGCGAAGTCCAGGGGAGCGGAGGACACGTGAGATGGAGAGTGTGGCTGAGCCTGCTTGTGCCACGCAGACCTGCGCGTTGCATGTGGGGAGGCCGGAGAGAGCTCGCCAGCCAGCGCCAAACGGTCTGAGGTGATCGAGCTTCGGGACAGTCCGAGCGTCGCTGAGGAACGGACGGGTTCTTACAAAGAGCATCAACTTTGAAAGAGCATCAAAACCCGTTCGTTCCTCTCAACGCGTCGCCGGCTGAGGCCCGACTCACCCGGCTGCTTGGCAAGGCCTGGCGCAACCGCGGTTACGCTAGCTGCCGTGGGGAAGGAGCGTCGCGGGTCGCCCCATCGAGGCACCACGAGGGTGGAGGTAACCTGCAATGGTCTCGTGGAACTCCTTCTGTCCACCAAGCTCCAGGTTATAAAGGCCTACGGGCCCAGTCTGACCCCCTTGTCTTTGAGAGGGTCTTTCCTTGTTTCTTTGAATGAATGTTGTGGTTTCTTTGAATGAATGAATGAATGAAGTCCAATAAATAGAACCTGTTAAGTCTTGGAATAATAAATAATAAACGGTTGTAGTGCTTTGCTTGTTCGTGTCTTGTCCCTTCCCGCCAATTCCATTGCTTTTCTGTTTACGTGCATGTTAGTGTTTTGCACACCTGAATGCATGACTGCATATGTGTCGTTTTATAAATAAATGTCCTTGTGTGAATGTTAACCGTTCGTCATGTCCTCTTTCCCCATTGAACCGCCGTATTGCTCTCGAATAATAGCGGGCTTTTTAATAGCCGATAAAAGAATTGGGTCCAGCGAGGTCTCGCGATAATACACACCGCTCGGTTATCCCAGAACGGAACGAACCGCTTAAGCGGTTCGTTCCAAGCAGACCTCGCTGAGGTACGGTCTCTCGGTAGTCTGCCCGCGCGAATACTTAGGTATATCGATATTTTGGCGATTGACCCTGTCGCACGCGGGTAGAGTGTTGACTAGGCCGTGGTGTGCGCTTGGAGCACACCCGTGACTGTTTTCGGCGTTGTTCCGGAAAGTCGCGACTGAATTGTCCGTTCGGTGGGCGAGACGGCCGCCATTGGCTAAAGCGGCTGTTCGCACGCTGGTCGGGCGGCAAATTCGTAACAATATATACATATTACATATATACATATATACATATATATATATATATATATATACCAAGGAGACTGCTTAGGCAGCACCAACGCTCTGCACAGAGTATGGTCCCAATGGATGGATGGATATATGTTGTGTTGTTCTTCTTCGGCTGCTCCCGTTAGGGTCGCCACAACAGATCATCAGTTACGATCCGCATACTGATTTGGCACAGGTTTTACGCCGGATGCCCTTCCTGACGCAACCCTGGTCGCCTCTTACGACACAGGGATAAGGATTGGGTTTCGCCATGATTCCGGGCTGCCCTACACCCTCTAATTGGCTCCCAGCACAGAGCACCTCCTCAAGCGATCCTCCAACCCAAGCCTCCGAGTAGCCGGATTACAGGCGCACGCCACTATGCCCAGTTGGATGGATGGATATATATATATATATATATATATATATATAAACATATATATACACATATATGTATTGTATGGATTTCAAAATTGGATCCGCCGAATGCATACAAACATTTAGGTCCTCAGACAGTTATTTCCATAAATGCATGTCCAGGAGAGACCCATCCCCATGTCGAGTGGAATTCTAACTTTGTTGCGTTGAGAAGGATAAAGAATAGATTCCCTTTCTTATGGGATGGCCTTTTTCTCTTTAGGACAGACACATTCATGCATGCGAGATAGTCGTGAGCCCAACAGAGGCTCGTCTACCCCCTTTCCATCAGGACACATTGGCTTGGAGTGATGATTTATTTACACCTTTGACTTACAAGACATTTGATTAAGCACACCGCAGGCTTTTCCTAAGCAGTTATTCTGATGGTCAAATACGGCTGTGGATCATTTACCTCACCCACCTATTTTCCATCGACGTTCGACACCACCTCTTTCACCGACGTTGGCGTCCACCTTTTTCCATCATCGTTTGATGCCCATTATTTGGCAGCTCTGTGGATGGTTGTTGTTGACGTTTTATAAGTGCTTCATGTTTTTGCTTGGTAATTCTGGCAAATGGCTGCTTTCTGCTATTCATCCAGCACCACAAACATGGCATCGTAAGCCAGGTCTGTGCTGATTTGGGGTTGCATCTCGCTCTGGAAAGGAGGAATGGTCACAAGATTGGCGGTTTTGTCATGTGCAACGATGCGCCATTAGGCAGGTGGATTGGCTGAAGTCTGCATGAGGCTCCGCCCAGACTGGCTGCCTATATAAAGGACAGGGCGATAGTTTTGTGAGAGTTGGTGACAGCTGGTTTCGGTTTCTTACAACTCTGAGAGTTTTATGATAGCTTGTGACAGCTGGGTGACGGCTATTTTCAGCTCCAGTCAGTTCCAGTCAGACGGTTGGTGAGCTGGCGACAGTTGAGTTTGTTGACAGTTGGTGACGGCCTTGCAGCCTTGCAGCTCCGATCGCTAGTGACAGCCTCACAGTGCCTCAGCACCTTACAGCTTCTCACAGTGCCTCAGCACCTCACAGTTCCTCACAGCTCCTCAGTGCCTCACAGCACTTCACAGTGCCTCACAGGTCCTTACAGCTGTCCGTTGGTTGTGGCTCCTGGTGGCTCCTGATGGTGGGTGACGGTTGGACCGTTCCTGCTCGTTCTGCTCGAGACCTGCTCTTGGCGTACCTCATTCTTGGCGTCCCTGGTTCCTGGGGGTGATGATGTGATGTCGATTAGTGTTAAAACCTGTTTGCGGATGGGTGCATGCAAGGCAGGCGCTGGCAATGGACCAAGGCACGCTCACACATTTTGGGACGTTTTATTTGACGCACAGACGACTTGCCTTGGTGAGCAAGATCGGATTCCTGTCCCCCCTGAATGATCTGCTGGGTACCCTTGTCTCGTGTTTAATCGTTAAGTAAGGTATAGTGATAAGCATCTGCTCTTGTCTGTTTTTCTATCAATGCCTGATTAATCTTTATTTCCTTGAGATTATTTTGATTGATTTGAATCTCCCTATTTTCACCACAAGGAAATAAATATTCTTTAATTCCTGATAAACCCTTCTTTCGTTTGTCTTTTATTATACATGATTGCGCGAGCTATCGACTACGTCGTGCTCACACGTGATCCATGTCCGAAAGTAGACTGGGAGGTAATTACCAAACTATTGACCTGTCATAGTCGGCACGCACCAGCGGTAAACCTCGGCCGCCCTAATTAAGATCTAATCAAGATAAGGTTGGTGCTTTGCCGAGGGCATGCTCCCCATTATATGAGAAGGACATGGCTAATAGAAGGACATGACTTACTTACTCTAGTAAGTCTAGTTAAATGGCAAAATTAGCCGGTGGACACTGGAACTTTTGGTTAACTGATTGGTGTTTCGTGGTTGTAAAGCAACCCACCATACCACGAAGTTAATTGTGCATGGTGGCCCCAGGTCGGCTCTTCCGAGGAGGAACGGGGATTTATCCCTAATAATCCACTCGGTACCCATGGCCGTAACAATATATGTATATATATATATATATATATATATTATATATATAGATATATATATATATATATATATATATATATATATATGTGGTTTGATGGCTATTAATAATAGTAGTTTTTTATTAAAAGTAGTCGTTCTATGTCTGATATTGGAACTGTATTTTGAACAGGTACACTTTGCTGAGTGATTACTGTCGTGAGCTGGGTCTCATCATGAACACAGAACGTCCCAATGACTGTTGTGATGTGATGAGTTGCTGCTGTCCTAATTGCCCAAATTTCCTTCTCTCTGTGATTCAATCGCAATGCTTGCCAATAAGTACAAGCTTGCAATTATGACTGAAAATCTACTTTATAGAGACTCAACCATTCTCTATGGATGTGAGCAGAAAAGAGACAAAGTTAAGATATTGACAAAATGAAGTTTTATTTAAATCCTATTCACTTATTTATTTTTTTTAAACAATACACTCATTTTCAATGGAATGAATGCACAAACAAGCACGGAATATCAAAACGCTTCAACTATATCAAATAGTCAACCACAACTATATCTTAAACCCTTAACTTCAATCATTAAGGTATTTATTACTTTCTTTAAATCTCTGTGCAGAGACATGAAATGTGCAGAACATTGCTCACAAAGAGACAAACACATTTTTGTAAGTAATGCTGGAAGCTCCCATTTTCAAGTCAAATCTTTCTTCCAGTTGGGTTAAACTGGTTGATTGAAACTTCAACTTCAAAACTTGAATGGGGCTGAGGTGATCGTCAGGGGTGGGGTTGGCACAGTTATGTGTCTTGCAATACAATGATGATCATGGCCTCGAGCCAGTCCCAGCTGTGACATGTGGCCCTTCCACACTGTACCCTTCCACAGTAAGCAGAGGCAAGTTAAGAAAATAACTCGACGAGCCAAAAAGAGTATGAGAAGGCATGGCGAAGAATATTAAACTTAATATCAAGGCATTCTTTAAGTACATCAGGGGAAAAGAACAGGTTAGGACCAGTGTGGGCCCATTGAGGAATAGCACAGGGAGAGTGGTTAGTGATGAAGGTGAGATGGCAGGCTTATTAAACAGGTATTTTTCTTCAACGTTTACACAAAGTAACAGTCAGTAGACTTGCCAATAGCTGAGAGTATCTATCAAGGTGGTGAGGAAGGGCTTTCACAGAAGATCCAGGTTGGAGTGGAGGAAGTAAAGGAACAGCAAGGTAATCTAAGAGAAGATGTGGTCCGGGGTCCAGAGAAATGCAACCGAGAGTATTGATGGAGGTTGCTGAGGCAGGTGAGTGAGATGTTAACGGATATTTCAATCGCTCCCTGGAGCCAGGACAGGTACCGGAGGATTGGAGAGTAGCAAATGTAACACCATCATTTAAAAATGCATAGAGAGGAATTTGGCTAACTATAGACCTGTTAGTTTGACTTCAGTTGTGGGGAAGGTGTTGGAGACATAATTAAGGACCATATGATGAACCATTTAAATAAATACAAACTAATTAAAGGTAGTCAGCATGGGTTTACCAAAGGTAATTCATGTTTAGCAAATATTTTAGAGTTCCATGAAGCAGTGTCTGAGTGGATGATGGAAAGGCAGTGGACATAGTATATCTAGACTTTAGAAGGCATTTGATAAGGTACCACATCAGAGGTTGTTCGACAAAGTGAGGACTTGTGGAGTGGCTGGTCAGGTCGATAATTGGATTGCAAACTGGCTTTGTGGTAGCAACAAAGAGTGGCTGTGAGTGGGAAGATTCTTGCTGGGAGGATGTAGAGTAGCAGGGTACCTCAGGGACTCAGGGTCAGTACTCGGACCATGATTATTTATTATTTACATCAACGATTTGGATAATGAGGTAAGAGAGTAGGCTTTCCAAATTTGCAGATGACACAAAGGTTGAGGTAAGGTGGCTAGCAGAGGGGGTGGTGATCAAATTCAGGAAAGTATTGATACTTGCATAGATTGGGCAAAGATTGGCAGATGTAATTTAACCTGAGCAAGTGTAAAGGTGATGGGGATGGGAAAGAATAATGAAATAGAGATTACAGGATGCAAGGGTAATTTTTGGGTGTGTCATACATGAGAAGGATTGGGGGTGGAAAGATATGGGAGTAAGCAGGCAGCACAGTGCCGGGCAGCTATAGGTAAAGCAAATGGGGTTCTAGGTTGTATCCGGAGGGGAATAATTTATAAATCAAAAGAGGTGTGTTTACAGTGTACAGGAATTTAGTGAGGGCCACATCTAGAATATTTGTGGCAGTTTGGTCACCAGTTCCGGAAGGACATAGATGCCATGGAGAGGGTTCAGCGCAGGGCTACTAGATTGATTCCGGGTCTAGCTAGACTCAGCTATGAGGAGCGGCTGAAGGAGACGGAGCTTCATTCACTAGAAAATAGGCGGTTATGAGGAAGATATGATGAGATGTTTAAGATAATGAAAGGTGTCGATAAAATAAGTGCAGATGAATTATTCACAGAGTGGACAGTGATAGGACAAGGGGCCATAGGATGAGAGTAAAGAAGAGGAGAGTAAGACGGTAGTAGGCAGGGGACTTTCACTCAGAGAGTAGTTAATGCATGGATGGTCTTCCTGGAAAGGAGTGGCACAGAAAAAGTAGAATAAGTTTAAATTAGAATTAGATAGTACCTGGAAGTTATGGAGATAGAGGGTATGGGGATGTAGATAGGACTTTTAGATAGTTTGAGCATTGATGGTGATTGTGTGCATGTGTAAGAGGTGCTTTTGGTGGGGTCTTGTCAAGGGGGATTGTGGTGGTTGAGATGTGTTTTTTAACCCAGCCCATGCCCTCCCCTGAGGAGAAGAAAAGAAGAAAACAAATCAAAAACTACAAAAAAACAAAAAACACAAAAAAAACAAAATTATTTCATTGATTAAAAAATTTTTTTGCATTTTTTTCCTTGGATATTGTGCAGATAAATGTATGGTGTTCGCGCAGGCTTGATGGGCTGAATGGCCTCCACCTATGTTAGATTTCCTTGTAATCCTTGTACCCTTTTGGCTGCGACATGGCAGAGAGGCTCGCTTCGGTGATGCGTATTGGCCTGGGTCTCATCCCTGTTATTACCCAAGTGAGCTTTGACCTTTGAAAGATTGAACTTGTGCTCATGTTCAACTGCATTCTGCTGCAGTCTCACTGTGCTTTGCTTCAAACCAGCCTGTCCTCTGGTGCAGCTCCAATGGCTTGGTGATCTCCCTGGCCCTGGATATATTTTATCTCAATATCTCACTACTAAGGAGGACCGCTTTAAAATCCAGCATAAGCCACAAGAATGAGGTCATCCTTTCTCGATAGTCAGTGTTCTCCTCAACGATTATGTCACTGCTTCACCTACCAATCCCATTGTCTCCATAATCAAAGAAATTTCAAGCAGATTGCACAGTGGAGACCACAATTCTGTGTACAAACTTGCTGACCTCCAAGACAGGCATTGCTGCTGCGAGTCAGCAGCTGTGACTGACAGAGGGATCCTCCAATGTAAATTAACCATCCTAACCAATTAGATGTGAACAATGAAGGACACTCTGGGGTAGAACATTTCCAAATAGAATCTGGTCCAGGACTGATCCTCGCTGATAAATTCTGCAATGACCTTCACCTTCAGCATTGAAGTTTCCCATCAGACCCTTATGAGGTCTGTTCATAATTGCTGTATCTAATTAATTATTTTTCAGTCAGTTAATTATTATTTTGACTATTTTTGTCTGTGGTGACAGCTTCACATCTTTCAAAAGTCTGGCAGGCTTTTTAAATGATCCAAGTATACTGCATCTCGGACTTGGTACAGGCATTGGTTCCTGCACCTGACTTGAGCTGGCAGCATCTGAGTCACTGGTCCTGCTTGCCTCCTTGTGGTGGTCCTGCTTACCTCCTTCAGAGCTTCACCCTGCTGCTGATAACATATCAACAATCTCAGCCTACTATCATGTGCTGTGAAGCTCTCCGTGGTAGCCATCATATGTCTGTTTCTCAAAGGGTTTGTCTAATTTCCAGCTGCACCTCAATGACCTGTGACCGACCATCTCTATACTATTCACCCTCTGTTGCCCCAACAGCCCATAAGTCCACACACAGATGATTTGCTGTGTTTTCAGTTGCAACAGCTCCTTGTCTATGTGCATCTTGGCTCTGGGCATTGCATGTCTGAGCTTCCAACTATTGTCGGAAGGAGGGTTTTGAGTTTGTACCTATTGGTCCCCAACCTGGCGGCCCGTGGGCCGATGCGGCCATGGAGCCCTATACTGCGGCCCGCGAGGACTTTCCAATCAAACACATTTCCATGTAGCAATTTTAAAGGGGTTTACACAATGCCACTGCCGCTACTGCCGGCCAGCGCCGTAGACTGAAAAGCTTACACAATGCGCATGCCGCCACTGCCGCTTAGCCGCCGGAGGCATCAAATCAATTTGCATCAATAAAATACATCAAATAAAACTCATAAAATGAATCAATTTTTTTCTGGCTCCCAACATCCTTGGGAGTAGCGAATGCGGCCGTGGGATCAAAAGGTTGGGGACCACTTAATCTACCCATGATAAGTTTTTCTGGCATCATCCATTTTCTAATGGAGATTCCTGTCAGCTAACATAGCCAGGTAGGGATGTTCTCCTTGCTCTTTGGCCTTCTTAATAAGTCTCTTCCAATCTTGACACCGCTCTCAATCAAACCATTAGACTGGGGATAGATATGGGCTTGACAAGATGTGCTTAAACTGCTATTCTGTTACGAACTGCTTGATTAAGCACTGCAAATTGTGGACTTCCCATCATCACCAAATGCATCAGGATCCCTTGGCACTCCAAGATAGACTTGAGTTGATGAGCCTGACTGCTAGTCTCTTACGTTAGCAGTGCTACTCCGGATAGTTGGAGAAATATCCATAACCAGTTGATATGGCTACAGGTCACTGATTCTTTTTGAAGAAAAAACCTGGGATCAAAATGAAGTATCATTTGGATGGTAAGCTGTTCCAATCTGAAACGGCTACAGGCCAAAACCAAGGTACGATACATTATGTGACTCGTGTTTGCTGATATTATGCTTTGAATGCTGGATCACTGTCAGACATGAAAAGAGTGTGGATCTTTCTCGTCGCATGTGACAATTTTGGTCTCATAATCAGCACAAAGAAGATGGAAGTTATGTTCAACCTACTATGTGGTGGCTAAGTACAGATCAAACGGATCAAACTTGACACAGTGGAAAAGTTACCGCATCTTGCACACCCTTTTTGAAAATGTTCATGTTGACTAATGAGATAATATTAAGGTTGCAAAAACAGTGCAACCTTTGGCAGACTTCATACAAGTCTAGGATCCGGAAATAAGGACTCGACATAAACTGAAGTCGATAAAGCAGTTGTTCTTTTCAGAAACACTACTCTTTTCCAGTTTGATATGACAAGTGCACCAGCACCAACATTAAAAAGCTCAGTAATTTTCCACATAGCTGTTTGTGAAAGCTTATTAAGATTAGTTGGCAAGAAAAGTCCCTGAACTAAGTCTGCAATTGGCAGAAACGCTAAACCATTCATAATATGCTGAGAAAATCGCAAACTGAGATGGACTTATCATGTGACAAGAAATCAAGCACACATCTTGCCAATCAACAGTTTTATGGTAAACTTGACAGGTAAACTTTCCATGGTGGTCAGAAAAAAAATGCAACAAGACACCATGAAGATCTCCTCAAGTGCTTATATGTCCATCTCACTCTTGGGAGAGTCTTGCTAGATCGTTCAGCACAGCGAGGGGCATTCCATAACGGTGCATTCTCTTTGAGCTCAAGTGCAAAACTTGAGGGGAGAGGAAAGCATAAAAGAAAGAACAGACTCTACCTCTGCCACAAACAGCTGTTATCAATTGTCTGTCATGTTTATAACAGAACCTCTTGAGCCTTCTACTTTCTAGAATCAATGTTAGGTCAGATCAGATTAGATCTATTGATTTGCTACAGGTACCATGTAAACATGTACTAACCTTTCCATGGTCGAGTTGTTGTGTGACGAAACTCTCCCCACCAAGGTTTCTTGTGAGGAGGTGTATGTATGGACACTCAGCAGGATGAAGACAAAACCTGTCAAGGGCAGGGACTCCTTGTGAGCCAAGCGGCCATCCTATCTAGTGCCGCATCTTGCCTTGACGCGTCAGTTGGGTGACTTTTATAAGGAGGATTGGTGCGGGATTGCACTCCGGCCACCATAAACACCTCCATGCTCAAAAACATTTGAAAAAAATTAAAAAAAATCTGAAAACCACTCTGTGGGAGAACCTCCTGTGCAGGTCTCCTTCGCAGGGCAGCTCACCAGATGAAGGGATTGGCAAAGCCTTCGGGAACCCCAACTTTGATGTAGGAGGGAAAAAGGGGTAACCTCCCGTGTATGATTGCGATAGTGTGTGTCGGGTGGTCTGAGGTTCGTCCACAGAAGCGTCTCTTGGTTAACCTGAGGTGGCTCCTTTGGGTGGGTGCCTGGAATGTCCTATCCCAAAGAGAGGATGATCACCTGCCTCTGTTATCATCTGAGCTCAAGCGTTTGGATCGATTTGCAAGCTCTCTGAGGTTCGGAGACGCGGGATTCGGTGAAGATCATGGCAGGTGGTTCACCACTATTGGCCTGTCGCTCTGATGGGACCACTATGCCCAAGGAGTTGCTGCACTGTCCAACAAGCTGACTCCAATATAATGAGGTCACAACACGTCAACCGAGCGTATCATCAGACAAAGGATTCGTCACTCCTTGGTGTATTTCCCTGGTCTCTGTATTGCGCCCGACTGAGCGAGTATCTCAGAGTGAAGGACGCAATTTTATGCCACACTCGAGTCTGTGTGTATCAGTGCCCCAGGCAAGATACGGTTCTTGTCTTGGTATTAAATGCATCGACTGAACTGATAGGGAATATTGGACATGCATGGTCCCCATGCGTCTGAACTGTGAACCAAATAGCATTAAGTTCCTTGACTTTGCAAGAATCATGGACTAGGGTGCTAGTTCATGGTTTCAGTGCCCACTGCTCATCGCTGGACTTGGTATTCCAATGCTCGCAGTGTGGCAAAGGAGACGACCCATGTCATCGTTGATAGTCGCTGGAGCATGATCCGAGAACTGCAGGGTTCGACCCGACGTGCCAGTTCCTCAAAACTGACCACAGACTTGTTGTAAGCAACTCTGAATTGCAGCTAAAATCCAGGACAATGGTACCTCCCAGCCTATGGCTGGATGTTGGCCAAGCTCAATGATGAGAGGGTTGCTGAGGAGTATTGCAAAACAGGCTGAGGGTGATATGTTTCTGGGTCTTTGGGGGATCCTGAAGAGTTGTGGCGTGCTGTCAAGACCACCGTCTGATGTGACAGATTGATGTCGTGGAACTAACGCGCGGGTGCAAGAAGATTTTTCTCCACAAGGGACACGGATACCATTGACATAGTCGCACGGCCAGGCTGAATGCAGGCCAGCTATTCAGGGAGTGAGCGTAAAACTGTAATGCACACTTGGTCAATGATCTCAATCCTGCTTACAGCGGGAATTCCGCATTGTGTTCCGCCAAGCCATCCCTCGTCGTACTGCTGTGAGAACAGAGGGTGTCCCCTTGCAGAGGAGCTCAAAGTGAGGCCTGCGGGGCCGGTTACTTTGAGCGGCTGTACCAGGCCGATCCACCAGCTGTCGAGTTGGTGTTGGGGTGGTTTACAATCCTGATTGACCCTCGCAATCAACTGCGGTCTCCACCTTCGTTTGTGGAAACAGGAATGCGCGGTGAACCTGTTGAAAATGGAGTTAAGCTCTGGATCTGTGGATCCCATGCTGAACTTTCAGCTGGTGGAATTGTGTACTCATGTCTTGCAGTGCAGTTTTAGTGCTCTGCGTGAACAACAGCATTCATCCGCTACTCACTGAGAAAGGCCTTGTTATACCTCTCCTGAGAAAAATGGGAATGTGTTCGCCAAGACTGCAACAACTAGCCGAGGGGTGACGGTGGCTTCTCAGCCGGGCAAGTCTTTGCTCGCGATTTAATTAGATAGCGTTCGTCACTATCTGCTTGGCACAGCCGTCCAGAGCAGTCAGGCCCTTACACCAAAGAGTCAACATTTACCATATCCTTGCTCTTTGGATGCCACTGAACAAGATGAGAGTTTTCAGCAGGGGCTTGAGCTGATGTTGATCTCTGAAAAGCATTTGATTCAGTGATTCGGGATCCTTTGGAGATCTTGTGTCTTCGTGGGTTCCACAAATCTGATTATCTTATTGTCGAACTATACTGTGGACTGGGATGCCTGTGAGATGTGGAGTCTAACTATCTCTGACTTATTTACCAGTTGTTACTGGAGTTCATCAGGGTCTGTACTGGCCCTCACACTCTTTATGCACTTGTATGACTGGATTCTGGGAGAATCCGGAGAGATAAAGCTGTGTGCTCGTTTGAATGTCAAGATCTCTAACATGATTCACAGATGAGCAGTCATCTTTTGCAGAGACTTATGATATCCTTTGGGCCCGCTGTGCTGAATGAGGAGTCAGAACCACTGAGAATTAGGTTTTCCTGGCCAACACTAAGAGATCCAGGCTTTCAATGACATATTGGATGCTGCTATCCTTCTGGCCTGTTTGTGGTGAGGATATTGAGGTCATGAGCGATTCACTTACCTTGGCACTTATTATCGTCTCTGCTGGCTGAACGCAGAGGTCAAACAGACATCTGGCGGGCCTGGGGAGTCATGGATTCACTGGGATCATGGGTGTGGCGCTGTCAGACCTGTTGCGTGAAGGACGAAATCTGAGTCTTGCTCTATGGATGTGAGACTTGGACTCTGACCAGGGATCTGAGATGGGACTTAATTCCTTTGGTGCCAGCTAACTTTGTGGAATGTTGGCTATCGCTGGCGGTTTTGTTTCCAACAGTAGTGCGTTCTGAGGAGGCTAAATGAGATTTGTACCGCATGTTCCTGAGCATCAGCTGCGGCTGTATGGACATGTGGTCCTTTCCTGATGCTGATCCTTGCTCACTCAGATTCTCTAGCGAGGGAGCCTCGTAGTAGAGAGGCCAATGGCCGACACATGTGCCTTGTGGATTTTTTTTTTTTTTTTTTTTTTTTTTTGCCAGCAGATTGATCAGCATCTCAGGAGATGGTATGGCCAGACGGAGGCCCCTGGAGTTTGGCGGAAAGTGACGCAGCGACACGCTGCTTACACATGCTCCCATACCTGACTGAACTTACCTTGTTTCTTGGGTCGTCACTTCAAAATTTGACACCCATGTGTTGATCATCGAGCAACCAAGATGCATGTCCACACCGAACTGTCATCATTGTTATCTCCATTGGTGGGTTTCAGGAGGGGACGGAAGTTCTCCCAAGAACTAAAAATCTCCACATCCTTTTGGTAAGGATCTGATTCAATGACAACTGCGAATTCGTTCTCAGAGAGCTATTCCAAGGGCTCTTTTCACAATCTTCACTAACCTTGACGCGCTCCTTGTACTCGTTGTGTTGTGATATTGCCCGAATATTTTATAAAACTCATAAGGGTTTCTTCATCCATCCTTGGCTCCGCCTTCATCAGTACAATTTCAGCTTTTTCACTTCCAAGTCCTCTTGACCTCATTTTCAGATTCTTGTGTTTGTTCATATTTTCCTGATTCGTCGTTTCGTCTAAATCATTGAAATGAAACCTCGATAAACAATGCCACTTTTCCTTTTTTGTGTTCAGCACTCATGGTCCAGACGCATGCTTGTTTGCAATTGTCCACACTTGACGAGATCATCTTGTCATGCTGAAGCACCACTATATGTTCATGTTCAAGGATAGATTGTTTATGTTTCCGAGATTATACTGTGATCAGGATGTTGGAATATCTTTACAGACGTGCGTGATTATCTTCCAGATGCTTGTCATGTCTTTCTGTGTACAGCTGTTCTGACAGATTTTTTTTTACATCCAAAAGGAGTGGCTGTACTTTCTGTTTTTCCCCACAAAACCTGCAGTTGTCCAATTTGCTCGACTCCGCCATTTTCTTGAAGCCATTGGTGTAGTTCCTTGTCGTGTGGCATTTTCGATGACTCTTGTCCAT
>CM068952.1:157385336-157404208 GCA_035128595.1 Eptatretus atami | reverse complement strand
TTATTTCATTGATTAAAAACATTTTTTTGCATTTTTTTCCTTGGATATTGTGCAGATAAATTGGTATGGTGTTCGCGCAGGCTTGATGGGCTGAATGGCCTCCACCTATGTTAGATTTCCTTGTAAATCCTTGTACCCTTTTGGGCTGCGACATGGCAGAGAGGCCGCTCGTGTGATGCAGTATTGCCTGGGTCTCATCCCTGTATTACCCAAGTGAGCTTTGACCTTTGAAGAGTTGAACTTGTGCTCATGTTCAACTGCATTCTGCTGCAGTCTCACTGTGCTTTGCTTCAAACCAGCCTGTCCTCTGGTGCAGCTCCAAATGGCTTGGTGATCTCCCTGGCCCCTGGATATATTTTATCTCAATATCTCACTACTAAGGAGGACCGCTTTAAAATCCAGCATAGCCACAAGAATGAGGCTCATCCTTTCTCGATAGTCAGTGTTCTCCTCAACGATTATGTCACTGCTTCACCTACCAATCCCATTGTCTCCATAATCAAAGAAATTTCAAGCAGATTGCACAGTGAGACCACAATTCTGTGTACAACTTGCTGACCTCCAAGACAGGCATTGCTGCTGCGAGTCAGCAGCTGTGACTGACAGAGGGATCCTCCAATGTAAATTAACCATCCTAACCAATTAGATGTGAAACAATGAAGGACACTCTGGGGGTAGACATTTCCAAATAGAATCTGGTCCAGGACTGATCCTTGCTGATAAATTCTGCAATGACCTTCACCTTCAGCATTGAGGTTTCCCATCAGACCCTTATGAGGTCTGTTCATAATTGCTGTATCTTAATTATTATTTTTCAGTCAGTTAATTATTATTTTGACTATTTTTGTCTTGTGGTGACAGCTTCACATCTCTTCAATAAGTCTGGCAGGCTTTTTAATGATCCAAGTATACTGCATCTCGGACTTGGTACAGGCATTGGTTCCTGCACCTGACGTTGAGCTGGCAGCATTTGAGTCACTGGTCCTGCTTGCCCTCCTTGTGGTGGTCCTGCTTACCCTCCTTCAGGCTCCCCTGCTGCTGATAACATATCAACAATCTCAGCCTACCTATCATGTGCTGTGAAGCTCTCCCTGGTAGCCATCATATGTCTGTTTCTCCAAAGGGTTTGTCTAATTTCCAGCTGCACCTCACATGATCTGTGACCGACCATCTGCTATACTATTCACCCTCTGTTGCCCCAACAGCCATAAGTCCACACACAGATGATTTGCTGTGTTTTCAGTTGCAACAGCTCCTTGTCTATGATGCATCTTGGCTCTGGGCATTGCATGTCTGGCTTCCAAACTATTGTCGGAAGGAGGGTTTTGAGTTTGTACCCTATTGGTCCCCAACCTGGGGCCCGTGGGCCGCATGCGGCCCATGGAGCCCTATACTGCGGCCCGCGAGGACTTTCCAGTCAAACCACATTTCCATGTAGCAATTTTAAAGGGGTTTACACAATGCCACTGCCGGCTACTGCCGGCCAGCGCCGTAATGTGAAAAGCCTTACACAATGCCGCTGCCGGCCACTGCCGCTTACCGCCGGGAGGCATCAAATCAATTTGCATCAATAAAATACATCAATAAAACTCAATAAAATGAATCAATTTTTTTCTGGCTCCCAACATCCTTGGGAGTAGCGAATGCGGCCCGTGGGATCAAAAGGTTGGGGACCACTTAATCTACCCCATGATAAGTTTTTCTGGCGATCATCCATTTTCTAATGGAGCATTCCTGTCAGCTAACATAGCCAGGTAGGGATGTTCTCCTTGCTCTTTGGCCTTCTTAATAAGTCTCTTCACAATCTTGACACCGCTCTCAATCAAACCATTAGACTGGGGATAGTATGGGCTTGACAAGATGTGCTTAAACTGCTATTCTGTTACGAACTGCTTGAATTAAGCACTGGCAAATTGTGGACTTCCATCACTCACCAAATGCATCAGGATCCCTTGGCATCCAAAGATAGACTTGAGGTTGATGATGGCCTGACTGCTAGTCTCTTACGTTAGCAGTGCTACCTCCGGATAGTTGGAGAAATAATCCATAACCAGTTGATATGGCTTACAGGTCACTGATTCTTTTTGAAATGAAAAACCTGGGATCAAAATGAAGTATCATTTGGATGGTAAGCTGTTCAATCTGAAACGGCTACAGGCCAAAACCAAGGTACAGATACATTATGTGACTTCGTGTTTGCTGATGATTATGCTTTGAATGCTGGATCACTGTCAGACATGAAAAGAGTGTGGATCTTTTCTCGTCGGCATGTGACAATTTTGGTCTCATAATTAATCAGCACAAAGAAGATGGAAGTTATGTATCAACCTACTATGTGGTGGCTAAGGTACAGATCAAGGATCAAAACTTGACAACAGTGGAAAAGTTTACCCATCTTGGCAGCACCCTTTTTGAAAATGTTCATGTTGACAATGAGATAAATGTAAGGATTGCCAAAGCAAGTGCAACCTTTGGCAGACTTCATAAACCAGTCTAGGATCACGGGGAAATAAGACTCGACATAAAACTGAAGGTCGATAAAGCAGTTGTTCTTTCAGCACTACTCTTTTCCAGTTTGATATGGACAGTGCACCAGCACCACATTAAAAAGCTCAGTAATTTCCACATGAGCTGTTTGTGAAAGCTTATTAAGATTAGTTGGCAAGGAAAAGTCCCTGAAGCTGAAGTCCTGCAATTGGCAGAAACGCTAACCATTCATACTATGCTGAGAAAATCGCAACTGAGATGGACTTATCATGTGACAAGAATATCAGACACACATCTGCCAAATCAACAGTTTTATGGTAAACTCAAGACAGGTAAACTTTCCCATGGTGGTCAGAAAAAAAAATGCAACAAAGACACCATGAAGGCATCCCTCAAGTGCTTATATGTCCATCTCAACTCTTGGGAGAGTCTTGCTCAGGATCGTTCAGCACAGCGAGGGGCATTCCATAACGGTGCCATTTCCTTTGAGCTCAAGTGCAAAACTGAGGTGGAGAGAAAGCATGAAAAGAAAGAACAGAACTGCTACCTCTGCCACAAACCAGCTGTTATCACTTGTCTGTCATGTTTATAACAGAACCTTTGAGGCCTTCTACTTTCTAGAATCAATGTTAGGTCAGATCAGATTAGATCTATGATTTGCTACAGGTACCATGTAAACATGTACTAACCTGTTCCATGGTCGAGTTGTTGGTGACGAAACCGTCTCCCCAACCAAGTTTCTTGGTGAGGAGGGTGTATGATATGGACACTCAGCAGGATGAAGAACAAAACCTGTCAAAGGGCAGAGGAGCTCCTTGTGAGCCAACGGCCATCCATATCTAGTGCCCATCTGCCTGTGGACGTCCTGCAGTTGGGTGACTTTTTATAAGGAGGTTGGTGGCAGGATTTGCACTCCGGCCACCATAAAACCCTTCATGCTGCAAAACATTTGAAAAGCATTAAAAAAAATCTGAAAACCCACTCTGTGGGAGAACCTCCTGTGCAGGTTCCCTTCGCAGGGCAGCTCACCAGATGAAGGGATTGGGGCAAAGCCTTCGGGACCCCAATCTTTGATGATAGGAGGGAAAACACGGGGTAACCTTCCCGGGTATGATTGCGATAGTGTGTGTCAGGGTGGTGCTGAGGTGTCGTCCACCAGAAGGCGGTCTCCTTGGGTTAACCTGAGGTGGTCCCTTTGGGTGGGTGCCTGGAATGTCCTATCCCAAAGAGAGGATGATCACCTGCCTCTGTTATCATCTGAGCTCAAGCGTTTGGACATCGGTATTGCAGCACTCTCTGAGGTTCGGAGACCGGATTGCGGTGAGATCATGGCAGGTGGTTACACCTACTATTGGCCTGGTCCCTCTGATGGGTACCACTATGCCCAAGGAGTTGCTGCAGCTGTGTCCAACAAGCTGACTCCAATGATAATTGAGGTCACACCAGTCAACGAGCGTATCATCAGACAAAGGATTCGTCACTCCTTGGGTGTTATTTCCCTGGTCTCTGTATATGCGCCGACTGAGGCGAGTGATCTCAGAGTGAAGGACGCATTTTATGCCACACTCGAGTCTGTGGTTGATCAGTGCCCCAGGCAAGATACTGTTCTTGTCTTGGGGTATTTAAATGCATCGACTGGAACTGATAGGGATGATTATGAGACATGCATTGGTCCCCATGTGTCTGGAACTGTGAACCACAATAGCATTAAGTTCCTTGACTTTGCAAGAAGTCATGGACTAAGGGTGGCTAGTTCATGGTTTCAGTGCCCACTGGCTCATCGCTGGACTTGGTATTCCAATGCTGGCAGTGTGGCAAAGGAGACTGACCATGTGCTCGTTGATAGTCGCTGGAGGATGATCCAGAACTGCAGGGTCGACCCGAGTGCTCAGTTCCTCAAAACTGACCACAGACTTGTTGTAGCAACTCTGAAGTTGCAGCTAAAATCCAGGACAATGGTACCATCCCAGCCTAGGCTGGATGTTGGCAAGCTCAATGATGAGAGGGTTGCTGAGGAGTTTGCAAACAGGCTGAGTGGTGATATGGTGGTTCTGGGTGCTTTGGGGGATCCTGAAGAGTTGTGGCGTGCCTTCAAGACCACCGTCCTTGATGTTGACAGTTGATGTCGTGGAACTAACCGCGGGGCGAAGAAGAATTTTCTCTCACAAGGGACACCGGATACCATTGACCATAGTCGCAGGGCCAGGCTGAATGGCAGAGCCGAGCTATTCAGGGAGCTGAGGCGTAAAACTGTATGCACACTGTGGTCAAGTGATTCTCATCCTGCTTACAGGGGAATTCACGCATTGTGTTCCGCCAAGCCCATCCCTCGGCGTACTGCTGTGAGAACAGAGGGTGGTCCGCCCTTGACAGAGGAGTCCAAAGTGAAGGCCTGCGGGGCCGGTTACTTTGAGCGGCTGTACCAGGCCGATCCACCAGCTGTCGAGTTGGTTGTTGGGGGTGTTACAATCCTGATTGCTGACCCTCCAATCAACTGCGGTCCACCTTCGTTTGTGGAAACAGAGAATGCGGTGAACCTGTTGAAATGGAGTTAAGCTCCTGGGATCTGTGGCATCCATGCTGAACTTTTCAAGGCTGGTGGAATTGCTGTACTCATGTCGTTGCATGCAGTTTTGTGCTCTGCGTGGAACACAGGCATCATCCCTACTAACTGGAAGAGGGGCCTTGTTATACCTCTCTGGAAAGGGAAGTGTGATCGCCAAGACTGCAACAACTACCGAGGGGTGACGGTGCTCTCAGTGCCGGGCAAGGTCTTTGCTCGGATAATTATTGATAGCGTTCGTCACTATCTGCTTGGGCACCAGCGTCCAGAGCAGTCAGGCCTTACACCAAAGAGGTCAACATTTGACCATATCCTTGCTCTTTGGATGCTCACTGAACACAGATGAGAGTTTCAGCAGGGGCTGCTTGCAGCTGATGTTGATCTCTGAAAAGCATTTGATTCAGTGATTCGGGATGCCCTTTGGAGGATTCTTGGTCTTCGTGGGGTTCCACCAAATCTGATTAATCTTATGTCTGAACTATACTGTGGTACTGGGAGTGCTGTGAGATGTGGAGATACTATCTCTGACTTATTTACAGTTGTTACTGGAGTTCATCAGGGGTCTGTACTGGCCCTCACACTTTCAAGCACTTGTATGGACTGGATTCTGGGGAGAATGTCGGAGAGATAAAGCTGTGGTGCATCGTTTGGGAATGTCAAGATCTCTAACCATGATTTCACAGATGATGCAGTCATCTTTGCAGAGACTTTAGATATCCTTTTGGGGGCCCTCACGGTGCTGAATGAGGAGTCAGAACCACTGAGATTAGGGGTTTCCTGGGCCAACACTAAGATCCAGGCTTTCAATGACATATTGGATGCTGCTATCCTGTCTGTGCCTGTTTGTGGTGAGGATGTTGAGGTCATGGAGCGATTCACTTACCTTGGCACTGATATTCATGTCTCTGCTGGCTGTAAGCCAGAGGTCAACAGACATCTGGGTCGGGCCTGGGGAGTCATGGATTCACTGGATCATGGGGTGTGGCGCTGTCAGTACCTGTGCGTGAGGACGAAAGTCTGAGTCTTGCTCTATGGATGTGAGACTTGGACTCTGACCAGGGATCTGAGATGGAGACTTAATTCCTTTGGTGCCAGTTAACTTTGTGGAATGCTTGGCTATCGCTGGCCGGTCTTTGTTTCCAACGAGTGGTTGCTGAGAGAGCGACTCAAATGAGATTTGTTACCTGCATAGTCCCTGAGCATCAGCTGCGGCTGTATGGACATGTGGCTCCTTTTCCTGATGCTGATCCTGCTCACCAGATTCTCTTAGCGAGGGAGCCTCGTGAGTAGAGAAGGCCAATGGGCCGACCATGTGCCTTGTGGTTGCAGCAGATTGATCAGCATCTCAAGGAGATGGGTATGGCCAGACGGAGGCCCCTGGAGTATTGGCGGAAAGTGGACGCAGCGACACGCTGCTCTGACACATGCTCCCATACCTGACCTGACCTTACCTTGTTTCTGGTCGTCACTTCAAAACTTCTGACACCATGTGTTGATCATCGAGCAACAAGATGCCATGTTCCACACCCGAACTGTCATTCATTGTTATCTCCAATTGTGGGTTTCAGGAGGTGGGAGGAAGTTCTCCCAGAACTTAAAATCTCCACATCCTTTTTGGTGAAGGATCATGATTCATGAACCAAACTGCGAAACTTCGTTCTCAGAGCCTCGTTCCAAGGGCTCTTTTCACAATCTTCACTGAACCTCTGACGGCCTCCACTTGTAGCTCGTTGGTTGTGATATTGGCCCGGAATGAATTTTTAAAAACTCAGTAAGGGGTTTTCTTCATCATTCCTGTGGCTCCGACTATCATCGTACAATTTCAGCTTTTTTCACTTTCCAAGTCCTCTTGACCTCATTTTTCAGATTCTTGTGTTTGGTCATTTTCCTGATTTCTGTCGCATTTCGTCTAAAATCATTGGGAAATGAAACCTCGATAAACAATGCCGACTTTTCCTTTTTGTGTTTCAGCACTATGTCCAGACGCAATGCTTTGTTTGCAATGTCCACACTTGACGAGATCATCTTGTCATGCTGAGCACTCACTATATGTCATGTTCAAGGATCAGATTTGGTTTATGTTTCCATGATTATACTGTGATCAGGATGTTGGAATCTTTACAGACGTGCCAGTGGATTACTCTCCAGATGCTGTCATGTCTTTCTGTGTACAGCTGTTCTGACATGAGTTTTTTTTTCATTCCAAAAGGAGGTGGCTGGTACTTTCTGTTTCTTCCCCACAAAACCTGCAGTTGTCCAATTGGCTCGATCCCGCCATTTTCTTGAAGCCATTGGTGTAGTGTCCTTGGTCTTGGGCATTTTCGATGACTCATTGTCCATCCCAACTAATTTGACCTCTTCTTAGCCATTCCAAAGAGCCTTCCTTGTCAATCCCTGTCCAGTCAAGCTCTTTTTTAAATCTTCCTTCTCTTTTGTCATTCTACCATTTGTCAGAGTATATCTGCTGATATTTCTCTTTATGGAAAAACTCAGCCACCCAAACACGCTCGGGTCAAAAAGGCTCCAAAGAGATTAAATGCTGTGACACACAAGAAAATACCAGAAATGCCTTGTCAATAGAACTGGACATGTCATGAGAATCGTGACTAAATCACAACAAGATGTTCACCCCATATAGCTTGTCCACATCATGACATATGATATCAACACATACATATGTTTTCCTTTCTTTCCCTGACTACTATCCTCTGAACTTGCTTTACCTTGTCTTCTCCAATCTCTTCAACTCATCCATCCTTTTTCTTGATGTAATTTTTCTTTCTCACTCAGAGTGGGAAATATGTAATGTCTCATAAATAAATATTTGTTTCATTACCACCTTTAATTTGAGCTTCACACATTGGCAATCCTTACTCGGAAACAAACAAATCACATAATCATTCAGACACGCCTGTATTATTTAATCCCCAACACCATAAATTTCTCTGCAACCTTTAAGAAGAAGACCGACTATAAAGTGGCTTTGAGGCTGAACAGTTTGGGGCAAAATTTTCAGGATGTTTCTCTTTTCTGGAAGCATAATCAATCTTCTTTGTGTGTGAGTTATGTTGAGGGACATTGTGTAAACACCAGTTGTGACGTACATCAGTTCAACTTCAATCGCAAGTTGGACCTCGCAGAGCAGCCAACGAGGGCACTTATTAAACTTGGAACACTCCTTTTATTTCTGAGAATTCTGCAGGCGAAGCGGTTGAGCTGATGGAGATTGATGATGGGAAAATTTGCAACGTCCCAAAAAACGCACAGCCCTGTGTCCCAATCAATGAGTCCACTCCACCTTCACACCGGCGTTCCACTTTATTAGTTTTATCACTCACAAGCCATTTCCAAACTGACCTCTGGAAGCTGCGGCCACACCTGTAGAATGGCCAGGATATCCTGCACATAGCTTGCTCACTATGAAACATTAATGGTCGCAGTCAGAATGAAAGAGGTGTGGGAAAGGTACTGGATAATACAATCGTAATAAAACTTCTGATTTTCGTTAAAATAGCTCAAAGGAATCAGGTCATTTATTTCACTGTTTGAAAATCACAGTTTATCCCATTAGTTTCCTTTTGGACCCTTAAACTCACATGCTATCAGTAGGATCTTCGCCAATAGTTTAAAGCATTGATTTGGAAATTTATTTCGTGCACACCTTATTAAATGTCCCCTCAACATAACTTACTCACTTAATTATTTACCATATAAGGGGGAAGAAGGGGGGTGGGGTTGGTGATGATAAAAATGTACATTTTAAAAAATTCTCCCATATTTGACGGTCACCTACATTTTCAAGCATTTCAATTGTTTTTTGTCTGTAAACAAAGCAGTTTCAAAGATGTTCACAATTAATCTGACCTCAATGTGAAAATTATGTTGGCATCTGTGATCAGCATTCTATATTGATTAAAACAGTAAATTGAGACTATCAGAATATTTGCTTGGTACATTTAAAAAGATGGAATAAATAAATTTTCAAGAATACATATGTTTACAAGCTATGTTTCAAGGAATGTTCACTTTTATTCATTCGTTCAATTACAATGAAGTTCCCACAAACACTATTTACATCCATGTGTCATAAGATGGTCACATCATTGTTATTTGACTTGTTTGGAGGAGGAAGGGAAGTAATTATCATGAACCATATTTTTCATAATTTAGGAATGGAAAATAGAATATTTCATTTGATAATGTAGATAATATTGAATGTAGAAATAATAAAATAACTCCTAGATCCCCTTTATTTAGCCAAAAAACAGCTGAAACTATTTTTTATTGTTAAAACTCCAACAATTACATTTCTTTATCGCGAACAGATTCCTTCTTCTGGCTAATGTATTTGAAATTATTTGTATACTATTGCTGAGTGAAGTCAAATGTAAATCTATGAATGAGAAAATCACAACAGTCCAAGACACAGGGTATGCTCTCTATGTGATGGATGATGATCCAGTAGAAATATTGTGAATGACCGAGCTGAAAGTACGGATAATGTTTATTCACGAACATTAAGATACACATTCATGTGAAGAGGTCTCAATGGATGTGTCGCTCCCTGAAAACCTTTGCTGACTTTGCCTCTCTCTTTGCCTCTCCTCCGCAAAGGTTTTTGGCCCAACAAAGCCTCTAACCTCGGCTGGGTTGAAGGGAGGTGTAAAGTTCTTAACTGTGTGAACCTTTCCTACATCTGGAATAAGACCTGCCATTTCAGAATTGATAAAATTCTATCAATAGTAATATTAATAATAAAATAAAAATTAATATTAATAAAAATATAATAATCATCCTAAATAATCTATATATGAAATGGAGCAAGCGTTGGCATGAAATTATGTCCACTCTATACCCATTGGTTGGACAGGTGGCCAGACACACCCACAATTGTAACATAGAAGAAAAAAAACAGTCCTCCATTTTGGTAATCATAAGGAATTTTCGGAAGTGTCATGTTCACAATCGCCACGCCCCCCCCCCCCCCCCACATAAGTTGCCATTCAGTGTAAATAGTCCTTGAGCCAACCGGCCATATTTTGAAGTGAATGCTCCGGCGGGGGGAGTAATTCTCATTATGATTTTCCATTAGGGCAATATCTCAGCTTTCAGAAAATGCATGATGGACATCTGAGAACGGTAGCTTAGTGCCCGGATGGACGCCATCTTGAAACCACCCAGCGCGAAAAAAAAAATTAATATAAATGGCGGCCATTTTGAAATCCAAGATGCCGCCAAAGTGCAGATTTCCTATGTAACAGTTTCCGCCTGCTTATTAGAAATCATATGTGTCAAAATAGTCTCCGTACGACTTTCCTAACTTGAGTTATCGTCAGAATAGATATGCCAGCGGCGGCCAAAGTAATTTTCGCCTCTTCATATATATTATTTGTACACTCGTAAGAAATTATTATGTTATTTTTTTTATTATTTTTACAGCAGATGAACGGTTAGCAGAATGCATAATTTGGAAAATCATACCAGTGATGTTTCACTAAAAACTACAATTTAATGAAAAAATATTAAAAAATATATGATTTTTTGTCCATAATTGATTTTATTATAATAATCTATAACAAAAAACTTCATATTATTTTTTATAGACGGTACAGATCGGACGTATATTTTAGTCGTCAACCGCACGTCGATAGCTAGTATAGAACTCCAGATACCACGTGCAACAATGTACCCACCAAATGGGCATTTTCGCACTGGTGTTTCAAAGATGGCGCCATCCGGGCACTAAGCTACCGTTCGCAGATGTCCATCACACCTTTTCTGACACTGAGACATTTGTCCTAATGGAAATTCATAATGAGAATTACTCCCCCTGCCGGAGCATTACTTTTGGTCTGGCTCAAGGACTAAAAACAACCAAAGCGACTGTTAAAATGATCATCAAATATCAAAAGAATGGAGCCAAAAGGTGTCGTGGGCCTTGTGAAGCCGACAGTACATATGTGCCTCAGGTTTCAGGTTTCTAGCATTTGTCCATGGAATTATCCAAGTTATAAAAACTACGATGTATTACATATGCACATAAGCAGTACGCATGTTTTTGCTTCATGTATGAAACCCAGGTTATTTTTTAGCCGCGTCTGCAGACTCTCTGAGGTTCGGAGACCGGATTGCGGTGAGATCATGGCAGGTGGTTACACCTAACTATTGGCCTGGTCCCTCTGATGGTACCACTATGCCCAAGGAGTTGCTGCAGCTGTGTCCAACAAGCTGACTCAATGATAATTGAGGTCACACCAGTCAACGAGCGTATCATCAGAACAAAGGATTCGTCACTCCTTGGTGTTATTTCCCTGGTCTCTGTATATGCGGCCGACTGAGGCGAGTGATCTCAGAGTGAAGGACGCATTTTATGCCACACTCGAGTCTGTGGGTTGATCAGTGCCCCAGGCAAGATACTGTTCTTGTCTTGGGGTTTTAAATGCATCGACTGGAACTGATAGGGATGATTATGAGACATGCATTGGTCCCCATGTGTCTGGAACTGTGAACCACAATAGCATTAAGTCCTTGACTTTGCAAGAAGTCATGGACCTAAGGGTGGCTAGTTCATGGGGGTTTTCAGTGCCCACTGGCTCATGCGGACTTGGTATTCCAAGCTGGCAGTGTGGCAAAGGAGACTGACCATGTGCTCGTTGATAGTCGCTGGAGATGATCCAGACTGCAGGGTCGACCCGAGTGCTCAGTTCTCAAAACTGGCCACAGACTTGTTGTAGCAACTCTGAAGTTGCAGCTAAAATCCAGGACAATGGTACCGATCCCAGCCTAGGCTGGATGTTGGCAAGCTCAATGATGAGAGGGTTGCTGAGGAGTTTGCAACAGGCTGAGTGGTGATATGGTGGTTCTGGGTGCTTTGGGGGATCCTGAAAGAGTTGTGGCGTGCCTTCAAGACCACCGTCCTTGATGTTGACAGTTGGATGTCGTGGAACTAACCGCGGGGCGAAGAAAGAATTTTCTCTCACAAGGGACACCGGATACCATTGACCATAGTCGGCAGGGCCAGGCTGAATGGCAGAGCCGAGCTATTCAGGGAGCTGAGGCGTAAAACTGTATGCACACTGTGTCAAGTGATTCTCATCCTGCTTACAGGGAATTCACGCATTGTGTTCCGCCAAGCCCATCCCTCGGCGTACTGCTGTGGAGAACAGAGGGTGGTCCGCCCTTGACAGAGGAGTCCAAGGTGAAGGCCTGTGGGGCCGGTTACTTTGAGCGGCTGTACCAGCCGATCCACCAGCTGTCGAGTTGGTTGTTGGGGGTGTTACAATCCTGATTGCTGACCCTCCAATCAACTGCGGTCCACCTTCGTTTGTGGAAACAGAAGAATGCGGTGAACCTGTTGAAATGGAGTTAGCTCCCTGGATCTGTGGCATCCATGCCTGAACTTTTCAAGGCTGGTGGAATTGCTGTACTCATGTCGTTGCATGCAGTTTTGGTGCTCTGCGTGGAACACAGGCATCATCCCTACTAACTGGAAGAGGGGCCTTGTTATACCTCTCTGGAAAGGGAAGTGTGATCGCCAAGACTGCAACAACTACGAGGGGTGACGGTGCTCTCAGTGCCGGGCAAGGTCTTTGCTCGGATAATTATTGATAGCGTTCGTCACTATCTGCTTGGGCACCAGCGTCCAGAGCAGTCCAGGCCTTAACACAAAGAGGTCAACATTGACCATATCCCTGCTCTTTGGATGCTCACTGAACACAGATGAGAGTTTCAGCAGGGGCTGCTTGCAGCTGATGTTGATCTCTGAAAAGCATTTGATTCAGTGATTCGGGATGCCCTTTGGAGGATTCTTGGTCTTCGTGGGGTTCCACCAAATTCTGATTAATTTATGTCTGAACTATACTGTGGTACTGGGAGTGCTGTGAGATGTGAGAATACTATCTCTGACTTATTTACAGTTTGTTACTGGAGTTCATCAGGGGTCTGTACTGGCCCTCACACTTTTCATGCCACTTGTATGGACTGGAATTCTGGGAGAATGTCGGAGAGATAAAGCTGTGGTGCATATGTTTGGGAATGTCAAGATCTCTAACCATGATTTCACAGGATGATGCAGTCATCTTTGGCAGAGACTTTAGATATCCTTTTGGGGGCCCTCGCGGTGCTGAATGAGGAGTCAGAAACCACTGAGATTAGGGTTTCCTGGGCCAACACTAAGATCCAGGCTTTCAATGACATATTGGATGCTGCTATCCTGTCTGTGCCTGTTTGTGGTGAGGATGTTGAGGTCATGGAGCGATTCACTTACCTTGGCACTGATATTCATGTCTCTGCTGGCTGTAAGCCAGAGGTCAACAGACATCTGGGTCGGGCCTGGGGAGTCATGGATTCACTGGATCATGGGGTGTGGCGCTGTCAGTACCTGTGCGTGAGGACGAAAGTCTGAGTCTTGCTCTATGGATGTGAGACTTGGACTCTGACCAGGGATCTGAGATGGAGACTTAATTCCTTTGGTGCCAGTTAACTTTGTGGAATGCTTGGCTATCGCTGGCCGGTCTTTGTTTTCCAACGAGTGGTTGCTGAGAGAGCGACCCAAATGAGATTTTGTTACCTGCATAGTCCCTGAGCATCAGCTGCGGCTGTATGGACAATGTGGCTCCTTTTCCTGATTCTGATCCTGCTCACCATTCTCTTAGCGAGGGAGCCTCGTGAGTAGAGAAGGCCAATGGGCCGACCATGTGCCTTGTGGTTGCAGCAGATTGATCACATCTCAAGGAGATGGGTATGGCCAGAACGGAGGCCCCTGGAGTATTGGCGGAAAGTGACGCAGCGACAACGCTGCTCTGACACATGCTCCATACCTGACCTGACCTTACCTTGTTTCTGGTCGTCACTTTCAAAACTTCTGACACATGTGTTGATCATCGAGCACAAGATGCCATGTTCCACACCCGAACTGTCATTCATTGTTATCTCCAATTGTGGGTTTCAGGAGGTGGGAGGAAGTTCTCCCAGAACTTAAATCTCACATCCTTTTGGTAAAGGATCATATCATGAACCAAACTGCGAAACTTCGTTCTCCAGAGCCTCATTCCAAGGGCTCTTTTCACAATCTTCACTGAACCTCTGACGGCCTCCACTTGTAGCTCGTTGGTTGTGATATTGCCCGGAATGATTTTTAAAAACTCAGTAAGGGGTTTTCCTTCATCATTCCTGTGGCTCCGACTATCATCGGTACATTTCAGCTTTTTTCACTTTCCAAGTCCTCTTGACCTCATTTTTCAGATTCTTGTGTTTGGTCATTTTCCTGATTTCTGTCGCATTTCGGTCTAAAATCATTGGGAAATGAAACTCGATAAAACAATGCCGACTTTTCCTTTTTGTTGTTTCAGCACTATGTCCCAGACGCAATGCTTTGTTTGCAAATGTCCACACTTGACGAGATCATCTTGTCATGCTGAGCACTCACTATATGTCTGTTCAAGGATCAGATTTGGTTTATGTTTCCATGATTAATACTGTGATCAGGATGTTGGAATCTTTACAGACGTGCCAGTGGATTACTCTCCAGATGCTGTCATGTCTTTCTGTGTACAGCTGTTCTGAACATGAGTTTTTTTTACATTCCAAAAGGAGGTGGCTGGTACTTTCTGTTTCTTCCCCACAAAACCTGCAGTTGTCCAATTCTCGATCCGCCATTTTCTTGAAGCATTGGTGTAGTGGTCCTTGGTCTTGGGCATTTTCGATGACTCATTGTCCATCCAACTAATTTGACCTCTTCTTAGGCCATTCCAAAGAGCCTTCTTGTCAATCCCTGTCCAGTCAAGCTCTTTTTTAAATTTCCTTCTCTTTTGTCATTCACCATTTGTCAGAGTATATCTGCTGATATTTCTCTTATGGAAAAACTCAGCCACCCAAAACACGCTCGGGTCAAAAGGCTCCAAAGAGATTAAATGCTGTGACACACAAGAAAATACAGAAATGCCTTGTCAATAGAACTGGACATGTCATGAGATCGTGACTAAATACAACAAAGATGTTCACCCCATATAGCTTGTCACACATCATGACATATGATATCAACACATACATATGTTTTCCTTTCTTTCCCTGACTACTATCCTCTGAACTTGCTTTACCTTGTCTTCTCCAATCTCTTCAACTCATCCATCCTTTTTCTTGATGTAATTTTTCCTTTCTCACTCAGAGTGGGAAATATGTAATGTCTCATAAATAAATATTTGTTTCATTACCACCTTTAATTTGAGCTTCACACATTGGCAATCCTTACTCGGAAACAAACAAATCACATAATCATTCAGACACGCCTGTATTATTTAATCCCCAACACCATAAATTTCTCTTGCAACCTTTAAGAAGAAGACCGACTATAAAGTGGCTTGAGGTGAACAGTTTGGGGCCAAAATTTTCAGGATGTTTCTCTTTTCTGGAAGCATATCCAATCTTCTTTGTGTGTGAGTTATGTTGAGGGACATTGTGTAAACACCAGTTGTGAACGTACATCAGTTCAACTTCAATCGCAAGTTGGACCTCGCAGAGCAGCCAACGAGGGACTTATTAAAAAACTTGGAACACTCCTTTTATTTCTGAGAATTCTGCAGGCGAAGCGGTTGAGCTGATGGAGATTGATGATGGGAAATTTGCAACGTCCAAAAAACGCACAGCCTGTGTCCCAATCAATGAGTCCACTCCACCTTCACAACCGGCGTTCCACTTTATTAGTTTTATCACTCACAAGCCCATTTCCAAACTGACCTCTGGAAGCTGCGGCCACACCTGTAGAATGGCCAGGATATCCTGCACATAGCTTGCTCACTATGAAACATTAATGGTCGCAGTCAGAATGAAAGAGGTGTGGGAAAGGTACTGGATAATACAATCGTAATAAAACTTCTGATTTTCATTAAAATAGCTCAAAGGAATCAGGTCATTTATTTCATGTTTGAAAATCACAGTTTATCCCATTAGTTTCCTTTTGGACCCTTAAACTCACATGCTATCAGTAGGATCTTCGCCAATAGTTTTAAAGCATTGATTTGGAAATTTTATTTCGTGCACACCTTATTAAATGTCCCCCCTCAACATAACTTACTCACTTAAATTATTTACCATATAAGGGGGAAGAAGGGGGGTGGGGTTGGTGATGATAAAAATGTACATTTTAAAAAATTCTCCCATAATTTGACGTCACTACAATTTTCAAGCATTTCCAATTTGTTTTTTGTCTGTAAACAAAGCAGTTTCAAAGATGTTCACATAAATCTGACCTCAATGTGAAAAATTATGTTGGCATCTGTGATCATCAATTCTATAATTGATTAAAACAGTAAATTGAGACTATCAGAAAATTTGCTTGGTACATTTAAAAAGATGGAATAAATAAATTTTCAAGAATACATATGTTTACAAGCTATGTTTCAAGGAATGTTCACTTTTAATTCATTCGTTCAATTACAATGAAGTTCCCACAAACACTATTTACATCCATGTGGTCATACAGATGGTCACATCATTGTTATTTGACTTGTTTGGAGGAGAAGGGAAGTAATTATCATGAACAATATTTTTCATAATTTAGGAATGGAAAAATAGAATATTTCATTTTGATAATGTAGATAATATTGAATGTAGAAAATAATAAAATAACTCCTAGATCCCCTTATTTAGCCAAAAAAACAGCTGAAACTATTTTTTATTGTTAAAACTCCAACAATTAACATTTCTTTATCGCGAAACAGATTCCTTCTTCTGGCTAATGTATTTGAAAATTATTTGTATACTATTGCTGAGTGAAGTCATGTAAATCTATGAATGAGAAAATCACAACAGTCCAAGACACAGGGTATGCTCTCTATGTGGATGGATGATGATCCAGTAGAAATATTGTGAATGACCGAGCCTGAAAGTACGGATAATGTTTATTCACGAACATTAAGATACACATTCATGTGAAGAGGTCTAATGGATGTGTCGCTCCCTGAACCTTTGCTGACTTTGCCTCTCTCTTTGCCTCTCTCCGCAAAGGTTTTTGGCCCACAAGCCTCTAACCTCGGCTTGGGTGAAGGGAGGTGTAAAGTTCTTAACTGTGTGAACCTTTCCTACATCTGGAATAAGACCTGCCATTTCAGAATTGATAAAATTCTACTCAATAGTAATATTAATAATAAAATAAAAATAATATTAATAAAATATAATAATTCATCCTAAATAATCTATATATGAAATGGAGCAAGCGTTGGCATGAAATTATGTCCACTCTATACCCATTGGTTGGACAGGTGGCCAGACACACCCACAATTGTAACAATAGAAGAAAAAAAACAGTCCTCCATTTTGGTAATCTAAGGAATTTTCGGAAGTGTCATGTTCACAATCGCCACGCCCCCCCCCCCCCCCCACATAAGTTTGCCATTCAGTGTAAATAGTCCTTGAGCCAACCGGCCATATTTTGAAGTGAATGCTCCGGCGGGGGAGTAATTCTCATTATGATTTTCCAATTAGGGCAATATCTCAGCTTTCAGAAATGCATGATGGACATCTGAGAACGGTAGCTTAGTGCCCGGATGGAACGCCATCTTTGAAACCACCCAGCGCGAAAAAAAAAATTAATATAAATGGCGGCCATTTTGAAATCCCAAGATGGCCGCCAAAGTGCAGATTTCCTATGTAACAGTTTCCGCCTGCTTATTAGAAATCATATGGTGTCAAAATAGTCTCCGTACGACTTTCCTAACTTGAGTTATCGTCAGAATAGATAATGCCAGCGGCGGCCAAAGTAATTTTCGCCTCTTCATATATATTATTGTACACCGTAAGAATTATTATTTATTTTTTTTATTTATTTTTACAGCAGATGGAACGGTGTAGCAGAATGCATAATTTGGAAAATCATCACCAGTGATGTTTCACTAAAAACTACAAAGTTTAATGAAAAAATATTAAAAATATATGATTTTTTGTCCATAATTGATTTTTATTATAATAATCTATAACAAAAAACTTCATATTATTTTTTATTAGACGGTACAGATCGGACGTATATTTAGTCGTCACCGCACGTCGATAGCTAGTATAGAACTCCAGATACCACGTGCACAATGTACCCACCAAATGGGCATTTTCGCGCTGGTGGTTTTTCAAAGATGGCGCCATCCGGGCACTAAGCTACCGTTCGCAGATGTCCATACACCTTTTCCTGACACTGAGACATTTGTCTAATGGAAATTCATAATGAGAATTACTCCCCCTGCCGGAGCATTACTTTTGGTCTGGCTCAAGGACTAAAAACAACCAAAGCGACTGTTAAATGATCATCAATATCAAAAGAATGGAGCCAAAAGGTGTCGTGGGCCTTGTGAAGCCGACAGTAACATATGTGCCTCAGGTTTCAGGTTTCTAGCATTTGTCCATGGAATTATCCAAGTATAAAAACTACGATGTATTACATATGCACATAAGCAGTACGCATGTTTTTGCTTCATGTATGAAACCCAGTGTTATTTTTAGCCGCGTCTCGCATAGCGAACGCTGGCTCTAAGAGAGCTCCGCGTTGTTTCTTGTTCTTTTCTTGTTCTTCTTCTTGTTCTTCTTCTTCTTCTTCTTCTTCTTCTTCTTCCTTCTTCTTAAGACAAAACCTTTAGGACTCGGCTCTTTTATATACAGGATCTGGAATCTCCTTACATACTAAACACCTGTACACATCCTCGCATTGAGGGTGCCTTTTGAGAGCGTCTATCATCACTTTAAAATATATTCGGACATTTGCTTTAAAGTTTCGAAAAAGTTCACGTTACTATTTAAAGAATATTCCATTTAATGTGTTGTAATTTCGTAATACACGTTT
>CM068952.1:157353699-157364080 GCA_035128595.1 Eptatretus atami | reverse complement strand
CCAAAGCCATTCGCCGACTGGAAATCCTCCATCGTGCAAAGTCCTTCCTCGGCCCACCTGAGCTCCTGACTACTTACAAAGCTTTTGTCCACAGCCTGATGGAGTACTGCTCTCCCTTCTGGGCTGGTGCTCCTGCCTCTCAACCTTTCTCGGCTTCACACTGTGGAAACAAGGCTTTTCGGATCATTGGCATCTCCCGCAATGAGGCTGAGTCTTTGGGCCTCTCACTCAATCACCGCAGGTTGGTCGGTTGTCTTTCTGTCTTCTACCGTCTCCTCTCCAGCGTCGCCCCCCCCCTGCTCTCTCTGCGATTTGTCCCACCACATTTCCGCAAGGCGCTCAAGGTCCGCCAACATCCCCCTTCTGGTAAAACTAGCAAAATCACAAATCATTGCTCACCTTCACTCTTTCATTCCTCTTTTCCCCGCCTTTGGAATAAACTCCCTCACTCTATTCAATCCCATTCTTCCCTCCAGGCCTTCAAAAGCTGTTCACTACCACCTCTTATAATCCCCATCCAAATCCTCGATCTTTTCTACCCCCGATAATCCACCCAAGCCCACCTCCTTCAAAATCTCTGCCTTCCTTCCTGAAAGTCCTGTAATGTCCATCTTCTATTCCCCATGTTCCCCGTCCCATCCCTCTCCTTCCACAGATCTCCCTAATGTCTCTGTTCCCCACTGTTTTGTCCTTCCCACTCCTGCCCCTCTTGTCTCATGCCCCCCCTTGCTGCGCGTTGTGTGTTTGCTCTCTCACGAGCCTCGACAAGGTATACAAAAAAACACTTTCAAATAATCTTGTACATCTTGGTTTCCACGGCATCAAGCTGAGCAAGGTGTGAGGCACAGGCACCAGCCAAGAGGGGAGAGCAGTACTCCATCAAGCTGTGGATGAAGGCCCTGTAGGTTGATAGGAGTTAAAGTGTGTCAAGGAAGGACTTTTTATGAAGCAGGATGCCCTGTCGGTGACTGGCTTTGGAGGCAAACTTCGAAATGTGTTTTGCCGAAGAAAGATCCTCAAGATGTGGAATATTTGGAATTACACATTTGTGATAATGATGAATAAATGACCCGAAACCAATTATCTTCTTCCTGATGCATATATACATATCGTTAAAAGTAAATATTGACCTCGAACAAAGACCTTTTGTAATGATATGGGTTTCTGCCCTGCTTGATAGTATGCCACACAGTTATTTGGGTGGTGTTTAAGTTCACAGACTGCTGCCACAATCACTGAGGCTAATTTTGACAAGGCCAGATTTTCACAACTATTAGTAGTCAACACATTATGAAGATGTCAGGTGACCGTGTGATTTTTTTTTTTCCCAAACAAATTGTGCGTAGAGTCGGGCGAACTGACCAACCGATGGGTGGAACGGAATGTTACAGACAGACGGACGGACACACGAACAAGTGTATTATGATTAAGATTAATGAATTTGAATGTCACAGAAATGTACTGGATTTTAATGTATCCATACTGATGCATTAATTCTGCACCAAGCAGAAAAACTTGTCAAGGCATCCACCAAGCAACTCATGCATTTGTGGTCAATCAAGTAATTAGGAGTAGACTAAGATAAGTCGCAAAGGCTGAAATAGTTCGCTTCAACAGTTGAGAGGTGCACAGGAAAGTGAGAGAACTCTTTTTTATTTATTTTTTACTCCAAGAGGGTTGTGAATAATTTATTATAAGAAAGAAACACATTGCCATGAACAAGAAATAGCCTTGGCTGACTGAGCCGAGGTAGGACCAGGGAGCAGACATGGTTGTGTTGGAACAGCGCGGTTCACGCAGCAGGGTTCCTGCAGGCTCGAGCATTTTGGGGACTTTAATTCCCCTGTCATTTACTTACTTTTCCCCCATCATACACCTTACATTTCCTCCCCATCATAAATCTTACCCTTTCCCCTATAATCTAGGATGAGTGGTCTTTTTCCCTATAATCTAGTAATAGCAGTCTTTTTCCCTATAATCTAGGAGAGTGGACACAAACTTTATGCAGTCTTTGTGGAATGAGCTGAGATTGCCTTTGGATTTGCTTTCCAGGAAGAGAAGGCAAGTTGTTTCAGAGCAATTGCCTCACCACAGGATTCAGTGTACTCAGAGCAGGAAGAAGGGTAGGATAAGATAACTGAAGAGGAGATGGGGATGGATCTTTGCATGAGAGAGAGAGAGAGCAGGTTTCTGTGGAAGAATTACCAGGCTGGGTTTTTCTCAGGGGCAGGATAGGAGACAAGTCCTGAAGAGAGATGGCTGCTTGCAGTCCCTGCCAATCTGCCTGAGTGAACTGCCAGACTCACCAGCATTGACGCAGCTCTCTGAGAATTGCCAGAGAGATCTTGACTCTCACAAGCATATGATCAGATGAACCGTTGGAGCAGAGGAAGAGCAGGAGACATTTCCAGGGAAGTTTGTCATCACCAAGTCCAAAAAGGAGGATTTTCCACTGGGAGAAAACTGTCGGAAAGTTTACATATTGTCAGTCCCATCGATTCAGAGAAGTCACAGAAGCTGAAGTGCCATGGCTGGTGAGGGGGGGTACGAACGCCCAGACAATTTGCATGGTGACAATTGAAATCATCACATATGAGAAAGGGAGAGAGTTGGGATGAGATGAGATGAGTGCTTAAAACTTGGTCCATGTTGTCTGAGAGAGATATAGATGGAGCCGTCACTGTTTGGAGAAGAGTATGACACATGGACAAACAAGAGGTAGGAGCGGAGGGGAAGTCGCAGCCAGAGGTACTCCTGGGGTTGTGAGGTGTAAGATCAGTACATGGAGAGTGAGAAATTGAGTTATTGACCTTAAGTGCAATTCTGCTACTTTGAGTGGCAGTGTGAGAGAGAAGCTTTGAGGGGTGGTTGAGGGGGAAGGTTTGAGTGGGTGTGGTGAGAGGGAAGCTTTGAGGAAGTGAGATGAGAGTGAAGCATTGAGAGGGTAGGGTGAAGAGGGATGCAGACAGGGGGGGACATCATGCTTTGAAGGGGTTGGGTGGAGAGAAACGGAAAGAGGGGGCTTGACATGGAGATGTGCTAATTCCCAAATTGAACAAACGGAGATAAGGATCATGGGATGGAAGGTAACAATTTTTGTTGAAGGCACGGAGTAAGGTTTTGTTGTAGGTGTGGAAGGATGGTTGGTGGACCAAACACTTAGCTGACTGACAGTTTTGGAAAATAATATTTCTGAAGAAGAAGCAGACGAAAAAGAGGAAGTGATTGTGGTGAAGAAGAATATGTGAGGTATTCCTGATGGAGAAATAAGGAAGGTGAAGCTTTTTAAAATGTTTTTAAATGCTTTTAAAGGAAGAAGCATTTTTTTCAATGAAGACTCAGTTTGGAGATATTCAAAAGAAGGGGGAAAAATGTCGGACAGGAAGCGCAGCCTGAAGGAAATTCAAGTACAATGACATCATTGTGGTGTTGGGAAATAAATAAATATATATACCTTTTTTTTTGAAGTGAGGAGGGTAAATTGGATAATGTTGAGGATATAGAAGTACAATATTTGGGAAGAAAGAAGCAAAACGAGGAATACAGAGAGAAAAGGGCCCCACAATTGTCACAGTTGCTCTCCGAGGAGTGGCTAAAGTCGGCCTTTAACAACACGAAAAGTAATTTCACAAATACAACACAAACAAGGTACAGTACTAATTAACATGAAAAATTGGACACGATATAACAGTAACACAGGGATTAAGATATAACAGAAAAACACGAAAAATCCTGTTCGGAAAACTTAAGCTTTATGAGATTATGCGATGGGAGGAAATTCACTATTTGCAGACACCGCGTATTCACGGATTATAAAATGCGACCTGCTTCGACATTCGTGGCCCTGTGCTTCACACATTTGTGGGTTTTTTTTCGAGTTTTCATGTTGTAGTTTTTGAGTTTTTGTGGTTTTTCATGGGGTTTTTGATTTTCCCTCATGACTCACTAACCACCGGGAACCTATCCCCCCTTTATCTATTTAAACAATGCCCCGCTATTCACGGATTCGCTATTCGTGGCATTTTCCAGGAATGTCTTCCCCACGAATAGCGTGCTCCAACAGTATTTCAAACAACTGTCAAATACACTGATCGTCGGTAAAGGCGTGCACGAAACATGTGGGAAAATAATTGTGGGAGCTGTTTTGGAGGTGTGACAGTAGCCATTTTAGCACAGCTTATTGTAATCATAATAATGATCCAATAAGTTCACAGAAGGCCCAGAATCGACATTCAATTTCACAGGAATATCCTCTATTTTACTGGAGTGGAACATAATTGAAAAGAATCAGCACATATGTATCAGACATTGTGGATGTGCATGGGTAATAATGTCCTTGTAATTCATAGAAAGGGGCACTAACTCAGGGAGGAAAGACGCTAAAGGATTCAGTGTACAAAGAGCAGTGTACTAGTACATTCTCACTCTTTATATCCACTTGCTGCAAGTGACACAAGTATTATCCCAATCATTTTTCAGGTTATTTTAAAATGTTCTTCGTTGAATGACAAATAATATCACGAATATAGACTATGAACCATACTTTACCAGAGCATCAGTGCTGTCGAAGCGGGGTTTTTTTGGCTCAGGTTACAATCCTGGTGGGGTCACCACTCGACACAGGATATCAGGACAGGAATTTGGAATTTTTCAGGGTGCCAGTGATAGCTCCCCTACTCTTCACGAAGGACACTGTGGGATCTTTAATGTCCACCAGCTAATGCTGGAAGATGGGACGCCCTGATTAACATCCAACCATTGGATGGCACACATATTTATGAATCCTTCTGCCTGTAAAACCCCAGGTTGACAGTTTATAGCTGGGTCAATATTCAAACCCAGGATAAACAGCTTAGAGGTGAGCGTCCATACCTCGAGACCATCCTGCCAGCCCATTAACATAGACAAAACAATAATAACTATTCTTGTGTGAACCAATAAGCTGTTATAACCAATGTTATTAATGTTATATAACCAATAAGCCAATGTTATTTGTGTAATCTTGAGGATGCTGTCATCAGAAAACAACATTCTCTAAACTCTCATGTAAGTACAGCCTTGTATGATACATATTGGTAGAAATACTGTAACTGTACACATTGATGTGAAATGGTCTCCATTGCAGATCGGCCATGGCAGATGGACGGCAGAACATTGCACTCAACACCTTAGCTTGTTCAAAAACACCTGCACAGGGAATCTCTCCAAACCTGGATCCCATTCACAGGCAGAGATGAAAGAGCATATGGGAAAGATGCTGGCTTTCATCTTGGTCCCTGCTACTGGGCGGTAAAACTCTTATGGTGTTTTTTATCCTACATCTGCGCTCATTGGACACCATCCTTGCACCATCTCCTGAAACATGACACCACTTGTATGATTTGTATGATGTACAGACTAAGACACGACAAATTTTGAGGGAGAATGCCAAATAATTTTACCATGTAACACTACACATTTGCTAACATACCAACAACACTTTGAAAGACATTGACCAAGTACCAACAGTATTTCCTTCTGTTCTATCCGAAAAATGCCGCACCAAATATGTAAATTTAAGCAAATATTTACCTTCATTAATGTAATTGGGCAGCATGTAAAGTCAGTGGTAATGTGACATCTCTACTCTTACGTATCCAACGACACAATCTACTGCAGTGTTGGAAGATTATGGCACTGCATGGTGGCACGCATCATCCTGCAGAAAGGCCGTAAAGCTTGAAGAGCCATCTTAAATGTGACCATTAAATATTCCTCGTGATCTTGTACATGAGCAGTTCGTTCAAACTGGTACAATGGTCAAATTCCAAAATCCTGTTTTCTTTTCTTTTTTTTTTTGTTTGCAAAGTCGAGGGTCGTGGAGGACGTAGAACAAAAAATGGACCAGGACGTAATAGAACAAAAAGGAACAGTAGAAGGACAGTGGAGAAGCACACCAACGGCATGGTTGAGGGACCAAATTGAGGGACACTTGGACAAATAACGGATGAAGGGTAGGGGAGAATGCACAGGATGGACAAGATGGATACAGAAGCAAACTCTCAGGAAGGAAAAACTGGAAATTTGGAAAGAGGTGTTTGGAGGGGGCAGTGTGGGGGGGAGGCTTTAATTAGGGTAGAAAAGATGATGTTTTGGATGGGGGAATCTGAGATGGTAAAATGCACTGTTGTTTTGGTCAAGTATCCAGTCTACCATTTTGCCTCATTACCCATCTTGGTCTATAACTACTGTGATGACTCTGTTAAGCTCTAAGAATCACACAATATGCCATGAGAGACCTTTCATAAACTGCGGGCCTCCAGTGACAAATTAGGTCTGTTGGAAATGCACTATCACATCTCATTATGATATACATACACATAGATAAATATATATATATATATATATATATATATATATATATATATATATATATATACACACCTTAAACAGCAGCTTTGCTAAAACGTGTATGTATGTCCTCATGATGATGGGCATTAAACTGGGCGTCCCATCTACCAGTATTAGTGGTGGACGTTAAACATCCCACAGTGTGATTCGTGAAGAGTAGGTGAGATATCGCTGGCACAATGGGCACATTCCAAATTCCTGCCCTAACTTCCTGAGTCAGAGTGGTGATCTGACCAGAGTGTTAGCCTAGTAACTGCTTGGCAGCACCAACACTGTGCACAAGGCAGGGATGATGATGATGATGATGATGATGATGGCCTCATGAAAGCACACCTGTTTATAAAATGCACACACACATTGAAACTGTTAAAGGCAGGTGTACATCGAAGCCAGGCTATCTTTAGAAGGAAAATACACGTTATCATTGGTGTACACATAGTAAGCAATTTCGTTTTATTTATTTTTTTGAAAGTCTGGGTGTCTGCCATTTTTCTTCTCGTGAGGATAACCATCTGGAAAGTAAAAACTTCAACTTCTTTTCATAGAAGAAAAAAAAATAAAAGACGTGACAATTAGACAATTTGGCTGGTTTGGGTTTTCTGATTCTGTCAGCTCACAGAATCTGGCCAGCATCAAATCTGCTAATTTGTTGGGCAGACTGTTGGTCAGAATTATCAGCATTTATCCATGGCACGTCTACCAGTTAGCAGTTAGGTTTCTCTTTCAATGCAAATGATGTCAATGTCATCCAGCAACTGTCCCAAAGTCTAAAGCTACATCTCACTCAGAAAACCCGGCACTCCAAATTTAGGCAAAAGGACTCGGTTGTGAACGCATTTAGTTATATTTTCCAAGCAATATCCGTGCGAATGTAATAACACCCGACACGTTGGATCAACATCTGGCTTCATTACTTACTCCTGCTCTGGCCTGTTTTCACTGCATTTAGTGCATTGGCAAGTGATCCCAAAGATGTTTAACCATGCACACCTTCATGTGGTATGTTTTACATTCACCAAGTCTGCATTAGATTGCCACATAATACGGTAAATCATACTTCGACGATAAGTCTTTCCTTTTCCCTACCTCTTCTTTCTTTGCCTGAATGTGTTAAACAGATCATTAGTTTTCCGATGATGTTACAAAAGGATATTGTTAATGCAATTGAGCAGGCTTAAAAGGGCCCGGTGTTGGTTTAGTGGCTTGGGTGGCTGGCTCACGATCTCAGGGTCCTGAGTGAAGCCCTTTTGGCTGCTCAATTAACACTAGGTAGGGTTGACTCAGCCTGTCATCCTTCTGAGGTCAGCGAAACGAGTACCAGTGTACTGGTAGAGGGGCACAGCATCAGTGGCAGCTGTGCTTCCAAGAAATGACAGCTACCTGGCAGCCAAGGTGCCATATGCAAGACCAGAACAGAACTGGGATTGTACCTTGTTTTAGCAATTCAAAGTTACTCCTCTCCAAGCATTTATGAACAAAAAAATTCTGCTATCCTGAACATATTTCCCATTAAATATTTGAAGAAACAAAACCAAAACGTCAAACAGTTTTCGCTTCTTTTCACGCTTACCTCTTCTCCTGACAAATTGTGACATTTGCCTCAACTTTGCTGTGGAAGCTCAGCCACCCTCACTTTTGCCAAACTGACACTCACAGCTTTAGCGATCCAATGATCTTGTTAAATACAAACACAAATGTAAGAGAAATTAAATTTGATAAAGTGTTCACATTCAAAGGGATTTGTCCAGGCCAGAGCTGAAAAGCCCTGACAAAAAGAAATGGTGTGAAAAGCTCACCAATGAGAATTATTGTGAATGTTGAAGAGAAAAAATCATTCATGAGCAGCTCTTCGGAAAAATTTTGAATACAAGATGAATGCACGAATGGCCACATCTAGCAAATAAAGGGAAGGGAAACACTCATGGTCGATGGTCATGATATGATAGCCATGATACAATGATACAAAAAGGTCCACAGGTCACTCTTTATTTACCTACCAGCTATTCTTAGGTCTTGATTCCACTAGAAAAAGGAAAGTTATCTGTGCAAGAACCAAACTGAGCAAGAACCACGTTGTGCATCTCCAGAGGAAAAGGCAAATACTTGCAGAGGCTGACGTCATTCCACTGTTTGTGTATCATCATCATGTACCATGAATTATGCAGAGCGTTGGTGTTGCTGAAGCGGTAACGAGTCAACATTCCGAGTCGGGTCACCACTCCGACTCAAGAAGTCAGGGCAGGAATTTGTAATTTATTTGGTGTTCATGGTCCCGGCGATAGCTCGCCGACTCTTCGGGAAGGACACCGTGCAATCTTTAACATTGAGGTTTTTGATTGGTCGAGGGGATACTCAGTATAACGTCTACCCAAGGGACAGCACACACATTGATGAATCACCCTGCCTATGTAACACCAGGATGACAGTTTATAGCCAAACCGAAATTCAAACCAACATTTGACAGCTTAGAGGCAAGTGTGCGTACCTCTCAGCTATTCTGCCAGCCCTATTTGTGTATGCAGCTGAAAATGTTTTTGGCTTTGCACAAGTATGACAGGTGATTCTTTCTAAAGAGATAGTGAACACCCAGAATAATCATGAGCTCTTGAGAATCTCTCAGCACTTGAGTGTAAAAACAGAGTAATCGATCTGTATAGGTGCTCGAGTGTTAGTAAAAGTAAGCACAACCATTGGTTGGCAACAATTACACAGGCTTGATGGGACTCATGGTCTTCTCGAGCATTGAAGTTCCTTGAAAGGGAACACATTATCGACATTAGAGTACTACTATTAGTTCCACCACCAAGTGAATAAAAACTGTATGAATGTAAATCAAACGAAAACAGATTTGCTGGAAAGCGAGAGATGCGCGCCTTATATTTGGCAACAATTTCTAGGTCCTGGCACAGACACCACAACTTACAGTACATCCGAATTGTCCTTTGGTAAAGACAACTTTGCTTTTTTGAAAGCCAGGAAGTTGTCACAGCATTTCTGCTGTCGCGAGGTAATGCACCTGGCTCAGATAGTCCAGCAGCCATTTCTCATATGAGGCCAAATAAGGAAATTCGTTCAACACCCCCTACAGAAAAAGGTTTGGCTTGACAGGGTGTAGAATAGACCCTATAGAACACCTCCGGTAGTATGTGGTTTCAAATTGTGGTATCATGAAAATTCTACAGGCCATTAATACCAAGGTACTTACCAAGATGGTCACTGTGGGCTAGCAAAATTTAGGGGGAGGTAACGTAAACGTGAATATCTTTGTCTAGACTCAACCATTTTCAATATTGAGTTATCATTGGCTTCCTATTATAATTCTCTATCAGAGTATGTACAGTTATTTGAAAATGGCCTTTGCCAAGGCATCACCAAAGCTAAAATATCACACTAATTCAAACTTTCTGACATTTTTAATTGTGTCTCATATGAAGGTGAAGGTGTTCTCAATTACTACTGGTATGTATACATTTGGAAATCAAACGCTTAAGAAAGTATTGTTCTGCAGAAATTCATATACATACAGAGGCACGCATAAAGAAAACTGCACTGTTATTTTTAGCGTTCGTCTTTTACTAGTGTATAGCAACACGGAAGCACATACATCAGAGCCGAGCATATAGTTGTCTTTGGCAACACGGAAGTACATTAGTGAAAGCCGAGTATAATAGTTGTCTCTGGCAGCACGGAAGCTACTCATTCATCATAGTGGATGATAATAGTTATCATGGTCGACACTGGGAGCTGTGCATGACAACACAGAAGCACATTAGTGAGAGCGAATCATAATAGTTGTGCATGGTTGCACGGAGCAATCGTCAGAGCGGTTTGTAATATTTGTGTCTGGCAACAAGGAATCACATTCGCCATGGAAACATGAAGATGTCATCTGTTGTAACTTTTAGTCAGCGTCTTCTTCAGCACTGGATTCAAAGATTGTTCTTGGATTTTCACAAGTTTCTTCGGCCATACATGCACATGCTTCTGTGCA
>CM068952.1:157343136-157353674 GCA_035128595.1 Eptatretus atami | reverse complement strand
GTGAGATACTGGCAGTTCTTGTAAATGGGACAATAAATGAAAATCTCCCCTAATTCGACAGCTTAAGAAACATATGAAGTGAGGAAATTACAGGTCTATGTATGGAAGAGATTGGAGCCTACACAGAGCCTTCCACCAGACTGGACATGGCTGGAAAATTCAGGATGGCCTGGCAGCCTGTGCTCATGACAAAGATCCAGCACACGGGGTCTCCGGAGCTGATGTCTGTCATGGCAAGAAGTCTCCTATGTCCGACTGACTAGCCGATGAATGCAACCAACCAACTAGCTCAAGGCTTGTGTCGGTTGCCTCAACATCATCGTAGGAGTCACAGTGGCCCATTCTGCTCAGCATGGTAATGAACTGTTTTGACCGTCATATGGCGAACTGCAATTCCCAGGGCCACATGCTTGGGCATGTTAGTTCTAGCATGAGTCGCACAGAAAGAGAGAGATAGGGTAGTGGTGGAAGAGGGATGCAGACAGGGGGGGACTATCATGCTTTGGAAGGGATTGGGTGAGAGAAACGGAAAGAGGGGCTTGACATGGGAGATGTGCTATATTCCGCAAATTGAACAAACGGAGATAAGGATCATGGGGATGGAAAGGTAAACAATTTTTGTTGATAAGGCACGGAAGTAAGGTTTTGTTGTAGGTGTGGAGGAATGGTTTGGTGGATCCAAACACTTAGTGACTGACAGTTTTGGAAAATAATATTTCTGAAAGAAGAAGAGACGAAAAAGAGGAAGTGATTGTGGGTGAAAGAAAGAAATTGTGAGGTTTCGTGGATGGAGAAATAAGGAAGTGTGAGCTTTGTTAAAAATGTTTTTAAATGCTTTAACAGGAAGAAGCATTTTTTTCAATGAAGACTCAGTTTGGAGATATTCAAAAAGAAGGGGGAAAAAGTGTCGGACAGGAAGCGCAGCCTGAAGGAATTCAAGCTACAGAGACATCATTGTGGTTGTTGGCGAAAATAAATAAATATATATACTTTTTTTGAATGAGGAGGGTAAATTGATAATGTTGAGGATATAGAAGTACATCATATTTGGGAAGAAAGAAGCAAACGAGGACATACAGAGAGAAAAGGGTCCCCAAATTGTCACAGTTTGCTGCTCCGGTAGGTAAGTGGCTATAATGTCGGCCTTTAACAACACGAAAAGTAATTTTCACAAATAACAAACAAACAAGGTACAGTACTAATTAACATGAAAAATTGGACACGATATAACAGTAACAGCAGGGATTAAGATATACAGAAAACAACGAAAATCCTGTTCGGCAAAACTAAGCTTTATGAGATTATGCGATGGCGTAGGAAAATTACTATTTTGCAGACACCGCGATTCACGGATTATAAATGCGAACCTGCTTCGACATTCGTGGCCCTGTGTTCACACTTTGTGGGTTTTTTTCGAGTTTTCATGTTGTAAGTTTTGTGGTTTTTCAATGGGGTTTTTTGATTTTCCCTCATGACTTCACTAACCATCACGGAACCTATCCCCGCCTTTATCTATTTAAGACAAATGCCGTTATTCGACAGGGATTCGCTTTCCGTGGATTTTCCAGGAATGTCTTCCACGAATAGCGTGCTCCAACAGTAAATTGTAAACAAACTGTCAAATACACGATCGTGGTAAAGGCGTGGCACGAAACATGTGGGAAAATAATTGTGGGAGCTGTTTTTGGAGCGTGTGACAGTAGCCATTTTAGCAACAGCTTATTGGTATACATAATAATGATCCATAAGTTCACAGAAAGGCCCAGAATCGACTATTCAGATTTCACAGGAATATCCTCTATTTTACTGAGTGGAAACATAATTGAAGAAGAATCAGAGAGCAATATGTATCAGACTTTGTGGATGTTGCATTGGGTAATAAGTGTCCTTGGTAAATCATAGAAGTGGCAACTAACTCAGGGAGGAAAGACGCCTAAAGGAATTCCAGTGGGTACAAAGAGCAGTGTACTAGTACATTCTGCACTCTTTAATAGTCCCTTGGCTGCAAAGTGACACAAGTATTATCCCAAATCATTTTTCAGGTTATTTTAAAAAATGGTTCTCGTTGAATGAACAAATATATCACGATATATACGACTATGAACTTATACTTACCCAAGCATCAGTGCTGTCGAAGCGGGGTTTTTTGGCTCAGTTACAAATCCTGGTGGGGTCACCACTCGACACAGGATATCAGGACGGAATTTGGAATTTTTTCAGGGGTGCCAGTTGAATAGCTCCCCTACTCTTCACGAAGACACTGTGGATCTTTAATGCTCCCCACCCAGCCTAATGCGGAAAATTGGGACGCGCCTGATTAAACATCAACCATTGATGGCACACATATTTATGAATCCTCTGACTGTAAAACCCAGTTTGACAAGTTTATAGCTGGGTCAATATCAACCGCAGGATAACACCAGTTGAGAGTGGTAGCGTCCATAACCTCGAGCCATCCTGCCAGCCATTAACATTAGACAAAACATATAATACTATTCTTGTGTGAACGCAATAAGCTGTTATAACCAATGTTATTAATGTTTATAACCAATAAGCCAATGTTATTATGTGTAATCTTGAGGATGCTGTCATCAGAAAACAAAACTATTCTCTAAACTCTCATGTAAGACAGCGCTGTATTGAATACATATTGTAGAAATACTGTAACGTACACATTGATTGTGGAATGTCTCCATTGCAGATCGGCCATGGCAGATGGACGGCAAGAACATTGCAACTCAACACCTAAGCTTGTTCAAAACAACCTGCACAGGGAATCTCTCCAAAACTGGATCCCCATTCACAGGCAGAGATGAAAGAGCATGATGGGAAAGATGCTGGCTTTCATCTGGTCCCTGGCTACTGGGGCGGTAAAAACACTGCTTATGGTGTTTTTTATCTACATCTGCGCTCATTGGACACCATCCTTAGCACCATCTCCTGAAACATGACACCACTTGTAATGATTTGTAATGTACAGACTAAACACCGACAAATTTGAGGGAGAATGCCAAATAATTTTAGCCATGTAACACTACAACAATTTGCCTAACATACCAAACAATTGAAAGACATTGACCAAGTACCAACAGTATTTTCCTTCTGTTCTAATCTCGAAAAAATGCCCAACCAAAATATGTAAATTTAAAGCAAATATTTACCCTTCATTAATGTAATTGGCAGCATGGAAAGTCAGTGGTAATGTGACATCTCTACTCTTACGTATCCAAACGACACATCTACTGCAAGTTTGGAAGATTATGGCACGCAATGGTGGCACGCACATCCTGCAGAAGGCCGTAAAGCTTGAAGAGCCATCTTAAATGTGACCATTAAATATTCCCTCGTGATCTGTACAAGGCAGTTCGTTCACAACTGGTACATATGGTCAATATTCCAAATCCTGTTTTCTATTTTCTTTTTTTTTTGGTTTGCAAAGTCGAGGGTCTGGAGGAACGTTAGAACAAAAAGGACCAGGGACGTAATAGAAACAAAAAGGAACAGTAGAAGGACAGTGGAGTAGCCACACCAACGGCATGTGAGGGACCAAAATTGAGGGACACTTTGACAAATAACGGATGAAGGGTAGGGGAGAATGGCACAGGAGGACAAGATGGATACAGAAACAAAACTACTCAGGAAGGAAACGGAAATTGAAAAAGGTGTTGGGGAGGTGGGCAGTGTTGGGGGAGGCCTTTAATTAGGTAGAAAAGATGAATGTTTTGGGATGGGGGAATCTGAGATGGTAAAATGCACTGTTTGTTTGGGTCAAAGTATCTCAGTCTACCATTTTGGCCTCATTACCCATCTTTGGTCTTAACTACTGTGATGACTCTGTTAACAGCTGCTAAGAATCACACAATATGCCATGAGAGACCTTCTATAAACTGCGCGACCTCCAATGACAAATTAGGTCTGTTGGAAATGCACTATCACATCTCATTATTGATATACATACACATACAATCATACAATATAATATATAATATACTATATATATATATATAAATATAATATATAATATATATAATTATAAAATATATATATCAGTTATACCTTAAGCAGCAGCTTTTGCTAAACCGTGTATGTATGTCCTCATGATGATGGCCATTAAAACTGGGTGTCCCATTACCAGTTTAGTGGTGGACGTTAATCATCCCACAGTGTGATTCGTGAAGAGTAAGGTGAGATATCGCTGGCAAATGGGCAACATCCAAATTCCTGCCGCTATACTTCCTGAGTCAGAGTGGCAATCTGACCAGAGTGTTAGCTAGTTAATGCTTGGCAAGCACCAACACTGTGCACAAAGGCGGGATGAGATGATGATGATGATGGCCTCAATGAAAGCACACCTGTTTATAAATGCACAAACACCATTGAAACTGTTAAAGCAGGGTACATCGAAGCCAGGCTAATCTTTAGAAGAAAATAACACTTATCGTTGGTGTAACATAGTAAGCAATTTTCTTTATATTTATTTTTTGAAAGTCTGGGTGGTCCTGCCATTTTTCTTCTCGTGGGGATAAACCATCGGAAGTAAAAAATCAACTTCTTTCATAGAAAGAAAAAAAATATAAAAGACGGACAATATGACAATTTGGCTGGTTGGGTTTTCTGATTCTGTCAGCTCACAGAATCTTGCCAGCATGCCAATCTGCATATTTGTTGGGGCAGACTGTTGGCAGAATTATCCGCATTTTCCATGGACGTCTAACCAGTTAGCAGTTTTAGGTTTCTCTTTCAATGCAAAATGATGTCAATGTCACCAGCAACTTGTCCTCAAAGTCTAAAGCTACATCTCACTCAGAAAAACGCTCGGCACTCCAAATTTTAGGCAAAAGGACTCGGTTGTGAACGCATTTAGTTAATATTTTCCAAGCATATCCGTGCGAAATGTAATAAACACCCGACACGTGATCAACATCTGGCTTCAATTACTTACTCCTGGCTCTGGCCTGTTTCACTGCATTTTAGTGCATTGGCAAGTGATCCCAAGATGTTTAACCATGCACACCTTCATGTGGGTAATGTTTTACCATTCACTCAAGTCCTGCATTAGATTGCCACATAATACGGTAAATCATACTTTCGACGATAAGTCTTTCTTTTCCTAACCTGCTTCTTTCTTTGCCTGAATGTGTTAAACAGATCATTAATTTTCATGAGTTACAAAGGATATTGTTAAATGCCAATGAGCAGGCTTAAAAGGCCCGGTGTTGGTTTAGTGGCTGGTGGCTGGCTCACGATCTCAGGGTCCTGAGTGAAGCCCTTTGGCTGCTCAATAACACTAGGTGGGGTTGACTCAGCCTGTCATTCCTTCTGAGGTCAGCGAAAACGAGTACCAGTGTACTGTAGAGGGGCAGCAGCATCAGTGGCAGCTTGCTTCCAAGAAATGACAGCTACCTGGCAGCCAAGGTGCCATATCCCCCCCAAGACCAGAAACAGACTGGGATGTACCTTGTTTTAGCAAATTCAAAGTTTTACTCCTTCCACAAGCATTATGAACAAAAAATTCTGCTATCCTGAACTATTTCCCATTAATATTTGAAGAACAAAAACCAAAACGTCAACAGTTTTCGCTTCTTTTCACGCTACCTCTTCTCTCTGACAAATTGTGACATTTGCTCAACTTTGCTGTGGAAGCTCAGCCACCCGTCACTTTTGCCAAACTAAGTTGCCAAACTGACACTTCACAGCTTAGGCGAATCGCATGATCTTGTTAAATACAAACCAAATGGTAAGAGAAATTAAATTTGAAAAGTGTTCCATTCCAAAAAGGATTTGTCCAGGCAGAAGCTGAAAAGCCGACTGACAAAAAAGAATGGTGTGAAAAGCTCACCAAGAGAATTATGTGAATGTGTAAGAGAAAAATCATTCATGAGCAGCTTCTTCGGAAAAATCTCTTGAATACAAGATGAATGCACGAAATGGCCACATCTAGCAAATAAGGAAGGAAACACTCAATGGCGATGGTCATTGATATGATAGTCTGAATACAATATAAAAAAGGTCCAACACGGTCACTGCTTTAATTTAACCTCCAGTATTCTTGAGTACTTGATTCCACTAGAAAAAGAAATGTTATTCTGTGAAGAAACCTAACCTGAGCAAGAAACCACGTTGTGCAATCTCCAGAGGAAAAGGCAAATACTGCAGAGGCTGACGTCATTCCAACTGTTTTGTGTATCATTCATCATGTACCATGAATTATGGCAGAGCGTGTGCTGCCTGAAGCGTAACGAAGTCAAACATTCCGATCGGGTCACCACTCCGACTCCAAGAAGTCAAGGGCAGGAATTTGTAATTTATTGGTGTTCATGTCCCTGGCGATAGCTCGCCGACTCTTCGGGAAGGACAACTCGTGCAATCTTTAACATTGAGGTATTTTGATTGGTCGGGGATACTCAGTATAACGTCTACCCAAGGGACAGCACACACATTGATGAATCACCCCTGCCTATGTAACTACCAGGATGAACAGTTTATAGCCAAACCGAAATCAAAACACAACATTTGACAGCTTAGAGGCAAAGTGTGCGTACCTCCAGCTATTCTGGCCAGCCCATTTGTGTATGCAGCTGAAATGTTTTTGGCTTTAGTCACAAGTATGACAGGTGATTTCTTTCTAACAAGAGATAGTGAACACCCAGAATAATCATGGAGCGTCTTTGAGAATCTCCTCAGCACTGATGTAAAAATCAGAGTAATCGAATCCTGTTAAGGTGCTCGAGTGTTATAAAAGTAAGCACAACCATTGGTTGCAAACATTACACAGGCTTGATGGGACTCATGGTCTTCTCTGAGCATTTGAAGTTCCTTGAAAGGGAACACATTATCGACATTAGATACTACATTAGTTCCACCACCAAGTGAATAAAAATGATGAAATGTAAATCAACGAAAACAATTTGCTGGAAAGCGAGAGAATGCGCCGCCTTTATATTTGCAACAAATTTCTAGGTCCTGCACAGAACACCAACTTACAGTACATCCAAATTGTCCCTTTGGTAAAGACAACTTTGCTTTTTTGAAGCCAGGAGTTTGTCACACAATTTCTGCTGTCGCGGGTATGCACCTGCTCAGATTAGTCCAGCAGCCATTTCTCAAATTATGAGGCCAAATAAGGAAATTCGTTCAACACCCCATACAGAAAAGGTATGGCTTGATCAGGGTGGTAGAAATAGACCCTATAGACACCTCACAGGTAGTAATGTGTTTCAAAATTGGTGGTATCATGAAAATTCCTACACGCCATTTTAAATCAATACCCAAGGGGGAATACTTCCAAGAGGTCCACTGTGGGCTAGCAAAATTTAGGGGAGAGGGGTAAACGTAAACGTGAAATATCCTTTGTCTAGACGTCCAACACAATTTCAATATGAGTTTCATTGGCTTCGCTATTATAATTCCTTATCAGAGTAATGTACGTTATTTGAAAATGGCCCTTTGCCAAGGCATCACAAAAGCTAAAATATCACACGAATTCAAACTTTCTGACATTTTTAATTGTGTTTCTCAATAAGAAGGTGAAACGGTGTTTCTCATTAACTACTGGTATGTATACATTTTGGAAATCAACGCTTAAGAAAGTATTGTTATGCAGATAATTCATATACAGTACAGAGGCACGCATAAAGAAAACTTGCAGCTGTTATTTTTAGCGTTCGTCTTACTGTGTATGCAACACGGACACATCATCAGACCGGCATAATAGTTGTCTTTGGCAACAACCTGGAATACATTAGTGAAAGCCGAGTATAATAGTTTGTCTCGGCACACGGAAGCTACCATTATCATAGGTGGATGATAAATAGTTAAACATGGTCGACACTGGGAGCTGTGACATTGACAACACAGAAGCACATTAGTGAGAGCCGAATCAATAATACGTTGTGCACTGGTTGCCACGGAAGCACAATTCGCAAGCGGTTTGTAAATATTTGTGTTGCACAAGGAATCACATTCGCTCATGGAAACATGAAGAGTCCATCTGTTGTAAACTTTTAGTCAGCGTCTTCTTCAGCATGGAATTCAAAAGATTGTTCTTGGATTTTCACAAGTTTCTTCGGCCATACATGCATCTGCTTCTGTGCATGGCAATGAGATGTTGAATGGCAATACCGTACCAAAGATGTCCGCTCTTGGCTAGGATCTCCCTGTGCAAGGCCTTGTTGTCGGTTGCCTCACATCATCGTAGGAGTCCAGTGCCCATTCTGCTCAGCCATGGTAATGAACTGTTTTGAACGTCATATGGCGAACTGCATCCAGGGCCACAATGCTGGGCATGTTTAGTTCATAGCATGAAGTCGCACAGTGTACAACATGCCGAGCAGCATCAAAACACTCCTTTCATACTGTGAGTTGCTACATTCTGTGGGCTGAAAACTCATCTTCATCTATCTTTCCTGGTTTGGCATAACCCAGCGTAGTAGCCAGTAGAGACTGTCGGTATCAACAAGATTTGGATTTTGTCAGGGTTAGATCCATGATATTAGGTGGTCGGGAACTGATATGCCTTGGCTTCAATTGATCCTCCGACTTGATGAGTTTCGCGTGGCGGTACAAGCAGACCACCCTGTTCGCATAATCCACGCTGTTGTGGGAATGTTTCTTGGTACACATCCGGGCTGTATGGGTTTACAAAATCTGATAGGCAGAGTTGATGACATCGTTGAAGGGATAGGAGCTTGAGTACAAAAGCTCGGACTTACTAAGGATCATATGGCTTATGGAAGACAATGGTCATCTCCAAAGTGTTTCTTTAGTCGAATTTGAAGTCGCTGGGTAGTGTAGCTGTCCGACTGCCAACTCCTGTCCCGCAGAAAATGATTTTATCTGTCCAGAAGATTGTCATATCAAAGGCCTTCCCAACCAAATTCAGGTCAGCAGAGATATCTTCAGCCAATTGCTTGAAGTGCCCGTAATCGTAAACAATTTCTTGTCTCCCTTCATGAAGCAGCATACTGCAGATTAGCTTTGCTGAAGTATGAGGCCATTGGCTAAAGGCTCGTGGTATCCTAGCTCTGCTGCCACTAGATCGTTACTGAAACAGACCAGTAGTCCGTAACATGTCCTCATCGCCCTTGTGCGGTCGCTGTTGCAACATATAGTTTCAACAGGCTTGCAAAAGTTCTGACCATGGTCATCTCCTTTACCCTTCGTGTGTGTTTTCTCTGCAGAAGAGGCAAATAGTCCAGTCAGTGGACGTTGAAACTGGACCTGGATACTCCTGGAGGTCTCCGGTCAACTTGTTTCAGATTTGTGTGGCCAATCTTAGATTCTTCGCTGGTGGTCGGTGAGAAATGCCAGATCTTGCCCTCTGCATGTAACGAGGTTTTCTTTGCTTGTCATTTTTTCGTAGGCAATCTTGAGTGCCATTTAAACATCCGCGGTTGCAACTGTCAAAATCTGATGTAAGCGTTCGTGATACTTCAATCTCGTCTGAGTTCCAGTGCTGCAACAAGTGTCTGTAGTGGAGGTATCTCGGCTTTCCCTCAGTGTCCTTCGTTTGAGTCCAACTGAACAAATTATGCACTTGTGAAAGTTAGTCAATTCTTCGTCTCTTTACAGGTAAAAGTTTGCACTAACCTGCCTGACTCTTCTGAACTGGCCATTGCTTATTTGGCTAGTAGGATTCTTTCAGATGTTCAATCGGAATGACACAGAAAAGCCAACTATGTTAACCCACAGCCTCTTTACCATCAATTATTGACATGATATTTTAAAACTTTATTTTTTGGTAATTAAATGTCCAAAAGAATTTCATAAAAAAATAGACTAACACAGCATTTTTTAGTCCAGGCAGCACTGAACCCTGTGAAAAAATTCATGTTCAACACCACTACAGAAAAGTTTGACATTGACAAAACTTAGTATATGCTCCTAAAAGATGCTAAAATATAAAAAAAAAAGCTCTAATATTTGATTTGTTTGTGATTTTTACGCTCTTGTGGTTTGTACAGTTTGAATGAATATCGACATTCTGTACATATTCTGAAGAGAATTATTAAATACGAAGCCAATGATACCTCAATATTGAAAATTGGTTGAGTGCGACAAAGATATTCACGTTTACGTTACCCTCCCTAAATTTTGCTAGCCCACAGTGTGACCTCTCTTGGTAAGTAACCCTTGAATGTAATAATTGGCCTGTAAGAATTTAATGATACCTACAATTTGAAACCAACATACTACTGAGGTGTTCTATAGGATCTCATTCTACCACTCTGTCAAGTCAAACCTTTTCTGTAGGGAGTGTGAACGATTTCATTTTTTTTCAGGTCTTGCTCCTTGGACTAAAGAGGAAGGAAAATACATATTTCAGTTGCTGGGCATTCCTTTAAAATAAAGAAGAAAAGAAATTTGAGTTCAACAGAACACCTTACCTCATGCAGTCCTGAGAAGAAAAAATATGAAATGGGAAGGGTCTTTAAACTCTTGCTTTGGCATTTCCAAGCACGATCTACATTAGCTTTGTCGTGAACTTGTTGATACAGACCACAATGACAACCATTCCAAAAGCCATGAGTCATAACAAG
>CM068952.1:157282910-157312371 GCA_035128595.1 Eptatretus atami | reverse complement strand
ATCGTGAGACCCAAAAGCTTGAATGAAAGGACTTGTACAAGAGGATTGTTGAGAAAGTAGATGGGGAGGGGTTTACAGATGGTCCTTTCGGAGAGACATCGTGAGTGTGAGATTTGTCAGGATTGAAAGACGTTCCAAGTGTTGGACTAGTTTATGATTTTATTCAGATCTGCAGAGCGAAGAGGCTGCTGCTTGCCGATCTGAAGGATGACAGATGGTACGGCAGAAAGTAGAGTCATCAGCAAAGAGATAAAGACAATTTTCCAGAGATTCTGAGAGATCATTGATGAAAACCAAAAAAAGCACAGGGCCCAGAATACTGCCTTGAGGAACTCCAGCCTGGACAGGAAGAGGGGATGAGAGATGAGAGAATGATGGTTAAAGACTAAAATTATAGTGAGGCATTGCTCTCCACTCCTTTCTTACTCTTCTCTCCCCCCATTCCTCGCTCTGCCCCCTTCCGAGTGTCCCCTTCCTCCCCTTCTCTCCTCCTTGCTCCCCCACCACCCTCCCTCTCTTCCCCACATCTTCTCTCCTCCTACACCTTTCTCTTTCCCCCCCCCCTCCCTTGCCTTTCCCCCTTCCCTGTCTCTCTCTCCCCCTCTTTCTATCTCCTTTTCTGCCAACCCCCCTCTCTTTCACTCTTCCCCTCTCCTCGTATGCCCGTCAACAAAGTGAAGGGTGATATTTGCTCGTGAAAAATAATAATAAAAACTTCTCTTAATTTCTTTAAATACACAGTTTTGTCGAAAAATGGTGGTTAAAGACTAAAATTATTTGACTTTTTCTAAAAAGGGGATTTTTAGTAGTGCGATTAAGTGTGCGTGTGAGTGTTATTTATGATTTTTGCTCGGCATGGTAAAACGTGCACTTCATTTATCACTCGTTGTGGGCACTGAAATGATGAGTGTCATTTTAAAACTTGATGTAACGGTCGATTAAATCTGGCGATGGCGCACGGTCGACACATTTTTTCAGGGCTCCGGCACCTCAAAATTTAGCACGACACCACTGCTTGTCAGTACCCTACAAATGGCACTTTCATAAACATTGTAACGAGAAACAAGCACAGTCTTAGTCATCCCCCTATTGAATCATCCCGATGGCGTGAGCCAACTCATTTGGTGTAAAATGATGCCTCGCCATTCCTAAACTAATGTAGACCACCTTGGTGCCCATTTATACAGGACATTGACAAGGGTTATGGGCAGACATGCTCACAGAGTCTGTGTGCGACATGATTTGCCTCTGAATTTAGAGAAATCTGAATTTCCAGAAATATTTCCACCTAACGAAGAAATGTCAATTCTGAACTGTGAATTCGTGTTTTTTTCACATTTAAAAAACATTTGTTAATTTTTTGTGAGTAGTGTCAAGTTTGCTGGCTCTGTTCTAAACCGTTTGCATCGATTGTGGACGGTTTAAGTAATGTGAAGAACATGTATGGAAACAGTTGCAATGGCTGTGTCGCTCAGTTAATCCTTGTGATTGGACCACAACGAGAACTTCTTTTACACCATCAGGGCTATGGCACATCATTACTTTGGGAACCTCAGTTGGACCTCTGGGATATTCAGACACTCACAACTCGGGTAAGTATATATACTTATGGTACATCACAACCTGCCCAAACTTGATTGTCGACACAGCCTTAATTCTTGTTTACTTTGTTTTGAAATTTGTTCACTTTTTGTTTGTTTTTGCACAGGAACCTTTCAGTTGATGTTTTTTTTTTTGCCATTCGTTAGAGAAGACATCTTCCTTATACCATGACGGGCAGTATGCGAATGATATTATGACGTCTGAGCTTTAATTCTTTTGTCTTTACTCATTCTGAGTTAACCTGACTTCTTATCTTGTTTGATGTATTGTGCTTGCTTTATGGATTTCAGATTTCTCAGACACATGTTTTATTTAATGGATAAATTTTTATCTTGTCCAGACTCTTTATCCAACCTCTTATTCTGCCTCAGAATAATGATTTCCACTTTGGGTTCATCTTCCAAATGTTTTTTTGTCATTTATTTTTGGCGTTAATTTCATATATAAATTTATGGCATAAATAGAAGATGTAACACGACATAACTATTTTTTATTTTGGAGGCTCCAGTCATTTTGGAGGCTCCATTACCTCAAATAAAAAACTGCATAGATAGAAAAGTGAAGAAAGAGAGACTTGACCAAGAGTTTTTGATGAAGTAACAAAATCTTCTTTTTGAAATAGGGAACGTCATAAGTGTTTCGAAAGACATGAGAAGGTAAAGAGTTTCAGAGTTTGGCAGTGAAGGGGAAGAAACAAACATCATAATGACCCACCCTTGAGTTGCAATGGTCACACAATGATCATGCGATGTAGTGGCTTGTTGAGCATTCGTGGTTTTGCTAATGGCGGAGGCACACAAGCAGCACGTTCTCAGGAGCAGAAACTGAGTAATATCTATAGAAAAGACAAAGCCAACGTTGCAGCCCAATTTGAGCAGGTCGAGTTTTGAGGTAGGATTGGATAAGTTGATATATCAGATTACTTGGGATTCAATTCCTCCCAGTAAGTATGTGGAGCTGGGCCCTCCCCAGATGTGAGAGTAGTACTCGATACAAGGACGAATCATTCATTTTTATACGTTGCATCAACTGTTCAGAGGAGAAGAATCTTCGACATCTGAACAAAATCCTAGTTTCTTGAGGCAGATTTAGCTATTTGAGTAATGTGTGGATTCCAGGATAAATTTGATGTTAGGCTAATACCTAGTAGGTTTGTCGTATCACATGGTGTAATTGTGGAGCTTACAAAGGAGATTGGAGAGTTGAGAGGAGTTTTAGAGAGAGAGATGGGAAGAAATTGAGTTTTAGAAGCATTATTAAACTTAACTTCATTACATTTCCCCACTGGGAAATCTTGTCAAAATCCGAATTTGAAGTCATGTTTGTGATGAAACAAGATGTAAATTGGGTGAGGGAATATGGAGCAGATGTGAAAAAAATGGAGGAATTTAATGTGAGTCATCAGCATATGAATGCATTTGATTATTTGTCGAAGAATGAAGGTCATGATAGAAAGAAGGAAGAGTGTTGGAGACAGGACACAGCTCTGAGGAACACTGATGTTGATAAAGGAGGGAGATGTTGAACTATCAACAATTACAGAGGTAAAACGGTCAGAGGAAAGCTCGATACGAGAGAGCAGAGTGAAGGAGGAAAGCCGAAATAGGGAAGCTTGAATATCAGACCCCGATGCCAAACTCTGTCAAAGGTTTTGAGATATCAAGGCCAACAACAAACAAGGGAAATCCTTCAATACAGCACGTGTGGTGAAGAAAATGAGTACACTAATGTTAAAATATGCAATTTATGCTTTTTCAGTTGAAAACAATTAAAAAGCGTACTTAATATTTGAAATGTAAAAATCTTGTTATTATTGTGATAAGCACCTTTATATATAACAGAAGGAATGAAATTGTTCGATACAGCATGGCAGGGGCCGCAAAGAATGATGCATAAGAAGAACTTAGCTTTCAGCGATCGGCGCGAAATGCGATGGTGGCGGAAATGACGTCTTTCGGCGCGAAATGCGATGGTGGCGGAAATGACGTCTTTCGGCGCGAAATGCGATGGTGGCGGAAATGACGTCTTTCGGCGCGAAATGCGATGGTGGCGGAAATGACGTCTTTTCGGCGCGAAATGCGATGGTGGGCGGAAATGACGTCTTTCGGTCGTTCGTACATGAGAGGGGCGCGTTTCTTGCTTTTTTCCCGTCAAGCAATAATTCAATGGTTTTCACATATATAACACGTTAGTTTCACAAATTTCCATTGAAATACTCGGGTATTTCTGTCAATTGTCGCCATTTCGGTCTAGGTTACGCACTGCATCTACCGACGCCGTCATTGGCTGTCACAGGCACGTGGGGGAGGTGGGGGACACCGGAGACGTGGTAGACACCGGGGACATTTCAAACTCGGTGCAATTGTATACAGCGCACGCGCTGTAAAATTCCCAAAGTCTCTCAGAGAAGTATCCCAGGCATTCGTTGATATAAGAAAGGATATCACCAGTAGATCTTTCCTTGCGAAAGCCATATTGAATGTCAGATAGAAGACTGGTTGAAGATGCTTGAGGAAATGGGAATCAAGAAGACGTTCAAAGACTTTGCAAATAGTGGAAGTCAGAACAATAGGACAGTAGTTGGAAGAGTTTGAACGATCACCCTTCTTTAAAATGGGCTGTACTAAGGCATGTTTCCAGGAAAAAGGAAAAATTCGGGTTTTTAAATGAAACAAACGAACAAGCACAGATGCAAATTCTGAAGCACACTCCTTCAAGATACGAGGAGGAATGCCATCTTGTCTGTATGCCTTGCTTGTGTCCATAGAGAGTACTTTTTTGACTGCATAAAAAATATATTATAAGGAGGGGCAGAGGATTGGTAAGGGGTGTATCAGAGGGAGTTGAAATGTTGGAGTCATCCAATGTGGAAATAGAGAAGAAAAGAGAAATCAAAAAGAGTTGCTTTATCAGTCGGAGAGACAGCGATAGTATCATCGGAATGGAAAAGCGGAGGAAAGGTAGAGCGACAGAAATTGTTGGAGACACTTTTAGCTAAGGACCAGAAAGATGTATTGGTGGAAGAATATGAGAGGTTGTCACATTTATTTTGGATGAAGGAATGCTTCGCCTCACAAATAGCATGTTTACAATGATTTCTGGCAGATATGAAAGCTGAATCCGAGTTGGAGGAACAAGAGTTTTTTCATGTTCGATATGCCATGCCGGGTGTTGGCTTAATGGTTAGGGTGGTGTGCTTGGGATCCGAGGATCCTGAGTTCAAATCCCCCTTTGTTGTTGAATTAATAGCAGGCGGGGTTGACTCTGCCTGCCATCCTTCCGAGGTCGGCAAAATGAGTGCCAGCATGCTGGTATCCTGTGTCGGAGTGGCGACCCATCCAGGATTTTGCCTAATAGCCAAGGAGACTGGTTAGGCAGCACCAACGCTCTGCACAGAGTATGGTCACAATGGATGGATGGATGGATAGATGGATGGATATGCCACATTGCTTGCACAGATGGCCACAGAGTGGGAATTATTGAACTGAGAATTTGTAGGAGAGATAGACCTCAAAGAGAAGGGAAAAAAGCTTCAATTCCTGCAACAATAACTTCAGCTATCCATTCAGCCAAAATAGAGGCATCACCCGAGGAGAGGCAGCTAACAGCTCGGTTGCTTTAGTTTGCATGAGACAGAAATTGAGACCAGCAATCCTGACTCGGAAGAGTATAAGATGATTCTAGGCACCGCTTTAACACTCCTAAATCAGAATGGTAGTTCCACCCAGTGCTGTTGCTGTCTACAACCTACTACCTGGATAAGCGGTCCAACCGGATTGGTGTTTTTTCGGAGACACTATTTCCTTACTGAATGGCTGTTGGCTCCTAAAGAGAGCTCATCCGCCCTTTAACAGGTATTGTTTTTAGTCCTGCAGGGTGTCACAGTCACCCTCCTCACTGGCAAGCCAGTGACGGTAATCGGCTTAGTCACCGACTACCCGACCATGAGACATGTAGCACTGCCTTACATGTTGCTAGTGGCAGTCGAGAGACTAACGTGACTGACAATGTACTTGAAGTATGCAATTAATAAGAATTTTTAAAAGTTGCGTGCATTGGGAGTCAATAGCTAGATTGTGTTAAGCATCGTATTGACCGTGTCATTGCTCAGAGAGAGTCGTATTGTCAAACGTGCACAGAGGAGGCAGTGGGTGTTAAATTTATTAAGACAATGTAGCGTAAGTTTTTTTTGTATAAAACCTGTTTTTGAGCGGGACTAAGTGAGGACTTGAGCACAAGCATCAATGTCACATGGGAAAGCACTATGCACTTTTCAAAGGACAGCATTATGGACTGTTTGGCCTGTGCGCTGCAAGCCCTGGTGGCAAGGTTGGCTGCGGAGCCCTGGAGAGAGGCGTAACACTTTTTATTGGGGCTGCCCCATGGGCAGGATGGCTCAGAATATGGTGCACCTACAACCATGGGCAGCCATTGAAAGGTACCCGCCATGCATGAAGGCGGGCCCAAAGATTAGGAGGACCATGATGGTACGGACCACATCAGTTATTTAGAAAAGGACAGGCTATTCTGTAAACGTGTCTGATTGAGCCCCAGTTGGTTTTTGATTGTTATTTTTGCATCAAAATTGAAGCTGTGAGTCATGAGCAAGTGGTCGCTCTTTACAATTGAGAATTGAAAGAGCAGAAAGTTCAAAGCCAGCAGCAGCTGCAGAAGGGGGGCTAGTAGGCCCATAAACAATTAGGTTATATGCAGCTGCATTTGGACATGCGAGGCCTGGGTTTTTTAATCAATTTCAAAGCAGGCTTTGTGGTGCTTGGTCCTCAGGCTGCAAGGATCGGACCAGGTTCGGGGGGTGTGGGGGATGGGTGGGAGGGTAAATGGGACAGGTCTCATGCAAAATTCCTACCTGGGAAATTGGGTTGTGCCAAAGATTTGGCAGGATTTGGACGTGGGGTCTGGCGACGGATGTAGTATGACCTGGGCACCACAGGGGTTCTGGTGGTGTGTGGCGTCCCCTCATCACCGGAGCACCGACCGAGTGAATGTCTCATGCCGGTGGGTCATCAGAACATGGAGAGGGTTGAGACCTCTGGGGGATTGAGATGGTCAGTCCTGGGGCACCTGTCACGGTGTGCCGAGAGGACCACTAGAGGGAGGTATTACGGGCCATAACTTGGGGGAGGCACCACCGAGGGCCAGTGAGGGCCTGAGGAGATGACTGTTCATGCATGCGGCCTAGCAGCCTGTCTCTCAGGCTCCATCCGGGACAGCCGGCATGTGATAACCTGCCATGCTTGGCTGATCGATAGATGTGGGTGCTTCTTGCGAGGACCAAGGATCTGAGTGCCGCTACCGGACAACCAACGAGAGCACCTATGGAAAGTTATGGAGTGATTTGGAAAAGCCCACAGAAGTCTGCATAACCTTCCACAGATAGTCCACCGTGATTTAATGAGTTCTCTGTTTGGGAAGAGAACCCTGGGTTTGAATTGGCAGTCTTTGTTCTTTATTCCTTTCACACTTCTTTCTCAAAACTTTTTTTCACAATTCTCTTTTCATTTTCATTCTTTCTTTTTCTTCTCTTTCATCTCTTACTCTCTTTTTCTCTTTCGTTATCTATCTCTCCGAGGAGAATTGGATTTTTGCAGAAACTTTTCTGTAAGGCTCATTTGGCTGTACCTGGATGGGTTTGAGGGTTGTGGAGTAGTGGCTGAAACCCAAATCCTATCCAGGTTCCTTCTGGTGACTCTATCTTTGCTCTTTACTTCTTTGAGTTCCTTCTTGGTCTTCCATTTGAGTATGAAGGGAGAAGATTGTCTGCAGCTGGCACTACCAGTATTGAACAACCTCCCGAGTGGTAATTGGATTTGTACTAAATTTACCTTTCCCAATTATTTTTCTTGAAGCTGCCCCATGATGTGGAATGGCCCAGAAAATGGCACACGCACAGCCATGGGTGGTCACCGATGGGGACCCACTGTGCATGAAGGCTCCCAAAGCTTACAAAGCCGTGACCACATGGATCACATCAGTTGGAGTTGGAGCCAGACCCTCTTTTAATCACCATACCTTTCCTTATCACCAACATCCAAGCCTGTGCCATACTAGCCCCATGCCGCGCCAGCCCCGTGCCGCGCAACCCCTTGCCGCACCAACCCCGTGCTGCACAAACCCCATGCCGCACCAGTCCCGTGGCACACCAGCCCTGTGGTACACAAGCCCCATGGCCCACCATCCCTATGTTATACAGCCCTGTGCCATACCAGTTCTGTGCAACACCAGCCTGCACCTGCCACACCAGAGCCAAATCATCTCGTGGCTTGCTCAAGACCTCGCTCGTTGGCTTGCTCAAGACTTCCCCATTCTTGTGCGAGTTCCAGTATTTATTTTTTGGCTCCAAAGTGGGTTATTTCTCTCCTTGTACATAAGTTTGCATGCCCCATCATCCCTACTAGTACATGTTGACCGATTGGTTCATCAGTTTTATTGATAGTGTCTTGTCTATCCTTATCTACGTATTTCTCTCAATAAATCCCCTTTTTACTACAAGTCAGTTACCCACCTTTTGGCTCCCTTGCGTTGCATCGCCGAGTTTGGCCTCGGATTAAGTGATCCTTGGTGTTTTGTAAATGGTAAATAACAGTTCGATGAAGGCAGTGTGAATTTGGTAAGCTCAGTGATCTTCAGGTGTAGCAAAAGCTGCTGGCGCGATGGGTTTACATTAGTCTGACCCATCAACGCAACAGTATTATATGTAGTGTCATAGCATACTGTAAGTGTATCAGGAGTGAGGGGAAGGAATCCATTAGGTCAGCAGGTCCAAAGAGCCAGAGTTGCATATTTTCAGCTAAAAAGGAATTTCTCCTTTTTTCAGCAAGTACCAGATTTTTTGGCCTGTAAGTCGAATTGGCTAATGTCCCCATTTTTCTTTCCTTCATTCATAGATAAATCGATTTAGCGTATAAGACAAAGCAAAATCAATTAAGGGTCGTGAGCAAAACTGTCAGTCAGAACAATAGAGGTGTTAATTCCTCCCTGACACAAACAATGCATCACTACCTACTGTACTTCTAGGGTAATGAATATTTATGAGGTTTTGTATATACTAGTACGTCCCGTAAAAAAAAAAATAAAAAAAATAATGAATAAATATTTCAAACCGCGAGCAAGAAACAACAACCACACAGGCCGTTTCTTCGCTCTCGCGTGCCCGTACGTGCGTGGCCGGAAGTTCGCATATTATTCGCAGTTATGATTATTCGCGATATAGTTTTAATGCCCAAATATTCAATTAGCGCCAACGTATTTTGCCTTTTCGCAATGTCGTCGCAAGGAAAAAGAGAAGAGAAGAGAAAAAAAAATTACTTCCTGGTTCGGAGCACACCAGCTCACTCTGATGTTACCGAAATTTATGCCCGTCTAATATGAAAACGATCATAACTGGGGCATTGTGTTTATCTATAAATGCGCATAAGAAATCGAGAAATATTAGAATACACGAAGTCATCACTCTCCGGAAGCCCGTACGTTGTAACCCGTAATGGGAACGCGACTGAGCTTCCCTTCCCCATCGGCCACGCCCACGCAACAACGTGTCTTGTCATTGGTTTGGTAAATAAATGGCCATAACTTGGGAGGCACTTGTCCGATTAATATCAAACCTTGAAAAGGCACATCCTCAGGCCCCAGCAATATACCTGGCAAGTTTCAATTAGATCGGACCAGTGGTGTTCGAGAAACAGGCGGTCACAGACACACACAACAGACACACACACAGACACACACACACACACACACACACACACACACGAGATTGCTGGAATTATAGATAGATTATTTTAATTACTTTGTGGACGACATTTCGGATATATTAAGAATGTAAGAAAAAAAACCTGGTGTTGGCTGGCTTGGGATAGTGGTGTCCTGATTTTCAGCCCCGTTGGCTGCTGAATTAACACCAGGTGGGGTTGACAGCCTGTCATCCTTCTGAGGTCAGGGAAATGAGGACCAGTGTACTGGTATAGGGGCACAGCATCAGTGGCACAACTGTGCTCCAACAAAGTGGTAGCTACCTGGCAGCCAAGCTGCCATTTGCAAGAAGAAGAAGAAGAGGAAGAAGAAGGAATGTAAATAGTTTATCAGCATGTTTGTTATCATTTGAGGAACAGTATTTGAAAAGTAGGCTCTGAAATCCTACAGTAAGGCGAGCTAGTATGGAAGATAAGAGAGAACAGTAGATTCAAGAAAGGCAGGTCAGGTCAGGTATGGGAGCATGAACCGGAGCAGCATGTCGCTGCGTCCACTTTCCACCGGTACTCCAGGGGCCTCCATCTGGCCATCGCCCAGGCAGATTCCTGGCCCATCCCCATCTCCTTGAGATGCCGATCAAGCTGCTGCAACGAAGAGGCACATGGTCTGCCCATTGGCCTCCTCCACTCATGAGACTCCTTTCGCTGAGAGAATCTGGTGAGCAGGATCAGTGTCAGGAAAATGAGCCACATGTCCATGCAGCCGCAACTGACACTCACAGACTAGGCAGGTAACAAATCTCATTTGAGTCACTCTCAGCAACCGCTCGTTGGACACAAAATCCGACCAGGGATAGCCAAGGATTCTCCGAAGAGACCTGATACCAAAGGAATTAAGTTTCTGTCTCAGATCCCTGGTCAGAGTCCAAGTCTCACATCCATAGAGCAAGACTGGAAGCACCAATTACCCGAACACTGAAACTTTCATCCTCCTGCGCAGGTACCGACAGTGCCACACCTCGTGATCCAGTGAATCAATGACTCCCCAGGCCCGACCCAGACATCTATTGACCTCTTGCTCACAGCCAGCAGAGACATGAATATCACTGCCAAGGTAAGGGAATCTCTCCGAGACCTCAGCATCCTCACCATAAACAGGTGTAGACAAGAAGGCAGCATCCAAGATGTCATTGAAAGCCTGGGTATTCGTTTTGACCCTGGAAACCCGTAATCTCAGCAGCTCCGACCACTCATTCAGCACTTTGAGGGCCCCCAAAAGGATAACCACAGTCTCCACAAAGATGACTGCATCATCTGCGAAATCAAGGTCAGAGACCTTGACATTCCCAAATGATGCACCGCAGCTTGATCTCTCCGAAATCCTCCCTAGAATCCAGTCCCTACAAGCACTGAAAAGTGAGGATGCCAGCACACATCTCTGACGAACTCCAGTGACAACTGGAAATAAGCTGGAGATGGTATCACCACATCTCACAGCACTCTCAGTACCAGAGTAGACTTCAGACATTACATTGATCAGTTTTGGCAAACCAAGGACCTGAAGGGCAAGGATACGGTCAATCATTGACCTTTTTGGTGTAAAGCCTGACTGCTCTGGGAACTGGTGCTCAAGCAGATGGTGGCAAACCCCATCAAGAATTATCTGAGCAAAGACCTTGCCCAGCAATAAGAGTACTATCACACCTCGGTAATTGCTGCAGTCCTGGCAATCACCCTTCCCTTTCCAGAGAGGGACAACAAGGCTCCTCCTCCAGTCAGCTGTGATGATGCCTGTGTTCCAGGAAAAGCACAGTACTGCATTCAACAGCATGAGTACAGCATTTCCACCAGCCTTGAGGTTCAGCGTGGATGCAACAAATACTAGGAGCTTCCCCCCATTTCAAGCGGTTCACCGCAGCCTGTGTTTCCACAAACAAAGGTGAATCACAGTTGATTGGAGGGTCAGATATAGGGATAATCACACCCCTGACACCTATCTCAACTGCTGGTGGATCAGCCTCGTACAGCCGCTCAAAGTACCCGGCCCAGCGGGCCTTCACTTCGGTCTCCTCTGTCAAGAGCCTACCACCCACCGCTCTAACTGCAGCACACCAAGGGATGGGCTAGGAGGAATGCTAATTACGATTTCCCCTGTAAGCAGGATGAGAATCACTTGACCACAGGTGATGCTCTACCCCCTCACAAATTCCTCGCAACTAGGCCTCCTTGTCCACCCTTAGTGAACGTACAGTTTTACGCCTCAGCTCCATGAACAGCTCAACTCTGCCATTCAGCCTGGCCCTGCGACTCTGGGCAATGGTATCCAGTGTCCCTTGAGAGACAAAATTCTTCTTTGCCCTACGGTGAGTTCCAAGACATCCACCGGCAACATCAAGGATGGTGGTCTTGAAGGCACTCCACAACTCTTCAGGATCCCCCAAAGCACACAGACTTCCCAAATCTCCACTGTTCACAGCCTGTTCGCAAACTCCTCAAATACCCTCTCATCCTTGAGCTTGCCAACATCCAGCCTAGGCTGGGATGGTACCATTCTCCCGGATTTAAGCTGTAACTTCAGAGTTGCTTCCACAAGCCTGTGGTCGGTATTGAGGAACTGAGCACTTCGGTGGACCCTACAGTTCTGGATCATCCCCCAGTGACCATCAATGAGCACATGGTCAGTCTCCTTTGCCACACCACCAGCATTGGAATACAAAGTCCAGCGATGAGCTTATGGGTGCTGAAACTATGAACCAGCCACCCTAAGTCCATGACTTCTTGCAAAGTCAAGGAACTTAGTGCTATTCTGGTTCACAATTCCAGACCCATGGGGACCAACTCATGTCTCATAACCATCCCGATCAGTTCCAGTCGATGAATGAAATCCCCCAAGACAAGAAGGTATCTCACCCGGGGCACTGCTCAACCACAGACTCGAGCGTGGCATAGAATGCTCCTTTACGGTGAGATCACTCACCTCAGTCAGAGCATATACAGTGGGAGAACAGTATTTGATACACTGCAGATTTTGCAGGTTTTCCCACTTACAAAGCACGTAAAGGTCTGTAATTTTTATCAAAGGTACACTTCAACTGTGAAGACGGAATCTAAAACAAAATCCTGAAAATCACATTGTATGATTTTTAAATAATTAATTTGCATTTATTGCATGAAATATGTATTTGATCACCTACCCACCAGTAAGAATTCTGGCTCTCACAGACCTATTAGTTTTGTCTTTAAGAAGCCCTCCCATTCTCCAACTCATTACTTGTATTAACTGCACCTGTTTGAACTCGTTATCTGCATAAAAGACAGCTGTCCACACTCAATCAATCAGACTCCAACCTCTCCACAATGGGAAAGACCAGAGAGCTGTCTAAGACATCAGGGACAAAATTTAGACTTGCACAAGGCTGGGATGGGCTACAGGACAATAGGCAAGCAGCTTGGTGAGAAGGCAACAACTGTTGGCACAATTATTAGAAAATGGAAGAAGTTCAAGATAACAGTCAATCTCCCTCGGTCTCGGGCTCCATGCAAGATCTCACCTCGTGGAGCCTCAATGATCATGAGAAAGGTGAGGATCAGCCCAGAACTACACGGCAGGACCTGGTCAATGACCTGAAGAGAGCTGGGACCACAGTATCAAAGAAAACCATAAGTAACACACTACGCCGTCGTGGATTAAAATCCTGCAGCACACGCAAGGTCCCTCTGCTCAAGCCAGCGCATGTCCAGGCCCGTCTGAATTGCCAATGACCATCTGGATGATCCAGAGGAGAAATCGGAAAGGTCATGTGGTCTGATGAGACCAAAATAGAGCTTTTTGTTTAAACTCCACTCGCCGTGTTTGGAGGAAGAAGAAGGATGAGTACAACCCCAAGAAGACCATCCCAACGGTGAAGCATGGAGGTGGAAACGTCATTCTTTGGGGATGCTTTTCTGCAAAGGGGACAGGACGACTGCACCGTATTGAGGGGGGGGGATGGATGGGGCCATGTATCGTGCGATCTTGGCCAACAACCTCCTTCCCTCAACAAGAGCATTGAAGATGGGGCGTGGCTGGGTCTTCCAGCATGACAACGACCCGAAACACACAGCCAGGGCAACTAAGGAGTGGCGCCGTAAGAAGCATCTCAAGGTCCTGGAGTGGCCTAGCCAGTCTCCAGACCTGAACCCAATAGAAAATCTTTGGAGGAGCTGAAAGTCTGTGTTGCCCAGCGACAGCCCCGAAACCTGAAGGATCTGGAGAAGATCTGTATGGAGGAGTGGGCCAAAATCCCTGCTGCAGTCTGTGCAAACCTGGTTAAGAACTACAGGAAATGTCTGATCTCTGTAATTGCAAACAAAGGTTTCTGTACCAAATATTAAGTTCTGTTTTTCTGATGTATCAAATACTTATTTCATGCAATAAAATGCAAATTAATTATTTAAAAACATACAATGTGATTTTCAGGATTTTTTGTTTAGATCCGTCTTTCACAGTTTAAGTGTACCTTTGATAAAAATTACAGACCTCTACGTGCTTTGTAAGTGGGAAAACCTGCAAAATCGGCAGTGTATCAAATACTTGTTCTCCCCACTGTACAGACACCAGGGAAATGACACCCAAGGAATGACGAATCCTTCATCTCAGAATACGCTCGTTGACCGGTCTTCCCTCAATTATCATTGGAGTCAGCTTCTAGGACACAGCTTCAGCAACTCCTTGGGCATGGTAAGTATAAAAGTGACCAGACAAATCGCCAGTGTAACTACTGGCCATGATCTCACCACGATCCGGTCTCAGAACCTCAGAGCTTGCTGCAATACCGATGTTCAAACACTTGAGCTCAGATGATAACAGAGACAGGTGATCGTCCTCTCTTAGGGATAGGACATTGCAGGCAGCCACCCGAAGGGACCGCCTCATGTTAAACCAAAGAGACCACCGTCTGGTGGACGACACCTCAGCACCACCCCGACACGCACTCTTGCACTCTGACCCGGGAAGGGTCCTGTGGTTTTCCTCCTATCATCAAAGAGTGGGGGTCCTGAAGGCTTTGCCCCAATCCCATCATTCCGTGAGCTGCCCTGCCGAGGGAAGCTGCACAGGAGGTACTCCCACGGAGTGGGTTTTCAATTTTCTTGTGTTTTGTGGATTGAAGGGTTTTACAGTGGCCGGAGTGCAAATCCTGCCACCAACCTCCTTAAAAAAAAAGGAACCCAACTGCAGGAGGACATCCGCAGACATAGTTGGGCACTAGATATGGATGGCCGTTGGCTTACAAGGAGCTTGTCTGCCCTGACAGGTTTTGTTTTTTATGTTGCTGGGTGTCCATATCACCATATCATACACCCTCCTCACCAAGAAACCTGGTGGGGGAGATAGTTTAGTTGCCGCCAACCCGACCATGAAACAGGATAGTGGAGGTTTACATGGTACCTGTGACAACTCATAGATCTAATATGGCCTGACCTGTCAAAACAGTCTTGATAAGACGGGACACCAAAATTCCTTTTGTGCACAACGGTTTATTCAAGCAAAGGCAAATATGGCAAAACAGTTTCGTTCACACAAGCAAGGAACAGGAAGTTCCCTCCCTTTCCGTTGGAAAATAAAAATTATATGAAAAGGAGATGAGAATTAAAGGCTTGCACTATACCAACATGGCATCAACAGATTGCATGAAAACATTTATAAGAACAGCAGTAAAACGTTCACGCATACAGGCATAACAGTAAAGACTTTGACAGTATTTAAAACAAGTTACATAATCATTATCAGTGCTGGCCTGTAGCACAATACATTTTGTCTCAGTTCACTGCTTCACAACTTGATAATAAAATGAACACCTGACACATTGTAATGCAGGACAAGCACTCAATGTTTGTCCACCTAGCTTTGAAGCTGCAATTAGCCTTCTTGGTTTTCTCAACACAATATTCTCATTCATCCTTGCACAAACACAATCCAGTGTTCATCTTAATCCCCGGTGTTCTGATCGCACCATTGAGGTGATACATCAGCTGGAGTGCTAAATAGGTCACGTGACCTGACGCTGCCCTGGACACTCGCCGCCGTGGACATACGCTCACGTGTCTTGTTGACGGCCAATAAAATGGCGGCCACACCCCACAGCGGCTTCAGTCCAATGAGCTCAATTGATAGGCTTGTTAGCGCTCTAGTGTATGTATTACCTTTATGGATCGCATCATCTCTCAGCACCTCGGTGACGACTTCTCCACTCCGGATTCGGCGCGGCCCGTTCAGAGATTGCTCGATCAGAGATTTCTCTATTCCAGATTCGCTGCACAAATCAACCGGAAGCCCAATCAGGACAAGGTGAGTGCCGTATCGCTCCGGGCTTACCTCCCTTTTTCCTTCACAGCCCACAAATTTATATTTGAGCAGTCCGTCTGAGACACGAAGACCTGCCTCTCCCTTCCTGCAACCCCTCCACTACACACCAGCACCTATTTTGTCCCAACAAGCAATGTCAGCCCCACATTTTGTTGAGTACCCCTGTAACTGTTCATTTAATTGGCCACTTGTGCATTTCAATTGTTCTTCATTGATTTTTGGTTAATATTGATTTTTGTCTCTCATGTGTAGTTAAGTGTGGTTAAAGTTATGCTCGGGTGACCTAAAATGTACCTTGTGAATACATATCCCCCTCCACACACACACACACACTCCACACCCCAAAATTATAACACTATGTCAATGGGAATATCTTATTTGCTTGACATCGTTTTACTTAACGTTGCACTTTTTAAGAGCGCATTAAGTGGAAACTTGCTGTAGTGTGTTTTAAATTAACTAGAAAACGCATGAAAATGTAAAGCCCGTCCGCTTTGCATTCGGACCTCTCCTTCCAGATGTTAAACGGTACCATTGACCATTTGACATTTTGACCAAATTATTGTTTTGTCTTTCTCATATTCACATAAAGCTTTGTTGAAAATTTGATGACAAAAGCTCAATTAGTAAAAACGTTACGGATTACAAAAGCTTAAATTATAATTTAAATTTCAGGTCAATCGGATGAAAGTTTACGATTATTTGCGATTCTGGCCTTTGACCTTTTGACCAAAATATTAATTTGTTTTCTCTACATTCTCATTATCAAGCTTTGTTGAGAATTTCAAAACAAAAGCTCATATGGTAAAACAGTTATGGCCTGGCCAAACACACGCACGTAATGGCCTGGCCAAAATTGGCTAATTGTACAATTTATTTCAGAAAATATTGCACTTTGCAATTTTTTTTTCATTGATGCAATTCAATGTCTTAAACCCAATTATTTTTCATGTGTAGCCTATGGCTACGAGTTGCATCATTGGTTCAGGGCACGGCTATGCCGCTGATGCAATGCCCCTGCTCCCAGTACACTGGAACTCATTTCGTCGACCTCAGAAGGATGGGATGACAGGCTGTCAACCCCACCTGGTGTTAATCCATCAGCCAACAGGGGCTCAAACTCAGGACCCTAAGATCCGCTAAGCTACCACCAGGCTTTGTCTTAAACAATAGATCAGTCAATTCTGAGTATAAGTCGAGACTTGCACTTTTGGGAATTTTTTTTCCACTTTTCCTCCGAAAAATACGGTATTCTGATTCCGATGTAACTGTAACTTACTCATGCAGACTCCATTGTGTGGAAGTGGAGTGCCTTTTATTGGCCCGATCACTTTTTGACTGGTGCCATACAAAAAAGCATGCTCGATCAATAACAACGAGAACCACACCCGGTAGAGTGCATATTCTCGCCTCACATGCTCATTGTGAAAAAAAATACCATCGTTAACTGAACACACCACTATGATGGCCCACTGCGATTATGGCCCATATGTCCATATCTGGAGAAGAAGATTTCTTACATTTTTATTTTCAATCCAATATGGCCACCAGTCCACGTGACCAATGACGTCATAAATTCAATTATTCACTCACATCAGGTCGTAGATGAGATACATGAAGTTTCAGATTTTTTTGGGACAAGGATTTCAATTCAACTAATTAGGGCTGGCACACTACTTCACCGATGACATCGTTGTCACCGTATATACCCAAATAGAAGTTGATGACATCTGCTGAGTTTCCATTTTTTTTCATTGAGCGGTTTCAGAGTAGATATCCAATTTTTTCTCTTTAATCCAATATGGCTGCCATACCATGTGACCTGTGATGTCAGAGTCATCAATAAAAGATTCTCCACGGGGATTCCCTACACACACACACACACACACACACACACACACACACACACTTATACAGTATCGGCTATTCCTGAAATATAATATAATTTAAAGGATTGTTGTAAATGATGTTAACCTCACAATATAGTTCCCTTACCTAAATTAAGAACCTTCACCTGTAAGCAACTGAATGGTTTTCCAACTGCATGGATTATCAGCTGGGCACAGTTCTACCTTGTGGTTTTGATCCTTTCAGCCCAGGACCTCTCCAAACGGCGCATACACATACACACACACACACATTACAATAGTCTCACAACCCCTTTGGGGCGAGACTAATAATGCAACCAGAACAACAACTAGAAGGGTACTCGGTGGAGCGCATCCCTCTGCCATGTAATTCCTGATCCAAGAGAACATTTCGGGCACAATACATTTTTGAAATATAATGCTATACCGTACGATATCGTTTTTGGCCCAATCTCTCAATGGTGAAGAATCACTTTAAAAATTAAATAACTCTCGTGTTCATATCCGATTCAGATCTTCACCAAATTTGAATCCATTCGGCGTGGTCACACACCCAACCTGTCCACCAGGTTTCGTCCGAATCCGTCCACAACTTTTTGAGATAGTGTGCTATATATCGTTTTTGGCTCTATCTCTCAATGGTGAAGAATCACTTCAAAAATTCGAGTCTTCGGATCTGGATCTTCACCAAAATGTAATCATTTCGTCCTTGTCACACACCCAACCGGCCCACCAAATTTCATCCGGATCCGTCCACAACTTTTTGAGATATCCTGTACAGAAACAGACAAACAAACAGACAGAGAGCAGTGAAAACATAACCTCCTTCAAGGCCCTGTCACACCTTGACGATTTAGCCAACGTATGCCTGACATATGAAAAATTTGGCTAAAACGACGCTGGCACACGTCGAATACGTTATGGGTAAGTTTTTGTATACGTTAAGAGCACGCTGGCATACGTCGTAGTACGCTGGCATACGTTCGTAGTACGCTGAGGTGTTAGACAAATTTTCCATGCTTGAAATTTTTCGAGTATGCCAGAAATGACTCACACGTTCCGCATAACGCTGGCCATAAGTTGTAGGCACGTTACGCGATCGTTGACACACGTTACTTGGAAGTTACTCATAAGTCGAAACACGTCGAGGTAATGTTTAGCGTACCTGAAACTTATTTCTAACCTATGAGTAACGTGTTGTAGGCACGTTACGCGATCGTTGACACACGTCGACACACGTTACTTGTAAGGTACTCATAAGTCGAAACACGTCAAGGTAATGGTTAACATCAGTGTTCCAGACTCCCTGGTTTTTTTTTAGGTTTTTTTTTATTTTTTTTTTCTTCGGTATGACGGTGATGTTAACACTTCGATTTCTAGTGCAGTTATAATATAATATAATTAATAGGCTGCCGCTCAACGATTTAAATCATAACGCACTAGAAATCGAAGTGTCAACATGACCGTCATACCGAAGAAAAAAAAAATAAAAAAAACCAGGGAGTCTGGAACACTGACGCTAACCATTACATTGATGTGTTTCGACTTATGATAACGTACAAGTAACGTGTGTCGACGTGTGTCAACGATCGCGTAACTGCCTACAACTTATGCAGCGTAGGCGGAACGTGTGTCATACGTCGAGTACGTCGAGAAATTTTCAACATGCTGAAAAATTCTCGACGTACTCCGCGTACAAAGACGAATGCCAGCGTACTACGACGTAGGTAGCCAGCGTGCTCTTAACGTATACAAAACTTACCATAACGTATTCGACGTGTGCCAGCTTGGTTCGGCAAATTTTTCATACGTCGGCATACGCTGGCTAAAACGTCAAGGTGTGACAGCGGCTTCACACTTCGATGCTCTAGTGCGGTTATGATTTGAATCGTCGAGCCGCAGCCTATGAATAGCCTACGCCACGTGATCGTCGCGATAGCTGCCCGCATGCATAAGTTAGACTATCGTTGGGCATAGGTTGTGAACGCCGACAACATGCTCAGCATTCGTTGGTATAAGTTATCTATATGTGATTAAAACGTTCTGTGTACGTTACTAATACGTTATGCATATGTTCAACACGTTATTAACGCCCAAAACTTAAAAAAAAAAAACATCAATAGTTCAGCACGCCAGCGTTTTACATACATTTTGAGACCTTGGCCATAAGCTGTGGATAAACGACAAAAGGTGTGAGAGGGCCTTCACCTTCGGTGGCGGAGGTAATGATGTAACCTAATGCAGATGGTACAGTACCATCCATACTCCACGACAGAGTGTCAATGCTGCCGAAGCAGTTTCCTGGCAAGGGTTATACCGGGTGGTTTGCCATTGCAGTCGTTATGGCAGGAATTTCAAACTTGGCAATGGTGCCGGCGATAGCTCGCCTCCTTTTCGCGACGGGCACCATGGGATCTTTAAGGTCCAGCAACTAATGCTGGCAGATATGGCGCCCAGTTTAATGCCCATCCAACAGACAACGCACACAATGATGAATCAACCTGCCTGTGAACCATCGGGATGACAGTCAAAGCTGGGTCGAGATTCATACCCAGGCTAAACAGCTTAGAGGCATATCTGCATATCTCTAGGCCATCCTGCCAGCCCTCAGCAAGTACACCTTCATTTTCAAAATCATGTAAGTGCATTTTTCTTTGTGAAGACTTGACAGAGACATCGAATTATCACTACCTACTTATGGTGCTGGCCATGTGCTATTTTTGCAGGCTTACAATGCACTTGCCCCCACCTTTTCCCCAAATTCTGGAACAAGTCTTGAGTAAAATGCACATAACTAAGGTGAAATACAGAACATGCTGCAATTGTATAGAAGAATAAAAACACTTAAGGGAAAAGCTGTGTTAAACAAAGAGGGTTTATGTTTTTATGAGGAGCTTATGAGGTAATGTATTTACTGTTCAGTCAAGGTGAACCTGTAGGTCAGTTGTTTCCAGAACAATGAATGGGCCTCAGGGATGGAGGGAGGTCGGATGGAGGATGAGGCAGAGTGGGAAACCAAGGGATGCAAATTGGCACATGTCTTCACTATCAATGTGCAATGCTATTGCATGAAAATGTATGTTTGTTGGAAGTTTGAAGAGCTGTCAAGATGAGACAAGGAGTCAGTTTGGATTGGCTTGTAAAATGAGCCGTGCATAATCAGCTTGATGGTGTTACAACACCCATGCACCTTTGAAATTAGATGGTTATCAAGTATGATACACAGTATTGGACTTCAATGGATTGGCGATGAGCAAGAAAACTTTGATTCACAATTGAAAAGAAAACAATAACATGATGAACTAGAAGGGCACTCGGTAGAGCGCATACCTCCGCCACGTAATGCCTGATTCACGAGAACAAATCGGGCCCAATACGTTTTTGAAACATCATGCTATACAGTGCTACATCGTTTTTGGCCCTATCTCTCAATGGTGAAGAATCACTTAAAAAAAATTAACTCGTATCGAAATCCGGATTCGGATCTTCACCAAAATCGAATCAATTCTTCCTTGTTACACACCCAACGTGTCCACCAAGTTTCATTCGAATCCGTCCACAACTTTTTGAGATATCGTGCACACAAACAGACAGACAAACAAACAGACAGAGAGGGGTGAAAACATAACCTCCTTCACCTTCGGTGGCGGAGTTAAAAAAAGAAAAATGTGAGAATAACTGAATCTGAAATGGAATTATAAGTCACAATAAGCAAATAAGTTAGCACAAAATATCACCTGTTATCGTGAACCTGTCATGGAAAACATTTTTTAATGATCAGGCAATATGGCAAAAACTTCATTAACAAACCGATTGCTATAACGCTCAGGTAATACTATACAGACCCATAAAAGTCAATTTTGAATAATAAGTGCCCACATGGGTCCTTATTTTTCAAATCGCACTTTTATGGGTCTGTATAGTATTACCTTTATAGTAAGGACCCACACACCACACCTGATCGTAACCTGAAGGACAGTACCAAGAGGCACAGTCAAAATTAAAAACAATTAAATAAGACAGAATACATCGTAGGAAAATTCACGTTATCCTTGACAACATTGGACTCCGAGATTATCTTCCAAGTTACTGCGGAGTCTCCATGGAGATGTTTTCTCATGAAAACTCTTTCCTGGCCATTAGGGAGAGGCAGACAATGTGGGATGTAGATAAACGCAACGATTTATGATGAACAAAATTCTCAACCCTGCTGCACTTCGGACAGAGGGAGGGTGTTGGTGAGAGCATGCATAACAACTGAGCTGTCTGCTAATCAAACCTCATACTGGTACTCATCCCAAGTTCATGCTGTACATGTTTCTTTCCAGATGATTGTCCACGGCTTTAATGAAATTTGTTTCTGAAGGGCAAAATTCCACGGATACATGTATAACATCACAAGTAGACATTCAGGCCAGTGCTCTGCACAGTGTGATATTTAGGGGAAGCACTTTCTGTCGCGAATGGTGCTTCATTAAGAGGAGGGAAGGATATGTCAGCCACAAACTGCTGTTGTCATCTAGTTCTCGCAAAGGTGCAACACATTCCACTTTTATCTTGCAAAGTGGATTCTGCCGAGCAATGCTAAATCGTGTTGCAAGGCGGCGATAAACATGGCAACAGTTGTTCGGGGTTTGGAGGGGATAAATTAAATAAAGAATATGATGTTAAGGGGGGATGAAAAAAAACAAACAACGTAACATATGTTATCTTCTGCCATCCAGAGACCACAGCACGAATCAGTATAGCTCTGTTTGGTTCATCTTGCACTGGGTGTGAAAAGGGCCAAAGGACCATTATTCCAGCGGTCCCAATTGTAATCTTTTGTTCAAAAACATTCAGATTGTGTCTCACACAAGGGCAGGTCTTTCTTCCACATACATAGTCATGTAAATTCTGATATATATATATATAAGATGTTTCAAAATAAACAGTGCAGTAGAAACTTAACACCCTTTCTGGAAAAAGATTTCTTTCAGAGAAAATATTTTTTGTCAAATACTGTTGGACCCTACTATTCACAGGGGATATGTTCCTGGAAAATGCCACAAATTAAATGGCAAATCCGCGAATAGTGGGGCATTCTTTCAATAGGAAAAAGGGGGATACGTTCCCGGCAGTCCTGATTCATCGGGAAAACTTTTAAAAGTTTAAAATATTTTTGACTGCAAATTCACATGATTACAGTTTCATTAAAAATGATTACAAGTAAAACTAGAAGAGCAATCGGAAGACCGCATACCTCCGACACGCAATGCCTGATCCACTTGAACATATTGCGCCCAATACATTTTTGAATAAACATATCATGTTGTACTACATATCATTTTTGGCCCAATATCTCCATGGTGAAGAATCACTTTGAAAGTGAGAAATTCTCGTATCCAGATCAGGATTTGGATAATCACCAAAATTGAATCAATTTGTCCTTGTCACACACACAACACACACACACAACACACACACACACACACACACACACACACACACACACACACACACACCACCTGTACACTAAGTTTCGTCTCAATCCATCCACATCTTTTTGAGATATACCACATATCGGTTTAGCCTATCTCTCAATGGTGAAGAATCGCTTTAAAAATTCTAGTATCTGGATCCGGATCCAGATCTTCATCAAAATCTAATCAGGTCATCCTTGTCACACCACCCAAACCTGCCCACCAAATTTCATCTGAATCCGTCCACAACTTTTTGAGATATCCTGCACACAAACAGACAAATAAACAAATGAAAAATCACTCATCGAGTGACACTTGACAAAACAGAACTGCACTCAGTAGAGCACATATACCTCTACCAGGCTGAACAGTTTACATTTTGTAGCCCACTGATAGGTCGGGTCTGAATCATCCATGTCGTCAAATCATAAGAGCATCCAACTCCTCAGGCTCCATGTCGTCAAAGCCTTCCCCTCCCACTTGCCGTGCCAACACGACAATTTCATGCCTCTCCTCCGTGTTGCCGGGAAAGCCTCTGAAGTTCTTCACTGCCTTTGGCTACAGGTTGTGCCAGCAGGCATTGATGGTGGAGGCTCTCATCTCGTCCAGCGACTTTGATTGCATCGATGCAGTGGGCTATGTTTAACTCCTTCCAACACTGCCCAATAGTGAGCTCTGTCCATCGCCAAGCTCTGTCCTCTGTCCAAGTTTATTTTTATTTTTTGTTCACGCGCGAAACTCCACGAATACACAAAGCACAGGGCCGCAAATGTCTAAGCCTGTCTCATTTTATACACGGGGTCTGCGAATTGTGAACCTGTGAAAAGCAGGGTCCAACAGTGTGTATGTACATATATTGACAGACTGAGAAGGATTAACAGATTGAGAGCTCTTTCACAATTCAATAGGTGGTGGTGCATGGTCGTTCTTAGTTGGTGGAGCAATCCATCTGGTTGATTCTCATAACGAGCAAGACACCGAAACGCTAACTAGTTCCGCGACCCTGATGTGGCCGGCAGACTAATTTCTTCGAGGGACGAGCGGCTGCAAGCCGTGCGAGAAGGAGCAATAACAGGTCTGTGATGCCATTCGATGTCTGGGGCTGCACACGTGCTACATTTGGCGGGCCAGCATGTACCTTGACCTTCGCCGAGAGCATCGGGTAAACTGCTGAGCCCCGTCCGTGATGGGGACTGGAGCTTGAGATAGTGTCACATCAAAGAAAATTCCAGAAAGCACGAGTCATCAGCTCATGTTGATTAAGTCCCTGCCCTTTCTACACACCGCCCATTGCTACTACTGGTCAGATGATTTAATGAGATCCTTGGATCAGCCCCTACAAAGGCCATCCGCGATGCACATTACATGTTGTGTCGTGTCTGCTTGTACCGGTGTGCCGGAAGTATGAGCAACTTGACTGTGTAGAGGAAGTAAAAGTCATAACAAGGCCTGTTCAACATACCCATAGTGCTCATGGCTACTTCAGACTGGCTGAAGCCGAGCGCAAGTCGCGTTGTGTCTCAAGTGGTGGCCCGCCTCCGATAAGGCACTCCACTGGTTTCAGTGAGTGGCCAAAGGTTCAGCTGGACTCGTGGGGACGGGTCCCTCCTATGGGGTGCGCGGTACTAACGCTGCATCCTCGAAGGTGCCCCATTGACACGGGTCCTGCTCCCCTTCCTCAGAATTTCTCCACAGTACTTGCAACACACTGTGCCTGGCATGGCCCTCTCGGCGGAATCTGTTGGTGTCAGCGACAGGTATTCCACTGGAAAGTTCAGACTCCTGACCCAGGTTGGCCTAACTGTGCATGGTTAACTGTCGAGTCATTGTGAGCTTTGCGCCACTGGCTCAACAATATCAGTGAGTACCATGTCCCACTCTGCTTTCGGCAGATGGTCTTGCCCGTCATGCCAGGGGCACAGATCCGGTGGGCTGGATCTAGACACTGGATTGGCATTCATCGTAGGGGGCTGCATGTGAACCAATAAATGGTTTTGTGGTCCCAAACTGCTACAGACGTCCACTCCGGTGGTCTGGAGCTTCGGTCTGCCACCTCTGCACCATGGTGGTCAACGCCAGAAATGTGCTGGGGTGTGCTAGAAGGGGAGAGGGGGAGGACAACATACCAGGGCCTAATAACTCTGGGAGGGGAGACGTTGAGCCGACACCGAACATCTGTGAACAGTCCGCAATAACATCTGCAAGACGAGCTTTTGGGCACCGAGATGACCATGGTTCACGAACCCCACAGCTGTTCCGAATTTGCGGGGATGACCTGGTTGTGGGCTGGTCTCCATCGGTGGAGTGAGCCTACACTAAAGCGGTCACCCTTTCGGGTGGCTGCTTCTCCGCAGGCAAGCACCTCCAATCAGTGCATCACAGGATTTTCGTCAGAGGTTTCCTCGCTGCTCTGGGAGCCAATTGTCAGTATCCCAGCGATCCCCCACAGAGTACAACAGCCCAGATTTACAATCAAACTGGACTGCTTGGAACTGTGAAAGCAAGAGCTGCCCTTGACAGTCTCGTACCACGAAGAGTTGTGCTGGTGCGCTGTTTCCTTCATGTCGATGGGCCCGAGCCTTCCCCCTCAAAGGGTTGGTCAGCATCAGGCTCTGCTTAGCAGACCACAGTAAAAACCTCCCTGGCGGGTGGTGTTTGTGCCCATGGCCTGGGACCTCGCAACTAGGCGGCCCAATTGTGCGTTCGGATTGCTGAAGTGCTCTGGGTGGTTCACCCTAGGCTGGCCTCTTGGGCCAGATCCACGGTTTACTCTCATATGCTCCTCACCAATTGGGCAGCGTGGATCATGCCTCGTAGTGACCTGGCCCCACTAAAGGCTGGATATATATATATACAGTGGGGAGAACAAGTATTTGATACACTGCCGATTTTGCAGGTTTTTCCACTTACAAAGCACGTAGAGGTCTGTAATTTTTATCATCGGTACACTTCAACTGTGAAAGACGGAATCTAAAACAAAAATCCTGAAAATCACATTGTATGATTTTTAAATAATTAATTTGCATTTTATTGCATGAAATAAGTATTTGATCACCTACCAACCAGTAAGAATTCCGGCTCTCACAGACCTGTTTAGTTTTGTCTTTTAGAAGCCCTCCCATTCTCCACTCATTACCTGTATTAACTGCACCTGTTTGAACTCGTTATCTGCATAAAAGACAGCCGTCCACACTCAATCAATCAGACTCCAACCTCTCCACAATGGGCAAGACCAGAGAGCTGTCTAAGGGACATCAGGGACAAAATTGTAAACTTGCACAAGGCTGGGATGGGCTACAGGACAATAGGCAAGCAGCTTGGTGAGAAGGCAACAACTGTTGGCGCAATTATTAGAAATGGAAGAAGTTCAAGATAACAGTCAATCTCCCTCGGTCTGGGGCTCCATTGCAAGATCTCACCTCGTGGAGCCTCAATGATCATGAGAAAGGTGAGGGATCAGCCCAGAACTACACGCAGGACCTGGTCAATGACCTGAAGAGAGCTGGACCACAGTATCAAAGAAAACCATAAGTAACACACTACACCGTCATGGATTAAAATCCTGCAGCGCACGCAAGGTCCCTCTGCTCAAGCCAGCGCATGTCCAGGCCCGTCTGAAGTTTGCCAATGACCATCTGGATGAACCAGAGGAGGAATGGGAGAAGGTCATGTGGTCTGATGAGACCAAAATAGAGCTTTTTGGTTTGAACTCCACTCGCCGTGTTTGGAGGAAGAAAGGATGACTACAACCCCAAGAATACCATCCCAACCGTGAAGCATGGAGGTGGAAACATCATTCTTTGGGATGCTTTCTGCAAAGGAGACAGGACGACTGCACCGTTTGAGCGGAGGATGGATGGGCCATGTATCGCGAGATCTTGGCCAACAACCTCCTTCCCTCAACAACAGCATTGAAGATGGGGCGTGGCTGGGTCTTCCAGCATGACAACGACCCGAAACACACAGCCAGGGCAACTAAGGAGGGGGCTCCGTAAGAAGCATCTCAAGGTCCTGGAGTGGCCTAGCCAGTCTCCAGACCTGAACCCAATTGAAAATCTTTGGAGGGAGCTGAAAGTCTGTGTTGCCCAGCGACAGCCCCGAAACCTGAAGGATCTGGAGAAGATCTGTATGGAGGAGTGGGCCAAAATCCCTGCTGCAGTCTGTGCAAACCTGGTTAAGAACGACAGGAAACGTCTGATCTCTGTAATTGCAAACAAAGGTTTCTGTACCAAATATTAAGTTCTGTTCTTGATGTATCAATACTTATTTCATGCAATAAAATGCAAATTAATTATTTTTAAAATCATACAATGTGATTTTTGAGGATTTTGTTTTAGATTCCGTCTTTCACAGTTGAAGTGTGCCTATGATAAAAATTACAGACCCCTACGTGCTTTGTAAGTGGGAAAACCTGCAAAATCGGCATTGTATCAAATACTTGTTCTCCCCACTGTATTATTATATATATATATATATATATATATATATATATATATATATAATATATATATTATTATATCTTCTGTACTAATTAAAGACAATGCATCTGTTTGTGTGTGTGTGTGTCTCCTACATAACTCCAAAACTAAAAAACCTAGCAGCTTTAAACTTCACATGCATACTAATAAAACTCCATGGAAGTGCAAGAGTGAAAATTGGGTGTTTGAGTTAATTAAAACACCCCTTTTAAAGATAATTAATGGCCTTATTTAATTATATCCTTCATCAGGCGATCCTTGGCCACCTCGCTGTCTGGGGTCTTAAGGCGTTTCCTAGGTAACCTCGCTGGGGTCTGAAGCTGCCATGTTTTTTGACCTGCTCAACCTTACCTTGACTTGGAACAGGCCGCAACTTGGAACAAGCTGTTCATCATAGCTACGATCGCTGGATACATTGCAATGCTTATAAACGCCAGAGACGTCAGCGTTCGATGTTTTCTTTCATTTCCGCATATGCGTTCTCCGTGAGTATCTCTTAAACTAAAACAAATTACAAAATTTAAGCTCCAGAATCAAACTTCAAAGCAGTTTCAACTCCGAGAAAAGTGTTCATTTGTCCAATTCGGACATATTTGACATTTTGGGCATCTTCCAGGTGTATGTTGAATATGACGGTTTGCCGATTGCCAATTGCGTGCCAAGGGAGCCGTTTCTTATGAACCGTTTTGTTGGAGTGCTTGCTTGAATGCTTAAGATACTTGGAAAGCACTCTCCAAGCTGCTTGGTTGTTCGTTTCGGAAAAAGTACATGTGCATTCAATCTCACATCGATTTGATGTACGTTTCCACTTGTTGAGTCCCGCAGTGCTGTGCGGTGGTAACCACTGAAAATGTGCAAGGATCGCTTTGTGCGATCTCCATTTGTAATCCACCTCTCATTTCAACATCAATGCATATTAACAAAACAATAAGATCCATCCGATCAGGTGTTCGCTATGTTTGTTTTCGCTGCGAAGGCATAAAGTATTGATCAACATTTTGTATTCTGTGGCTTGATACATTTTTGAATTGAATTTCGCTCATTTACCAACTTTAAATCCTCTTTCAAATAACGCTGTTTCAAGGTAAATCTTTGTGTTTGTCGTTTTTATTTACTTGATGTGTGTGTACATTTGCACATGTGTGTATGTACAATTGTACATAAACTGTATTGTTGCGGATTTGGAAGTTTACTGCACTCAACATACAGGTTCTATAGATCAGTTATATCGGTAAGTACATGTTGCCAGTTAGGGTCCAGATCCTATTCTAATGGGTAATTAAATGTTCCTGTGCTGTGGAGTTATTTTAATAGTCAGGTTTTCTTTTCATTCATTTTTACACCACCAACATCAACGCCGACGACACCGCATCACCCTCACCCTCACCTTCACTTCGCTTCCTTCACCTCGCTCTGGCCGAAGTCATGGTGGGCAGAGTTCAAGGAGGAGCCGCGCGGCGGCCCTCGACCAATCAGCGTGCAACGAGTGAGGTGACCGTCACCCGGCCAATCAGATCCCGCGACAGGGGGAAAGGGCTCCACGTGATGTCACCATGCCTCCGGGCCAATCAAGGAGCTTGCCACCCGTTTTGGCCAGTGGGAGAGACGAAGAGCGATTTGTGCGCCAAAACTGGCCAGTGAGAGAGACGAAGAGTGATTTGCGTGCCAAAACCAGCCAGTGAGAGAGGGAGGGTTGCGAGGAGGCAACCCCCCCCCCCCTCTGAAGAGGGGGGTATAATTATAGGCGTGGTCTACGCGTTTGAGGGTTCTGATAGTTCTGGCAAGAAGTGAACATCTGCGCGCAAGGTGGTGGAGTGAAAAAGCGTCTGCGCAGGGAGTGGTCGGTGCCACGGAGGGTCTTCCCCTGCCAGCTTTCGCCCTGCCGATTTTGTTTGCCTGGAGCCCGTTCGTGAGGGCGTCTGGATCATCTGGATCGTGCTCGGGGTCCAGCTCTGACCCGAGGACCTGGTCCTTGAAGACCGCACGAGGCGGACAG
>CM068952.1:157241563-157259154 GCA_035128595.1 Eptatretus atami | reverse complement strand
GACTCCGTTTGCCGGCAAAGTTCGTGCTCAGAATATGAGGGTGAGCTCCCCCATGGATTAAAATTACAAGCACTGTCCCGGGCCATGGATTCTACATTACTACACATATACATTTCTACCCCCGGCACCCGTTCGCCTTGAAACTCAGCAGACCAAAGGTCCCAACAAAACGTTTGTACAGATTCTGTTGATGTTCAGAATGGCCGCCATATCTTTGCCAATTCACAGAATGACCTTTTCAAAACAAAAACCTGTCTTAAAAATGTACGTACGGTGCGATATGATCTGAGACGAGCTCACAGATACTTTGAAAGTGTCTGTATTTCTCATGTTATCTCTATTCTGTAACTGCACTCACAACCCTACCAATTAATCCACCACATCATCATGAGTCTTTATTACAGATTATAATTCAACTCCAATATACTCTCATTTTCCGCAACACCAAGTTGCAACCGCTCATTCATTTCCGTGTGTGAATTACAAAGAATAAAAACAGTTCAAGAAACTGGACAAATGCATATTCATAAATTCCTCTCAAATGCAGAATTTTCCAAAACCACTCGCATTCAACTTCACAAAACTATTCTATATGTCACTTCTCCTTATGCCATGTGTTAAAAGAACCTATTGGCAAAAAAGTGAACGTCCTAATAGGCAGAAAAACTTAATTTCAATGGCACAACCTTTAACAGTTAAGTTCATAACACCAAATATCTGAAATCCTGTTTGTCATTATCAATCCTTGTGATAGCATGAAATAGATTGTTTGTCCCAACTCAAGCAAAACCTAATGCTATTTAGATCTGATATGGGCAACATCTTCAAAATACCCATCCCAATGATATTTTGGTAAATTCATGAATGTGATGATGGAGTGCAGATTTCGCGACTTCATTAGTCCAGTATGAAATTAACATATGGACCTAGACATTTTGTTAACAAGCAAAATTATTGTTTTAAACAGTACAGAAGGTGTATTAGTCACGACATATATACCAAGAAAAAATCAAGATTGGGCAAGATATATTTTTTGAACCAGATTACATTGATAAGAGTGGTATCTTTCTTCGTGCAAAAAACCGCAATATTTAACACATGTGAGTACTTGGATAATCAAATTAGTTCGCTAATAATGGGCTCACACTATAAATGTCTTAATAGAAAATTGTATTCAAATAACGAAAAAGAGAATAAAATAGATCAACTATGATCAAATAAATTTAACTTACTATAAAACATAATCCAAGAGGCCACCAATAATACAGATTTAGTCCTAATGTGGTAAATGATGAATAAGATGTTTCCAAATGAACACATGTGAATAATAATCAATATTATTCAAATAAATGATATATAACTTTGAAATATAAAAATATAATTATCTTAATGAAGAGTATGATTTATAGAATTATATGAAATTAATATGATCCAGATGGACCGCCATTATTCGTATGAATATCAATGCATCATTTCCTTCTATTAATCATGTTATGAAATAATAGTACACAGTTAAATCGTGTCTAAATACATAAAAATATATTGGATAATATACTTTAATAATTAGATATTCAATAAACTCTACAAGGCAATTGTAAAAACGACAAACTATTTGCAATATTTTCATTATGTAAATACTAAAACAATAAATTCTTAAATACTTAGTGTGCATGAAACTAATCTTCTAAAATATATGTCATATCTTATTGGGACAAAATACCACTGAGATATATTATGGCAAATACTTACCCTAATAATTATAAATATGAAACTCCGAAGTGTCTACTCCTCAATGTACATTAATCATAGAACTGCAATACAGGTGTTCATGAGTATCATAGAAGACATAATGGCAACCAGTATCTTGTGCAAATCATGCCATAAACGACATTGATAAAAACAGAGGGAAAGGGTTTGAACAAGAACCCTTTGCACTCAGGTATCAAAAAGCTACCTGTACATAGTGTGCACTGATTTCATCTACTTCCTCCATAGATATACAGGATCTATCAACCAAGTGAAGTAAAAGGTTGTTATTGAATATCACGGGTTGGAGTTTTCAGTTGTATTCTATATAATATTCTATCATGCTCGTGACCATAAAGAATTGCATACACTTTCGGCGATATGTTGCTTATCCACAGGCACAAATCACATGCAAACAATGAGTGGCCTTCAACATCGATGCCACCTTGTAAAAAACAGATCCGTTTGTCACAAAGATATCAAGTAGATGTTCATTGAACACTTTATATACCCGTCCCCGAAACGATTATAAGCATTGCTGAATACCAAACATTTCTATTTGAGCTTATGTGTATTCTCCCAAGTCAATCTTCTTAATAGGCACATAGAGAACAAGTCGAGTCTTGGTACTAAACACATCGATCCCTGATCTTAAAACACATGGAACAATATTTTCATTATCAAGTGCTGTGCCTTCTGAATATTAGAAGATAGAGTGTAAATGTATTTCGGCAACTTTCAATGCACAAAAGTTGTTCTGATTCGCAGGTAAAGGGGTGTTGGTGAATAAAAACCATTACTGTGAATAGATGCCATTGATCAGAGAGAGATTAATCACCACTTCGCCTCAGTTGCAACAATTCTTACACCACTGAGACATAAACACAATGCCTTGCAGGAGGGACCAACCACACTGAAAGGAGAAATATAAATTCCAAATTAGAATTATGCATAAATATGTAGAAAACTTAGTTAAAAATTCAGCAATAAATGTTAAGATAAATTAGAAAGTCATTAGTTTTAAAGCCCATTCTTATAATTAAGAATATTTATTTCAGATATGCAATGTAATTACATTGAAGCATTATAAATAATTAAAATGTATTAATATTCCATAGCAACAATAGTGTAAGTTTAAGAAATCCATTATGAAAAGGTTAAAAAATATAAATAGTAAAACTTATAAATAGTTCTTACAAGAAAAAACACATCTGAGACAATCGGAACAGTCAAAGGAATGATGTTCGAATGCTTCAAATCTAAAAGCTACTGAGAATCAGGAACTCACTTGAAAGTAAAGTAAGACAACGTGATTCTTTATCAGGTGTTCCACCACTTCATTCCTAAAGCAATGAACAAAATTGATACACTAGCCAGAGTTGAAGTATATAGACCACTAATATAAATTGATTTAATTTAAATAAAATTGGCACCAAGAAGGCTAACAGTCGTAATTTAAGTAAAACAACAACTGAGAGCATGAAAAGATATCTGTTTTTTTAAATATGGAAATGCTCAAAAATCAGAGAGAATTGCAATTGATGCCAAATGGTAATTTCAAAGAATATATGGATGTCAAAGGGGTTTGCACCTTGCTAGTATTTATATTGGCAGTTTGAAAAAAAGTAAGTGAATGACCAGAAGCTTGAGGCCATCTAAGAAGGAATCAAATAACACAGACTGCACTAAATCATCATATTTCTTTAAATTGCAAAGGAATACTTTCGTCATATGTGTAGGCATAATGTTCTTGGGTCTTTATATGTAATAAATACAAGAAGCATTGTAATCTCAACATTCATACATACCTTCTTGTAATAGGTCCATATGGTGCAGGTACAACAACAGGTCCAGTAACTTGACATCGTAATTTGTTTATAGTACGAAACACGGACCAACACAGTCTCCTATCAACTATGTCAAAAAATATATATTGCTGAATACAACGCATTGGGAAAAAACCTGTATAAAATCAATAAAACACATATTGCCCAATCTCTATGATTTTGTCTTGAGGGTTATGTGTACATGATGAGATGGACATCTATAGAGAATTTATCAATAATAGCCCATGTGATAACACAAAGGTCCAGGTTAATATATTATTTTTTACGTCCATTTCTACATGGACTAACATTGCCTAAAGCCACCAATGTTTATGTCAGACGGCCTCACTCTGCCAAGGAAGGCTGAAAGAATCTGAACTGTTCTTCTCCTAATGTGCTGCTCAAACAAGCCTTCTGGATTGTGCTCCCGAATATGGTCGAAAAACGCCTTTAACTGATAGGGAAATAGACAACGAGACCTATCTCGCTTCCACAACACAGATTCATCTCATGCTATTTTTGGAAATTGGAACCCCTATACCATCTAGTCTATTTTTTTTGAGCGACGCTCGTGGGGAATGGGGGGGGGGAAAGAGCCCAAGGGAATTGAAACAGTGGGGTACAAAATGGGCACAACAGGAAGAGAGTAAAACAACGGATGAGAGAAGAGAGGAGGACAGACAGAGAAACAGACAGACTGAAATGAGTACGATAAGAGGGTTGAGGTTAAAGCAAGTGAATGGAGGGTAAATAAAGAATCATGAGACGAGATGGGAAATGACATAAGACGAGTGGCGGTGAATAACGCCTGCTTGAAGATCTTGAGGAAAGATTCGGGAAAGAAGCTCTGGAAGGGTGGTAGACTCCAGTTTAACGCATCGTCTAGTTGATGAACCTTTTCACAATCATGAATTGCATTACTATTAACCATCTTTAGCCTTCCAGGACCTTTATTGGAATTGGTCCCAGTCTACTCTTTCTGCTTATTCATCATTTTTCTCAGTGGCTGTTCAGCGCACTTCACACTGTTCACAAGTGTGGAACTACTCTTTTGAATGTTCAATAATCATATATTACTTTAGTGTTACTCTGTCAAGATAGCAAAGAGATGCCAATCCGTATAACCCTATAAAGTTTTTCTATTCCCCGAGAGTATTAATCAACTTCCAAAACTTCAATTATTACATAAATAGAAAACGGTCAGAAGCAAGGAATCTAGCTTTGACAGCCTTCACAGTTATCATGTTCAAAAGTCTTGAGACCTTTATTTGTTATATGCTTCCTCTCAAAGGATTATGGATTTTGGTTCAGTTCCTAGGTGTTTCTTCAAGTCAGATACCATCTTCTCGCTCCGATAAGCTGACTAATGATAAGTACTGAAGACACCTGATATGGGAAATTGCCGTTTCAACAGTTTGGTTATATGCTAGGAGTTTAATTACCCAAGCGTCGATAGTGAGCAAAGCGGGTTAAGACTATTGTTCACCTCATGTCCACTGTATAAATCGATAGACAATCAAAGGTAAGGATCGAGGAACTCTGTTCAATTCAATTCAACATTATTATTTTGAAATCCTGGCAAAATAATGAATAACTTGAAAACACTGAACGCTGCAGTATTTAAAGCAGATATTTTGGTTCTGAATTTGCAATTGTATGGAATCCTTGAACGCTAACACAAGCAGCAAGAGGAGTGAAATACTTTCTTATTGTCTGGCTGTCTGTCTGTCCTATCCAGCAAATATCAACCAAAATTGAAAAAATCGATATCAAAACAGGAAAACTTTCACTTTATTAAGGAGTATTAGGCCACAACAACAAACAACACGGCATGAAATAAAAACTAATGACATATGTGTTGAATAAGGTGAGTGTAAAAAGAGGGTGCATCCAGTACGGTGCGAAAACTTCCAGACGAATAGTTATTAGCTCTTGTTTTTTCTACAAAAAAATGCCTTCAAACTTTGTATTTATTATCAATTTAAATATAGATTTAGAGACAGAAACACAAGATCACCGCAATTGTATGCATTTCCAAAAACCTCTAGTAAGCAGTACTGGCCAAAAAAAATTATGCCATACTTTGAGTCAATCAAATTTACCGCACGACTTTTGAGGATGAAGGAACAGCAAGATCAACAAATGGCAGCTAACCGTAGTATGATGCAACAAATAAGAGCTAAACTATCATATCCAATGTACGACGTCTCGAGCAATCAAATTTGCCACGCGCTACACAGGGTGGGAGACTTCATATTCTTCTATCCTCTCTTGCAAATAAACTGTTTCCATAAAAGTCGCATATCCTTTTCTCGAAGAGACCACAAAAGTTTTGGGTAAGGTGACCTCGATGATCGCGAGTATTGTTGAAATGTAATGAATTTTAACATGATACCGTTGTGTAAAACTTCCGTAGGTGTTTGATGCTGGCTATATCAAAATCTTTAGCCCAGGTCCAAGCCTGTTCTTGTGGGCTCTTGGTCGGATCTATTTCTGTTCCCCACCCTTTATCTTTTTCAATTTGTTTATCCAATAAACATGGCAAGAAGTAACCTGTTATTTCATAAAGGTTTGCCCCGTTTTGTTTGCTGAAAACCGCACAGATACCAATTTTAGAAATCATATCAAAACCCAATATTGAGATGGAAAAAGTACTATAGTTCTTCATGAGCCTCGACATTTGATATTTTTTTAAAAAGTACAATGAAATATTTTTTTTAACGCGAACTGCGTATCCATACCACATTCGCAACGATCTGACAGACATAGCAGACTGATAGAAAAACCCGTAGCCGAAATTTATGCACGAACACTGACCAGTCATTGCTGTCAGTCAGAAGCTTCCCCTCAACAAAAAGGCAAAAGTTCACATATCACCAACCTCAGGATTTACAACGCGCACTTTCCTTCACTTCAGATCACATCTAATAAAAATAAAAGAAAAATCACCACTATTTGATATCTTACCCACACACGTTATTTTTCATACAACCCAGAACTGCCACATGCTTATTTCCTAATGCTACGTTCCTCAAGCCCTCACATTGGTATTGTTTGCCACTTTCCGCCCTTATGCCCATGAGCCTCCAATTTTATAGAGGAAAAAAAAAACCCAATAAAAAAGCAGTACCAAGCTGATGTGCCTTGGTGAGAAGCCAGAACCATCAACTCCGTAAAAGATGGTGTCCATCTGCTAAATGGCAAAATCACATCAGTCAGCCTACATCTGCTTCAAAGCTTTTATAGAGAAAATGTAATATGTAATCTCCCTCAACGTCTAAGCAGGGCTGGTTGTATTAATCTAAAGTTCTTTTTATTTTTTAAAATTTCGTATATAACGTAAGTATGCATTTTCATTTTTGCCAAAACCAAAAGCCAAAAGGATCAATGCTATAGAAATTTGGGAGTTAATGTTTTAGATATATTGTTAAACAGGTTCAAGACGGGGGTCGCGAGAAGGGACTTATCAGACCCAAACATTCCAGGCCGAATGGCCCTTAAAGCCGAACAATAAACCAGTGGATAACTCCACGGCATAGAACGGATGCAAGAAACCACCAAAGACAATAGTCTGAGATATTTAACTTAGGTGAAGGGTCCAGCGTCCAAAAATCCGCCCGCTTTAAATTCCACGGCAAATAACACCACCAGAATAAGGCCTGTAACTTCCCAAAAGACCTCCACGACTGAGTACAAAAATCAAAAAATGGCCTCAGCGAAATATCGTGAAGGGAAAACGTTGCTAATGTTCTAACCATAACGAAACAGCGGAGAGACAGAACTACCCCGATCACTGATTACACCTATGTTTATATCCAATGGAGAAAGTAAAAGACGATCGGTAAGCGTTTGGAAAAACGGTATTGATAAGGATCCAAAAAAAAAGCACGTAGTTACATGTAGGACAACCAGTGCCAAAGCAGAAGAAAGCTCTTACCTCCTAACATGCTTAGCATCACCACAGTCAACTATCACAATTTCAACACACACAGGCACCATCAGTTTTATCCAGGAAAAATCAGATAAGAAAGAGTGATGGACAGAGAAAATAAAATTAGGTAAGGAGGTCGAGGTAAAGGGTTGGCTGTCACTCACCCAGACGCAAGCCGGAGGGCTCATGTATGGTTCCCAAACGTGTGAGGGAGAAAGAAGAGGAGGGTAAAGATAGTGGCGCAAATGTAAGGGAGAGGGAAGCGATGTTTGGGGCCACAGTCTGTTCTGAGAGGCTGACAGTTCGAAATTTCCATTCGCAGTTTATTTGAGATAATATCTGTGTTGCCTGCCCTTCCGCTCAAAACTGATTGTTTAAAACAATAATAATGTGTGAGTTCCATTTTTAAATTTACACATAGTGGGTAGATTCTGAATTCTGATGATTACAAGAGATAATAGTCAGTCAAGCCACAAAAAATATACTATGTGGCCGACACTCCACAACCATCACCACCAGCACCATCCACCCATCCACACCCCACAACCCTGATCCACAATCACCACCCACATGAACAGCACAACCACCATTTCCCCTACAACCACCCTCAATCCTGGAGAAAGCAGGCATAGTAAAAGATAGCAATGACTCTCAGCGACGTGTGGTGAGGCCGCACGAACGTGCCAATACCACACGGTCAGATATTCCTATAAATAAGAACATCTATTTTCATTACTCATAAAAAAAAATATCTAAATATTTGTTGGAAAACATGAGTAAAAAAGTTGATAATGATCATCATGTTTGAAAGTATTAGAGAGTAATCTGAATACAAGCAGCAAAGAAGTCTTACTAGTGATGTAATAGATATGTAATAAGTCCTGTATTATTCTAATGAACATGAAGTCCTATATTTTCACTACTTATGGTATAGGTACTACAACGAAGACCGATAAAAAAATCGCTACATATACTCTGCAACTACAAGTACTAACTGTCAGCTGATCGGCTACATTATCTACTATCCCCTTAGCAAAGACCAGGCAATTCCGAAAGCTCTTCAATATTTGCAGATGAGAGTGGAAACGAGCAAGAACCAGCCATCTTGAGAAGCGACAGCTGAACTACATGTGTACATTTATGGAAGATATATGTTCCCTTTATGACATTGGGGAGATTGCCAAACATGGTTCCTTAATTCTACAACCTCAGATCTTTGTCGAAAACTGAAAAAATGGCGATCCCCTGTCCCAACAAATGATACGAACAGTTTAGAGATAAGCTTGTTGTTGATAGTCAGGCCATCAAAAGCACCAACAAGACGGATGAAGGAGTCTTCATAGTCGATATGCAGGAAGACCTACACTATCTTCTCAAAAGCGCTTCAACACAGATAAAGCTAGGTGTTCTTTATCCAAAAGGACACATATGGACAATAAACGTTTGGAGTTCAGTATTTAACGCCATCTGAAAGGGCCCTCACAACATGTGATGTAATCATCCTGCCTTGTTAACATCAAGATGACAGTTTATAGATAGGAGACGTGATACATTCGAAACCAGGCCAGACAAGCTCAGAAAGAATTTTGTATAAATGTAGGGTGTACGGCATCCTACTCGACATAAGGGAGTTAAGCTATTATGAAACATAAAACTAGAAAGGGCACTCACGTCGAGCACACTAACACCAATGCTGATCCACGTGAAACATATAGGCCCAATACATTTTTGAGATATCATAGCTATATAAAATTTAGTTCTTAGCCCATCTATCAATGGTGAAGATTATCACATAAAAAACCTAGATCTGGATCTAGGATTGCGTATCTTTAATCAAAAAAATTTGAATCAAATTCTTCCTTGTAACACACCCAACACGAGATCCACAACAACAAGTTTCGTCAAGAATAAACTTCCAACTTTTTTAGATATCGTGTCACACAAAAAACAACAGCAGCAGAAAAGGGGTGAAAAACATAGACTCCTTCACCTTCAGATGGTGGAGTTAATAACAGAAGTCACTGACACACAAAGCACCATATATTTCCAGAGTAATATTATTTATCTGTTTTGAGGAGACCATATTAAATACAAGCTTATGTTGTATTTACATCCCCCAATTAGCTGAATGTCCTTGAATGAAGTTCCTCTTAGAAGTTTGACGCCTGACAATAGACTTTGGAAAGTTAGAAAACAACAAACTCTTAGCCATAAATTGGAGTGCCAATTAAAAAGCAAAGTAAATTGAGGTAATTGGTTCGGGTGCTGGCAAAACACATAATCCGATGTGCAAATGTTTCAAAGCTGATTTTTCATCCAATCAAAAACGGTAGTACGCAGATGTGAAGCCATTATATAGCTGCTTCTTTACAAATACCATCCCATACTACCTTCCCATCCAGCCTCCGCCAACTGAAACAGCTTTTATAATTAAAGGTACAACGACAGGATTGTGAAGCAAGCAACAGAGTACCGACAAGCAGCAAGCAACCGAGATTCCTGTGAGGTATGGGAATTGAACCAGGGCCACTATAAAACGAGAGAAACTGGAAGGCCACCTCGGTGGGAGCAACAGTACGCTCGCCTGTAATGCCTTGAACCAAATGGCAACAAAATCAGGTACAAAAATACATTTTTTAAATATCAATGCTATAAATGATCGTTTTGAGTCCTATGACATCATCAAATAAATAAAGAACTACTTATAAAAATATAGAAGGATCGATTCGGATCATATACCACCAGAAATCTAAACAAGATTTCGTCTTAGTTATACACACCAACCTCACATTCCACAAATTTCATCCACAATGCCGTAAACGACTTTTTTTTTTATAAACTGAGTCATTGAACGAGGCTCGGTAGTAGAGCTGAACGACACATGCACAACAAGGGAGGGATAATAAATCCGCATAAACTTTTTGAGATATCCTGCACACAGAACAGAACAAACAACAAACAGACCATAGAGGGTTGAAAAACAACCCTCCTCACTTTCGGTGGCGAGGGAAAAGAACGTTTCAATTGACATCAGGCAGGAAGAGCCGCAGATACCCCATGCCTCACTCCACAGGACTGTCTAAGCCTGGTCAAAATCAATACCCAAGCTAATAAACTGTCAACCCCAGTGTTTCATAGGCAAGGGTGATTCACAATTGATATGTGATGTTATAAACTGAGGGCGTTCAGCATCTGCCGGAATCCATCCCCTCTCTTCTCCCTCACCTCCACCCCTCCCCCCCCCCAGTTCCCATCCTCTCTCATCTCTCTATGTCTCCCCCCAACAATCTCTCTCTTCCATCTCTAACAACTCCCCCCCCCCAGCCATCTCTCTCTCTTTGCTCTGTCCGTCAATTGAACATATCTGGATGGTGTTTGCCCGGAATGGTGAGTTATCTCAAGCAACATATATGCAGACGGTAAATCTCTTATGGACATACCCCGGAAAACTGGTTATGGTCTGGCGACGGATGGGTTATATTCCATAATGTGTACGCTGGCGGTGGTTATATCACCGCATGGTGGTTATCTTCCGGAATGTGTCCAGGAAATGGAGTGTATGATATTCAGACGGACCTATCCACATCACAATGCTATTACCATGCATTCACTTAACGCCAATTTTCTTGCCCCTATCTCATAGTTGCCAAATATTCCCTATGCCCATCCAACTCCTCTTGCACCCTACACACAACCACGCTCTCTCACTCCCCCCATCTATCCTCACTTCCTCACCTCATCCATCAGTCTCATATCTCCTCCTTCCTCCCATCACCAACTTCTGACTCCCCTCCTCCACCTAATATATACCTCAAGCGAAGCGAACTGGATTTGTTAGATAGTTGAAATGCAAACTTATGTCTAGATTGAAAGTGCTGCTATAAGTTCAATTCTGGAGCTTAAATTTGTAAATTCTCCTAATTCAAGAGATTACATTGAGTTATGAGCACTGTGCGGAATAAATATCATAGAACGCTGGCCATCATCCAGATTTATAAGCATGCAATATAACCACAGACGATTCGAGCATATGATAGAACAGGCATTGCGATAATGAAGTGAGGAAAGCGAAAAGAATAACTGACGTTAAGATTGTTGTGGTCTGTTCCAAGTCCGTTGTCAAAAACAAGGCGGCTTCAGTCCCATGTAAGAACGAGGTGCCGAAGGAATTGCGTCTAGAATAAAGGATAATAATTAAATAAAGGCCCTTAATACTATTAAAATGGGTAGTTTAATTAACACCCAAACATCACAATTTCACTCTTGCAACATTCTTGGGAAGTTTTCTTTAATATTAGCATAGCAAAGTTCAGGACTGGCAAGAGGTTTTTATAGTTTAGAGAGTATATAGGAGGACATCACACACACACACATAAAACCACACACACAACAATAAACCATTTATATATGCAAAAGATTTCTATTGGAACTGTTGGATGTGTACTTTTATGAGGCTGAGTGACCGTGTAAATGAACGTGTCAGGTATATGACACACGTCAAAATTTATGTGAGGGTAAGATAAACTGACATGTCATGGGATACTGAAGCCGGCGTCCAATTTTGCAAAATTAAATACAAATTAATACCAAATATAAAAAAGGCCTCCTTCATTTAAAAAAAAAAAAAAAATCCGGATGATGAACGGTATTTTTTTATTTGGCTTATTACAATGCCAGTCAGGTCTGGGAGCATGCACCAGAGCAGCGTGTCGCTGCGTCCCTTTCCGCCAGTACTATCCAAAGAGGCCTGCCGTCTGGCCATACCCCCAGGCAGATGCCCTCGCCCTCCCATCCCTTGAGAAGCCGATCAAAAACTGCTTGCAACCCTGAAGGCACGTGTGTCAGACCTATGGGCCCTATCCTCCACTCACGAGACTTACCTTCGAGCTTAGAAGAATCTGTGAGAAGGAATCAGCGTCAGGAAAAACGAGCCACAAATTCCATACAGCGCAGCGCAACGCTCACAAGGACTATGAGGTAACAATCTCATTGAGTCTCTCTCAGCAAACACCGACGTCGTTGGAACACAAGTCCGACCAGACGATAGCCAGGATCTCCAAAGAGAACCTGGTACCAAAAGGAGTTAAGTCTCGGCTCAGATCCTATGGTCAGAGCACAAGTCTCCATGCATCCATAGAGCAGAACTGGAACGCACCAAAGGGACCAGAAGACTCGAGACATTCTTCCTCAACCGCACAGGACCAAGGCTAGCGCCACAACCACCCTATACGTGAATTCCATGACCTCCCCAGGCATGACCCGACGTCTATGAACCTCTGACTCAAGCACAGCCGGCCAAGAAGACATGACTATCACGGAAGCCCAAAGGAATGAATCTCTCCACAGACATCCAACATCCTCACCACACAACGGCACAGACAGGACCAGCGCATCCAAGATGATCTATTGAAAGCCTGGATTTAGTTTGACCCAGGACACACCGTAATCTCAGCGGCTCTGGAACTCCATCATTCGACACCTCGAGGGCCCCCAAAAAAGAGATAGTCTACACAGTCCTGACAAAGATGACTCGCATCTCTGCAGAATCAGATGGTAGAGACTTGACATTCCCAAAACGATGCAGCCGAGCTTGACTCCTCCGACACCTCCCATAATCCAGTCATACAATTAGCTGAAAATGTGGGGAGCCAAGTACAACAACCCACTACGAACTACCAGTAACAACTGGAAATAAGTCAAGAGAATGGTACACCAACACTATCACAGCACTCTTCAGTACAAGAATAAGAGTTCAGAAAAAACATCAGATCGATACAAGTTTTGTAGGCACCCCACGAGAGACACAAGAATCTCCAGAGGCATCCAGATTCACTAGAATCGAACACGCTTATACCTAGAGATCAACAAAGGCATGCAAAGCAGCCCTAGCCCGAAACTCCATCGATCTGCGTTAGGTGAGACCCGAAAGACAAAGGAATACGGGTCAATTGTTGAAACCATCTTTGGTGATATAAGCTGACTCCTCTGGATGCTGTGCTCAAGCGAGATGGTGGACATACCCTGTCAAAGATTTCGAGCAAAAAGACTTGCCCCGCGACTGAGAGCAGCCGAGGTCACCACACACTCGGTAGTTGTTGCAAGTCTTGGGAATCACGCCTTAATACCCTTATCCAAGAGAAGGAGACAATCAAAGCTGCCTCTTCAATCAGATTGGGATGAGGCCTGTGTTCCACAGAAGAGCAAAACGCAGCACGACACGATGCAAAGCATATCCACAGCCTGAGAAAAGTTCACAAATAGGACTGCCAAGATCCCCGGAGCCTTTACCACCATATTCTAACCGGAATACCAGCAGCCTGTTTTCCACAGGCGAATTGGACTACAGTTGAATTGGAGGCACAACAGAGGATTGAACACACACCCTGTGATCCAACACGACAGCTTGAGTGGAAATCAGCCTGGCAACCGCTCTAAAAGTAACCGGCCAGCTGGCCTTCACTTCAGATCCTGCTGTCAAGGAGCCGACCACACGCCTCTGACTCTAACTGCATGTAACAAAACCGAGGAGTGCGGCTTGGAGGAATGCAATGTAGCGAATTTCACCCGTGTAACAGCGACAATCCCTTGACCACAGGTGATACCTACAACCTAACAGATTCTCGCACATAAAGCCTCCGTTATTTTTTTATATTTTTTTTTTTTGTCCAACCCTTAGTGCACGTACGTTTTAAACGCCTCAGCTCCCTGAACAGCTCAGCACCGCCACTTACAGACTTGCCTGCGACTCGTGGCTCAAATGTATTCCAGTGTCCCCTTGAAGAGAACAAAATTCTCTTTGCCACCCGGTGAGATTTCCAAGACATCCACCGCAACACAAGGACGGAGAGTAGGTCCTTGAAGCGACTCCACAACTACTCAGAGCCATCCCAAAGCAATCCGAGACCCCAAAATTTCACACTCAGCTTGTTCAGCAAAAATCCTCAGCACCACACTAAATATACTTGAAGCTTGCTCAAACAATCCAGCCAGTCTAGGATGGTAACGATTATCCTGGAATTTAAAGGTGCAACTTCAAGAGTTGCGAACAAACAAGCCATGGTCAGAATAATATGAGAGAACTGAGCACCACTCACCGGTAACCCGCAGTTTCTGGATCATCCATCCACACACCAACAATGCAACAAAGAACAATAAGGTCAATCTCCTTTCCACACCGCCAAGCGTGAATACCAAGTCCAATGATGAGCTTGTGGATGACTGAAAACATGAAACACAGGCCACCATAAAACCTAAAGTACCAATGACTTCATTATGCACAAAGTCAAGGAAACTTAGTGCTATCTGGTTCATAAAGTTCCAGAGCCCATGGGGACCCAAACACACGGTCCATAACCATCAACCCTCTCAAGTTCAAGATCGATGACATTGAATAATTCCCAAGAACGAGAAATGGTATCTCGACACTGGGCACTGAGAATAAACACACAGACTCCGAGCGTAAAGGCAATAGAATGTATACCTCCACGGTGAGATCACTCGCTCAGTCAGAGCAAAAACGAGAACCAGGGAAATGACACAAATTAAAGGAAGTGACGAATCCTTCCTACTCATAATGCCAGCCGCTTTTGACCGGTGTTACCAAATTATCAATTATCAATTGAGGAGTACAATAAGCCTTTATTAGGACAAAAGCTAACAGCAACCTCCTGGGAATGCGAAACCACACAGTGCGACCAGACCAATAGTAGTGTAACCACCACCACCAATGGCATCTCGCCAGGCAATCCGGATCTCGCGAACCTCAAAGAGAGATCGGAGCTGCCAGATACAATAATCCATCACGCTTGAGCTCAGATGAATAACAGAGACAGATGATCATCCCTATTAGGAGATAGGCACATTCCAAAGGCACACCACCTAGAAGGGACCGACCTCAGGTTGCCACAAGGAGATCAACCGTACTGTGGTGGAAAACGACACTCACAGCACCACTCCGAGCACAAACTCTCTTCCGCCATCTGACCCGGGAGTAATCAAAAAAAAAATCCGTGGTTTCCTCCTATCGTTAAAAAGATTGGGGGTCCCAAAGCGTTTTGCCCCAAATCCCGTCATCCGGTGAGATCTGCCTGCGAGCGGGAAAGCGCAACAAGAGGAGGTACTCCACAGGAGTGGGTTTTTCAGAATTTCTTGTCGTTTAGTGTTTTGCCGAATGAAGGGTTTTACTGGTGGGCCGAGAGTGCAAATCCTGCACAAACCTCCTACTAGAAAAGTACCAGACTGCAGGGGAGCTGCACGCAGACACAGTTTAGGGATCAGCTAGTATCATGGATAGCCGATTGGCTACAAGGAACTCCCGCCCTTTCCCACAAAGTTTCTGTTTTTAAACCATTAGGCTGGTATCATATCCAAACCACCCTCCTCACTCAGAAAAACCTGGTGTTGAGATGGTTTCAGGTCGCCGACAGACCTGAACCTATATGCGGAGAACAGGTTAGTACAAGGTTTTAACATGGTATCCTGTACCAAGTCACAGCTAAAGTCTGGCCTGACCTCACAAGGCAGGAGATTAGTACTCGATCTTGAGGTCTTCCTATTTGTTACCAAGCACCAACCCGAAGGTGAAAGGAGGTTTATGATTTCAACCCCGTTACTTTCTGTTTGTTTGTGTGTTTGTGTAAAGGATAACACTCAAATTAGTGGACGGATCCGGACGAAATTATGGTGGAGCGGATGGGTATGATGGCAAGAGAACAGAAATTGATTTCAGATTCTGGTGAAAGATCCCCGGAAAATCCGGATAATGGATACGGGAGATTTAAAATTTTTTAAAGTGATTCTTCACAATCGAGAGAGTTTTGAACGGCCAAAAAACGATACATAGCAAAGAAATTTCAAAAAAATAGTATTGGCAGGTAACATGTTTCTCCAACGAAATCAGCATTACGGGGTGGAAGGTACGTGCTCCAAACCGAGAGATGCCAGCTTCTAGTTTGAAGATTGAATTTTATTTTAATCTCAATTCAAGGCGGAGAGGCGAAGGAAACAATGGGTTGGAAACCAGCTGCTACACAGCAAGAAGAAAGCAAGGGGAAGCAGTAGAATGAAACAGAAAAACGGAACAAACGAAACGAGGTGACGGAGAGAGGAAAGGTGGAATCCAACAATAAACACATGCAAAAAAGAGAAGCTTGGAATGGAGTATTTGGGTCGAACAGATCAAAAGGGCAGTGCCACTGGGAAAACGGTGATCCTGAAGCTCATGAATCAAAAGTGGGCTTGAACAATGCGAGAGGGAAGACGAACAATTCTCCTCCACGAGTCTGGACTTTTGATGTTAAAAATGATATAAATGAGTACGAGAAAGGAGGCAGATTAAACCTGGAATTTGGGAGTTTAAAACAAGAAGAGAAATGGCAGTTGTGTGTGTGGTATGTATTGTGTATAATATTAATATATGTTTGGTGTGTGTAATGTTATGTAAGTGTGTAGTAACAATGTATGTGTGTGTACATATCATGTGTGTGTACGTAGTGTATAATTATATAAATATATTGGTTGCGATTCGCGACACCGCCACGCGTGGCGAATCGGCCACAGTGATCGAATCGCGGCCAGCCGACGCCCACGGACGGACAATCCTCTGCTCGTAACCCACTCTCGACTAACAGCCGCGGGAGCCAGAGATCACGGGTGGCCTTTCGGCCCTATCAACACGATCGTGAGACCAAATCGGCCACCCCGTGGATAGGTGTGTTCCGCACAAACTCGACCTAACCTAAGTAACCACACGCGGATGGAGAAATGCCGGAGCGAAATCGTACTAAAACAAACTAACGACCGACAAGGTCGAGCTTCGGACAACAAAACCACTTAAAGCGGCTCCGTTCCGTGCTAATCTGGGAATACCGAAGCGGTATTCGTCGGTTTCCGAAACGGTATCCTGAGATTAAATTATGGAGCGTATCAGGCCCAACTACGAACCCTTTTAACATGAGCAATGATAGAGGTATTCAATTAAAGAAATGACGAAGCGACGGGCACAGTACTCAACAGTAAGCTCAATTTAATTCACGACACACGGATAACACAACATATACAGGCCATACAGTAAAGAATGCCAGGAAGAA
>CM068952.1:157220309-157233263 GCA_035128595.1 Eptatretus atami | reverse complement strand
GAGAGGGTTACTATTTGGAAACTATAAGATATAGAAAAAAATGGATGTCATATAGCGTATAAAGAATCACCTTAAGATTATGCATACCAAATCTCATCGAGTTCCATCTACTGATAACTACTTGGTATCAATTTGAATGGAAAATACCGAAAATGCGGTTTTGATATCGGAAATCCCCAAAGTTTGAGGGGGTGCTGTGGTAACAAAGATATAAATCGAAAAATCCGGCTTTGATTGTTTGTGCACGATGCATTCCAGATGATTAGTGTGAATTTTCATGACCATCTAACCATAACCCTAGGAGGAGTAGCATTTGGCGTGAAGGCACCTCCAGCTCTGCGCATATTATCGATTTTTGCACTAATTGACCTTTGACCCTGACCTAAGCAATATCGTCAATATGTCCTGAGCAAATTGTAGTACTCATTGCGTGCTATGAACTGCAAAGTTTCATTTGGATCGATGCACTCACCTGGTCGCTAAGGGCCGTTCAATTTTCGGGCATACCCCATTTGTAGGGGGCGCTGCGGGTAACTATTCATATCTACAAAAAACGGAATATATTTGTAGAGCATCACCTGTAGATGAATGCATGCCAAATTTCATAAGCCTACGTGGGGATAATTGGTTTGGAATTGATTTCACGTGAACGTACGATTTGAGGTTTTTCGGCTGTTGCTAGGGAACCAAAGCGTCCCTAGAAACCATCACAATTTCCAAAGCACTAGGTCATAAGATTTACCTACCACCCGAGTTTGGTCAAAATCGGCCCACGTTTACTACCAATTATGCTGATGACAAACGAACAAACATCCAAACAAACAGACAGAATTACTGACAATAAGGGTCACCTATTTTGGCGACCCAACAAACACTGGTGAAAACATAACCTCCGTCCACCTTCAGTGGTGGAGGTAATTATTTGACGAAAGGAAAGCCAGTGCAGATTCTTAAAGACAGGGGTGATACCATTGTTCTTTGTGGTAATTACCCCTCTGAGCACAGAGAGAAAGGCGATACAATAAAGATGACATCGCTGATGCCCGGGGTGCTCAGGGAAGTGACATCACTTCCCCCATTCTCAGCAGCTGTGTTGTGTGAAAGTCAAGTCTGGTGTTGTCACATGTACCTGTCTGCATGTGTGCGTGATTTGTGTCATAGCTCCTCCATGGTAAAATAAATAAATAAATAATGAGATACCAGATGGGCAGTGGCATTAATTTGTGATAATGTGATTAAGGGAAAGGTAAGAGATGTACCAATTACTTATTGTGGGGTTGGCTGGGTAACAAGTGTTGCACGAACTCAGTTTTAATCAATTGTTTGGAGTTTTGTGAGGCGGTTTTTGATGGGATGTATTTCGACAATCAAAAATACAAAGCAAATACATGAGTCAAACCCTGATTTAATTATTGGTAAGAACAAGGGAGAAATATACAATACAGATAATAGATCAACAGGCTTCCCCCATGGATGAGAAAACCTGTATCAGCATTCTTCGTGAGCAAAATTTGCCGATTTAGCTCCAGGTATGATGCCTCAAGGAAGCAGCAGATCGCAAGCACGATGGTGATGGAGGTTAGAACAATCACTGCCACGATGTCCCTCTGTGGGTTCGCTTTCTCGCCGACCCTTGAACGCTGAGTACTCAAAACGTTTCGCATTCAATGAGCTTGCTCACCAATCATGTTGCGATACAGAGTGGACCCAGCCTCAGCTGCGTAAAACAAGCAGTCAACAGAAAATTTGGCTTTTCTCTCCATGCCCTTCCATCACAGCCTCTTGGTTCAAGAGTCACGTAATTCCGTCAAAAATCAACACCATCCGATGTTCCACAAAAATCTCTTGGCTTCTCAAAACGTCAGGCATTCAGTTCCTTGCTTTGTAAAAAAAACCCTTTAATGACGTTTCCTGAGTCAAGGTTCAACGTGCAAAAAAAAAAAACGGGAACACATTCACCCCTAATCGTCACCACGACACATCTGGCTAGTTGCACCCAATGGTCAATCACTGTATCCCAAATCTTGGGGCAGACACATCAGTGAATACTCGGGGTGGGAGAACAAAAAGTAACAGATGGATGAGGGAAGTGAAGTATATCTCAATTTGTAAAAGGCGTTTGATAAAGTACCACAGAGAAGGTTGTTGGATAAAGTGAGGGCTTGTGCATTGACTGGAAGAGTAACCAACTGGCTTGAAAACTGGCTTCGTGATAGAAATAAATATGTAGTTGCTAATTCAAGCACAGAACTAGCAGTCAGGTGGCAAGCAAAAATAAAAACAAGAAGAAAATGGTTGATTTATCTGTTGTGATCGATGAAAAGGTGCTGATTTTTCAGGCTTTACACTTTGTTGAAGCAAAAAAGAGAGATATGGGGAAACAGGAAGTGAGGGGATTAGAATGAGTGATAGGAAGCAAAGATTGGTTGTGAATAGGAGAATCTCCTGCTGTGTGGTAGTAAGTAATGAGTGTAACTCTCAGGGAGTGTAACAAGATGAAATGTAAGGTGCTGTGGATGTGTCAGCATCATGAAAATAGGGACTCTATAATGCAAGGGTGGTCTTGGAGAATTTGATGCAGGAAAAGGATCTGGGGGTGGTAATAGATACAGGGAGGTAAGCAGAGAGCACAGTGCTAGGCAACTACAGGTAAAGGTAATAGGGTTTTTGGTTGTATTCACATGGAGAGAAATTATAAATCCAAAGAGGGAGTGTTATCACTGTACAGGAATTTAGTAAGGCCTCATCTGGAATATTGTTGTACAGTTTTGGTCGCCACATCTCAGAAAGGACATCGCTGCCATGGAGAGGATACAGCATATTAAAACTAGATTGATTCCTGGATCTAGCCTAGCCAGACTAAGCTATGAGGATTGGCTGGCTGAAGGAGACAGGACTTCATATGCATTAGAAAGGAAATTATAATGAGGGGATCTGATTGAGATGTTTAATATAATGAAGGCTATTGACAAAATAAGAACAGAAGAGTTTTTCAGAAGAATGTCCAGTGACATGACCAGGGGCCACAGCTTCAGAGTAAAGTAGAGGAGAGTTTGGAGTGAAAGGCAGGGGCCTTTCACTTAGAGAGCGTTAATCGTGGAATTGTTTCATTGAAAAGGTAGTGCAATCAATAATATTTTTTGGGATGCAGCCTGTGGCTTTATAGCTGTGGAACTTTGTATATATATATATATATATATATATATATATATATATATATATATATATAATATATATATTATATAATCGAATTCCAAATTCGTAACAATATATATGTATATATATATATATATGTATATATGTATATATATATATATATATATATATATTGTTACGAATTTGGGAATTTCGATTGCACACAACATACAGGTTCTTTAGTCAGCTATGTCGATAAGTGCTTGTTCCCTAGATAGCTCACTTCCATTGTTTAAATGTTCAGAAATCGATTAGATGCGCTGCGGATCGATTTAATAGTTAGGGAACGAACAATGGAGACATCCCTCCCCCTCTTCTGCGAAGAGGAAGAACCACCCTGCCGTCCCGTGACTCATGATGTCAACAACTCCCTCCCACCCGTGGCTGAGCGGGGGATGGAGCACGAGGGCATGAGTCACGCGGGATCGGGGAAGGGCGGAAAGAAGGATAAGAGGAGATCTTTTTGTTTTGTTCAAGGCAGAGTTTGGAGAAGGGAGTTAGGGGAGTCGTTCAGCAGACCACGGTCCTGCTTGGCTTGCGTTAGGGTTGAGGCCTGCGGAAGCTTTTTTGCGTCGGCTGGCTCAGTGAGCTTCGGCTGAGGCCTGACTCGGGAGGAGGCTTTTTGGAGGCTCTTTGCTTGACGGTTCCGTGAGCTTCGGCTTCTGCTTGGCTCGGAGAGCTTTTTGCTTCAAGCTGCCCTGTTTGGAGGAAGTTAAGCCGGTCATCGGGTCGAGCTGCGAGTGGTGGCTTCATCTTCTTGGTTCGTGGAGCTCTTTGTTCTCCATTTTGGTTCCCGGCTTGGGTGCGACTCATCGACCTCTTCTTGGAGGTGGTTCCTCGGGGAAGCGCCGCATCGACGGGAAGGTTCGGCTCCTCGTCTCACCAGCACGTGTTGAGAAGCGCGGAGGTGGTTCCTCGGGGAACGACGCATCGACGGGAAGGATCGGCTCCTCGTCTCACAGCACGTGTTGAGAAGTGCGGGAGATTCGCGGGAGCTCGGAAGGATCGCGGCTCGCGATTGGATCCAGCTCGCTCTCGCTGGAGCCCGGGTCCGAACAACTTGAAGACCACACGAGGTGGAGAGATTCGAGTAGAGTTGGGGTTTCAGCTCACCTGTCCTCCGAGCTGGAGCTGTTATTAAAGGCCTCTTCCACCATTTCTTGGGTGTGTGTGTGTGTTGTGTGTGTGTGTGTGCGTACATGTCCGTGGCCCGTCTAATAAGTAGGAACTGCTGTTAAGTGCAAGTGACTGTACATAATAAGTAGACGGTTGTAGTTCTTTTGTCGTGCTTTTGTTGCTTGTATAATTGCATACGTGTTCTGCCTTGTTTAATTGCATACGTGCTTTATTTAATAAATGTCCTTGTGTGAATTAACCTGTTCGTTGCGTCCATTCCCCCATTGAACTGCCCATCTTGCACTCGAATATAGTTGGTTTTTTAAATAAGGATAAATAGAATCGGTCCGGCGAGTCTGGCGATAATACCCTCGGTTATCCCAGAACGGAACGGCCGCTTAAGCAGTTCGTGTCCAAGCGGCCTTCGCCGAGGTACGGTCCCTCGTAGTTACCCGCGCGGGTACTTAGGTTATCGATATTCGGCGATTGAACTTTTTCGCGCGGGTAGAATACGGACTGGGCCGTGTGGATTAGAAACCCACCCGTGACTGGTTTCTGGCGTTATTCCAGAAAGTCATTGGATGGATTGTCCGTTCGGTGGGCGAAGCGACCGCTATTGGTAGACGCGGTCTGTTCGCACGCCGACGGGCGTGAATTGTACAACACTGTTTCGAGGAGCGGGAAAACAAACTCTCCCCCTCCAACAAAATTAACGGAACCGGATCAAGGTGTGCGAGGCGACCTCCGGTTCCATTAAATTTCGGGCTTTAAATTTATTCCGAGAGAGCAAGATGGCGGTTCAAGGCGAACGGGAGCAGGGGGTAATGAATTTAGAAATGTTAGAAATCATGGCTCAGGGCGAAATGACCATGCAGGACACTCCATTATGCAGGTTTGACTATTCCCGAAAATAATGCAGAGTCCGCATCGGCGCAGCGGCGGGGGCCGCGGTGTATGACACCCTCCCCTCCTCTGTCAAAATCCCTCCCGGCCCCAGGAAACCGCGACGACGAGGCGATTCGGCTTCGTCGGGGTCGGCTTGAGATCAGCCAAGTGGGGGAAATGTTGATGCAGTCTATAAAAAGATGAAGGATAACTGGCCACAAAAGATGGCATGAAAACGAATGTGCACAAATGAAAAACGAAATGAAAGAAATGCGGGGTGAATGCAGCGCATGCGGGCTGATCTCCAGGCTGGGCAAGGGCACAAAAAAAGGAATTGGAGGCCGTAAAAAAAGAGTGCAAAACGAACACGAAGAGATGACTGAAATGGTTAAAGAGATGGGATGGAAGACGAGATAGAGACGCAGGGAATGGGAGTGCGACAGGACAGACATATAAAAGAGACAGAAGAAATGTTATATTTGGTAAACGGTGGATTGGTAGAGACTCAAGGGGAGTAGAGAAGGTTAAGAACGACTTGGAAAAAGCAAAAGACGTGCCAGCACGAATGGAGGGGAAGTAGAGGATATGAAGGCAGAGCTGGTGGACTGTGTTAAGACCTGTGTAAGAAGCAGGACAGCCTCCTTGAAGAGCAGGAGGAGAGATACGCTCCTCGAGGCAGATCGTGGCCAGGTGGGCCGGTGTCACTGGGAAGAAGTAAGAGGGTTGCACGATGTGGGGGTGTGCATGCCGAGAGTGGGGGGGGGGCAGAGGCCGCGGGGTCTTGGCCTAATGCGGGCCCCAGCATGACTGTTCCTGCGAGTGTGCAGAATGCGAGTCTGATGGCATGGGGGGAGTAATGCAGGTGGTGCGGACGTGCATAGACACAGACGGGGGTAGTAAACCCCGGGCAATGGCTTCGGGCCCTGCGGAGGTGGGCACTGTGGAATCTGGGGGTCCACCCCTCCACGGTTCCTCACGAAACTGGAGGGTGGACCTCAAAGGAACCAAGGGTGCCGCTGCCTCCGTAGATGGCAAGACAGACCTGAGGGCGTATTACCCAGTTCCGCTGCGTGGCCAGGGGCAATGGCTGGAACGAGGTGCAGGGCTGGGGACAGCTCACAGCAGCACTGCACGGTGCGGCATCAGAGGTCTTGACCAAGATACCTCAGGAAGGAGCGACACTTGAGGACCTCTATGTCGGCCCTAAAAAACCTATTTGGTATGGAACAGCAGAGCGAGCTGTTAAAGCTCAGCTCGGTGGGCCGAAAGACGCTCCAGGAGTCAATGTGGGAGAATTGGCCCTCGATATTCGCCGTCAGTGGGGATCGCACATGCAACATGCCACCGGAGTACGGGAGGAGCTCGCCCTGGACCATTTTGTCCGGGCGCTTGCGGGCACCGATGCCGGGTCAATACTGACTCACATGGTGCCCGGAGAACCTCCAGAAGGCGGCTGACACTGCAGCCCGTTGGGAGGCATCAAGGTCGCCGAGCTGGAGGGCTGGGCGACATGCAGTGGCAATCCGGCAGGTGGGCCCGTGGACGACGGTGCGCTGGGACCGGGCGACCGCTGGCGCACCAGGCGCGGTTGGAAAGATGGTCCAGGGCTGATCGACGTCGGCTCGAAGATCTAGGGAGAAGCGGTCGGGCCAGGAAGGGCGGGGGATGACCATCGGGGTACCCCAATTCGGAATTAAGGGGGTTATAATTTGAGCTACCGGAGGCACGCACCTTACCAGTGGAGTGTTATAACTTGGCGGGGAGGGACCACCTGCAGCAGGAGTGTAACGCCCTGTCAGCGGAGAGCAACGCCCCCCGGATTCACCAACTCCGCCCGGCCGATCGGAGTAGCCGGAGCTGGAACAGCCCTCCCGCAGAGGCGCAAGGCTCGCAGAGCCTGCTTCGAGTGGACACGAGCCCCAGGCAGGGGGTGGAAGTCCCCCTGTAGGGCACAGGAAGACTACTAGTTAGGAGGATGGGTTAGCGATAGTTAGACCGGATCATGGGACATGGTTGTCCTCATGGAGCCCGTGGAATGGATTAGTTAGAGGGATTTTAGTTTCAGATTTAGGAAATGGGAATTTTGGATTTTGGAGACACGGACAGACTGGAAATGTGTAGTGGAGGTAGCCTAGCTACGTAGAGTAATGGAACGTGCATGAGTTTTAAGGGATGACGAGGGAGCACGAGTTAGTCAGGGGATTTAGTTAGAGGATGGCAGTATAGAGGTTGTGTGAGTTGCAAATGTAAAGTGTGTGAGGAATGAGTGTGGCTGTGGGCCCAAGTGTGTGAGTGGAGCGAATGTGGTATGCATGGTGCGATGATGATTGGGGGAGGAGTGATTCCCACCCAAGAGACCCGGGGTCAGTTTAATGTTAGTTAGTGGGTGTTTAATTTACTAAAAGGAGGTTCGTTTTTGTGTTCGGTTCGAGAGAGGCACGAACCGTTGGAGGAGGTGCAAGGTTCATTAGACCGAGCTGGGCAGTCGTGGCTGTGGAAAGGTGAGTTTTGTTTAGTGGGCACCCCGGCACCGGACTTGTCGGCCAAGTAGGCCAAGGGCCATAGAGGGCCAGGGATAGTTTGAGTGGGCACAGGGCGACCCGTCGGAAACGGCGTACCCGTAGCCGCCAGAATTGCACTGGGGTAGTGTAGTGGGCACGGGCGACCCTCGAAGGGACGGAGGCATAAACAGGCTCTGTAGGGGTCATCGGTAGGGTGGGCTTAATGCCAGAGAGGGCCAACCCCCGCGTTGTTAGGAGCAGCTAGGCTCGGAGGCCAGCCGCGGGCCTGGGGGCGCATGGTTTGAGTTCGGCAGAGGGGGAGTTCCTGCCATTGAGCCACCAGCTGCCCAGCCAGGAACTTGTGGCGAGGGGAATAGATAATTTTGAGGGCAAGGCCCAAATTATAATGCGACACCAACACAGGCTGACGGGGAATCATGGTTTTTTAGAACCATAGTTTTAAAATGTGAGGCGTTTTTGGAAAGCCCCAGGGTACGTTCAAGGTTAATGAATGTTGGGTAGATAGGAGATGTACCCCTTCGCACCATCCATCTCCTTCACTCGATTGTAGGCCGCTTGTGACTCACCTTGGTAATCGCTGAACTCTGAGAGGTCCTATTCTTTGAGGCTCTCGTGTGGCCTCGAGACAGGATCGCTAGTCTCTCCTATTCCCCTCAGAGAGGGACGTAGTGTGTTGGAGTATAGGCTAGTGATCATGACCTATTAAAGAATGGCTAGCCGGACACATGACGATAAAGGGGTGTTAGGGAGACATATTAATAAAGGGAAATAAAAATAAAGAGGTGGCATAATTTGTTGTGTTTTGTGGTCAAATTAAGGGAGTTGGGTAATGGGACAGAACAGGCAAAGGCGATAGAGTGGGGAGACAGTTAGGCTAGTCCAAGCCGCCTTAGAGCGCCTGGCACACCGCACTCCCTCAGACCTGATGAGAACCACACCAGAGGCCGGCCAGCTTCATTCCGGCTCCTGTTTGTGCTGACCGACCTGTTCTGCATGGGACTTGCCTTGCCATGCCTCGTTGCCTGCCCTCGTGCCATGACCCATGCCCTGCTAAGCCCTTGTTTGTTTGCCCCTGTGTCATCCATCACTGATGTGCGTCCAGGAACATCCAGTTTGCAAGTACTGCCCTGCAGCAGCCCCATGCCATTCCATCATTGCTCATTTTGTGTTTGCGACCATCTCCATCCATTCCCTGCCTCAATTGAACTTTGGAATATGACTTTTACCTTTCTCCCTATTCTCACAGATCTCAATAGTCCTGGCCATGGTTAAGTAATGGATTAAGTTGAGTGTAAAATTTGTCAATATTACGTGGAACCTCTACCTGCATTGTTGTGTTTTAGCGCCGGCATTTTAGTAAGTTCGAATGATGTCTGAGAGTTTGTTTAGTTAGTTACGCAGCGCATTAGGTTATTTATTTTGGGACAGCATATAAAGAATGTCGCACTCAGCGGATCCAAGGTAGAACGTCTGGGGAAAATCTTTACACATGCTGGACACAAAGAAAATTTGACGACTCGGGACGTTTATCTGTAAAAAGTAGGAGGTTGGGTAGTGTTACGAATTTGGGAATTCGATTGCACACAACATACAGGTTCCTTTAGTCAGCTATGTCGATAAGTGCTTGTTCCCTAGATAGCTCACCTTCCATTGTTAAATTGCAGAAATCCGATTAGATGCGCTGCGATCGATTTAATAGTTAGGAACGAACAATGGAGACATCCCTCCCCCTCTTCTGCGAAGAGGAAGAACCACCCTGCCGTCCCGTGACTCATGATGTCAACAACTCCCTCCACCCGTGTGCTGAGCGGGGATGGAGCACGAGGGCATGAGTCACGCGGATCGGGGAGGGGGAGAAGGATAGAGGAGATTTTTTCTTTTGTTCAAGCAGAGTTGGAGAGGGCAGAGTTGGAGAAGGGAGTTGAGGGGAGTCGTTCAGCAGACCGTCGGGTCCTGCTTGGCTTTGCGTTAGGGTTCGAGGCCTGCGGAAGCTTTTTGCTTCGGCTGGCTCAGTGAGCTTCGGCTGAGGCCTGACTCGGAGGAGGCTTTTTGGAGGCTCTTTGCTTGACGGTTCCGTGAGCTTCGAGCTTCTGCTTGGCTCGGAGAGCTTTTTGCTTCAAAGCTGCCCTGTTTGGAAGGAAGTTAAGCCGGTCGCTCGGGTCGAGCTGCGAGTGGTGGCTTCTTCTTCTTCTGGTTCGTGGAGCTCGTTGTTCTCCATTTGGTTCCCGGCTTGGTGCGACTCATCGACTCTTCTTGGAGGTGTTCCTCTGGAAGCACCGCATCGACGGGAAGGTTCGGCGCCTCGCTCACCAGCACGTGTTGAGAAGCGCGGGAGTGGTCCTCGGGGAACGACGCATCGACGGGAAGGATCCGGCGCCTCGTCCACCAGCACTTGTTGCAGAAGCGCGGGAGGATTTCGCGGGAGCTCAAGGAAATCGCGGCTCGGCGATTGGATCCCAGCTCGCTTCTCGCTGGGAGCCCGGGTCATAACAACTTGAAGACCACACGAGGTGGAGAGGTTACGAGATAGGTTCTGGTTTCAGCTCACCTGTCCTCGAGCTGGAGCTAGTTATTAAGGCCTCTGCCCCATTTCTTGGGGTGTGTGTGTGTGTGTGTGCGTTACGTGTCCGTGGGCCCCGTCTAATAATAGGAACTGCTGTTAAGTGCAGTGTGCTGACATAATAAGTAGACGGTTGTAGTTCTTTGTTGTGCTTTTGTGCTTGGTATAATTGCATACGTTTCTGCCTTGTTAATTGCATAACGTCTTTATTATAATAAATGTTCTTGTTGAATGTAAACCTGTTTGTTCGTCCATTCCCCATTGAACTGCCCCATCTTTGCACTCGGAATATGTTGCGGTTTTAATAACGATAAGATAAGAATCGGGTCCGGCGAGGTCTGGCGATACTACCCGCTCGGTTATCTCGCAGAACGGAACGGTACCGCCTTAAGCGCGTTATGTCCAAGCAGGCCTCTGCCGAGGTACGTCCCTCGTAGGTTTACCCGCGCGGGTACTTAGGCATATCGATATTCGCGATTGACCCTATTTCGCGCGGGTAGAATACGGACTGGGCCGGGGTGGGCATTAAAAAACCACCCGTGACTTGGTTCTGGCGTTCTTCAGAAGTCCGACTGAGATTGTCCATTCGGTGGGCGAAGCGATCGCACTATTGGTTAGACGTGGTGTTCGCACGCCGGGCGGGCGCGAATTCTACAACAATATATAATATATATAATGTATATATATATATATATATATAATATAAATATATATTACGGCTGTGGATTCCGCAACCACCATTCACGTCCCGTAGGTGAGGTATTTCTGAAGACATGTCTAGTTGCCCCAAACCGTTTGTTTATGAGGAATTTATGTGATTCATCGAGCTGCGATCTTGAAGGTTAGGCGTTTTCTGTTCCTTTTTTATTTCGACAACCACTCTCAACCCAACACGCCACCATACACAACGCCAAGCACGCCACCACTACAACAAACGCCAAACCACGCACCACTACAAACGCCAACCACGCACCACTACAACCACGCCACCACTCAACAACCCGCATTCAGATCGGCACTACGGGTTGCCAGAGGCTGGCTTCGAGGGGAGCAGACGGCCCCCGTTCCCCCCTCTCCCCCGAACGAAATGGCGCCATCGCGGTGGATTACACCCTGCGAGGAAGAGGAGAATGCCAACGGTGGTGTGAGGCGTCACGATTGGACGGAGAACCCATCCTTTGGAAGTTCCAGCATGTTCTGGAGGAAGGGGTGGAGCCGAAAACGGGGCGCGGAGTGGAGGGCGGGGCCCCGCGATTATAGGACGGCACGGAGGGGTGCGAGGATCTCGCTCGTCTTTTCCCTGCGGGTGAGTGAGGCTCTCTGGTTTCCCTCGCCTCTGTGTGGGGCGGTGAGGAGTTGTCAGTGGTGGAGGACGGCGGAAGGCGACGGAGCTCGAGAGTTGAGATGTCGGAGAGAGCTCGACACGCTTCAGGGAAGTCGGCCGACTTCCTTTCTTGGTTTCTGCGTGAATGTTGTGTGGTGTGGCGCCAGTCTGGTGAAGTAAACTGTGATAAGTGTATGCCGAGTGTTGTGCGTTGGGTCGGTTGTAGAGCTGCGTTATTGTTTTCTTTTCTTCCATCGTGAATATATTGCATTCTGTGTTATATGTGTGGCTTTGTGTCCGTGTGCGTGTAAATAGATGCTTGCTTGTTGATTGTTCGGCCCGTTTCGCTGCGTCCTTCCTTTGTTGGGTCCTCCATCTGCTTCACGTGGGTTCGAGTGGGGCGCGATACGCCGATAATTATTAATTGGAACCGTCAAGGTCGACGATAACTCCGGCTGCGGTATCCCTGTACGCACGGAAGAGCCGTTAGCGGTTCGTGTCCGAAGTCGACCTGTGGCGTGGTAAACCCCTCGTAGGTTACCGCCGTGCGAGTACTTAGGTATATCGACTTTCCGGCGATTCACCCTACCTCGCACGGGTAGAATGCGGAATTTGGGGTTTTTTTGGTGGTGAGGTTAACCCTCCGACCCGTGACTGGCTCCCGGCGTTAGTCCGAGAGGTACGACTGAATGTCCGTCGGTGGGCGAGGCGGCCGGCGATTCGAGTCACGTGGCCGATCGCACGCCGGCGGCGCGAATTCGCACAATTATATATTGTTACGGATTTCAGAATTCCGGTCCAACGATGCATACCAACATCGGGGCATCCTCAGATATTTTTATTTTCCCTAAATGCATGTCCAGGATAGACCCATCCCCATGTCTGTGGGATTATAATGTGATGCGTTAGAAGAGTAAAGAATAGATCCCCTCTCTTATGGGAGCTTTTTCTTTTGACAACAGACACAGTTCAAAAATGCCAGGTGGGGGTTTTTTTTCTTTCCGAAAAAACCGCCGGAAACGGCCCCCTGCCTTTTTCCATAACGTTGAACCCCATTTCTTTCACTGACGCTGTACCCGCCTTTTTCCATGACGTTTCGACACCGCCCCCCCCCCCCGGTCAGCAGCTCTATGGCGCTGGCTGGCTTCGTTTCATATCGGGCTGAAACAGTGTACAGTTGGTTCACTTCCGGTCCTGTTTGGAGAGTCGTGCAGGTCTTTTCAGGGCTCTCTGCTGACGATTCAGTTAGAGTTTACGGTCATTATCTGTCCTGTTTTAAACTTTTATTTTCTCACCTACATTTACTGTGTGTTTCCTAGTTCGGTTTTGTTTCAAAAAATATGCTATTTTTG
>CM068952.1:157192243-157209077 GCA_035128595.1 Eptatretus atami | reverse complement strand
TGATCAGGGGAAGAAGGAAAGACTGAAAGTTGCAGTGGGGAGGGGGAAGGAAGACATCACACCAGGGAAACAAGAACTAACCTCAACTCATGCCACCTGAACAACCCTTGGACAAGGGGCCAGGGACTATCCACACATAGATTGATGAAATAACTAATCCTCAGGTCACCTATGTGTCCATGTATGTTCTCCCCCTGGGGTAAGTTTCCAAAAAAGTAACAATATATTCCAAGGGGACAAATTTTAGCATCTTATGATGAGATGTACTAAATATAATCAACATATCCATGTTCACTATGCCAAGGATAATTCAGTATTTCAATAAAACATTGGCATACAAAAGACAAATCAACATAATATCTGGGATTTCAACCTGATATCAGGAACTTTGTGCTAAAGTGGGAAAGTGAAACTTTTGCAGGAATGCTCAGCAGGCCCATTCAGGTTGTAGGGCTTCCTTACATGTAATCTCTTGGGATGTTAGAGGTGATCACAATGTATTAGAAGGTAATTGAGAGGTAATGGTCATTTAGCCCCTCTGTTCAGATCCATAACCCACATCCAAACACTTCCCCTCATTGCAATGCAAATATTGCTAAATACTGTGCTAACTTCAAGTATATGCAGGGTGGTCCAAAATTAAGTGCAACTTTTCAAACAGCTGTCATAATTTTACGAATGCGATCCTCATTTTTATTTTCATGTCGCCTAAAGAACAAGGGTTGAACTTTTTTCCGTAGAAGTTTCAACCCTGTCAAACAAATGCTCTGTGCCCCAGTAGATGCTCAATTGAGAGACGTATTTGCAACAGTCATATGTTTCTACACAAAGGCAGTTTTGGAGCGTCTATCCAAATGCAAGAATTTCACAATACAAAACCATCAAACACATTGTTGAAACGTTTAGAGACACTGGAAATGTGAAAGACCAAATTAAAGGACACAGTGGTCAAAAATCTTCAGTGAGAACACCCGACAAGATAGAGGCTGTAAGAGAAGCTTTGCAGGCTTCGCTGAAAAAGTCAACAAGCTGACTTGCACAGCTGGTGGCAACATCTCGCACGACTGTTGACAGAATCATACACGACAATCTGAAACTGTATCCGTACAAGTCTCTGCAGCACCAGACTGAAATAAATAAGAGTGAGAGGTTCTAATTTTACACAACCATTGCCTAGCAGATCGAAGAAGACCAGGATTTTCTCGACAACCTCTTCTTTTGTGATGAGGCCCACTTCTATCTCAGCAGCCACATGAACAAACAGAACGTGCAATTTTGGGTAGAACACCAACTGCATGAATATATGGAGCAACCAGTTTCTGTAACAAAGTCATGGTTTGGTGTGCTATCGGACTTAGCAGAACAATAGGACTTTTCTTTTTTGAGAACGAAGCCAGACAAACAGTGACAGGCAACACAGATATAGATATGTGGACATGCTGCAGAAAAATTCCTTCCGGCACTGAGAAGGAAGCAAGACATCACTATTAATTCAGTGATCTCCCAGCAAGATGGTGCACCACCCATGTGTCTAATGGTGCTTTCAAGTTTTTGAGACATTTCCTGGATGATCGACATTTCTTGACGGATGGACAACCCATGTCCTCCCTACTCCCCGGGTATGTCTCCTCCTAACTACTACCTCTGGGGATCCCTTTTAAGCTGAAGTCTACAAAAACAACCCACACACTGCAGGATGGAAATCACTCATACCAGCTACTCCAAGGATGGAAATCACTCATACCAGCTACCAGCTACGCTGGAGAGGAAGAGGACAATCACTCATACCAGCCCGGGTCTGTCTCCTTCTAACTACTACCTATGGGAGTCCCTTTTAAGCTGAAGTCTACGAAAACAACCAACACACTGCAGGATGGAAATCACTCATACCAGCTCCAGTACCCAGCCAAGTCACCGACAACTTTAGTGTTCGCGTGACAACTATCATCCAGAGTGCGGTGCTTGGATTGAACGCTTCATCAACAACTAATAGTGTTGCTCCTTAATGATTCTTGAAGCAATTTTTCGCTATGATAAATAAAAATTTAACGAAACTTTTGTATTATTAGAGATAACAAACAAAATTGACCATTATTAAAAAATATTGAAGTTAAATAAAAACAGGCACTTCATTTTGGACCACCGTTTAAATTTGCCAAGAGACAGGACACAATGGCCTAACTTTCATCTCAAAACACTGCTAGATATTTAACGTCCACAACCTAAATGTAAAGAGAACAGCCAGAGATATATCCCCACCAGGATTGCATGCTCTAGATGTAGTTGCATGTTCGACTGGTACTTGTCCAGAATTGTGTTTTTAGTTCACCTGTAATGAAGTTCTGAGGAGCTTATGGAATGGCACTTCGTCCGTTCATCAGTCCATCCGCAGACACTTGCAACTTCTTCTCTGAAACTACACACACAATTTTGATGAAACTTGACCGCAACCTTCATCACCCAGGATGTACCAAAGTTTGTTAACGGCATTAAAAAAAAAATCGGGCCCTAAGGGAGTCTACGGGGGTGGGGGGTGACCCCAAAATAGGTATTTGCTTTCTTCTCAAAAACTATACACACAATTTTGATGAAACTTGACCACAACCTTCATCACCCATGATGTACCAAAGTTTGTTCATGCTATTTAAAAATGTGTAGTTTAAGGGTGTTTACGGTGGTGGGAGTTGCTCCCCACAATATGTATTTCCTTTCTTCTCAAAAACTACACACAATTTTGATGAAACTTGACCACAACCTTCATCACACATGATGTACCAAAGTTTGTTCATGGCATTAAAAAATAATCCATAGATATTTACTTTCTTCTCTATTACATATTTTGTGGGTCATCCATGCCTACCAGTGGTTCCCTGGTTTTCTTATCCAGCCACTACCTGGTGAGTGCTCAGGGGTATTGCCCCTATTTTTAGTTCATTTCGACTCAGTAAGGGATTAATTCCAGACTACACTTTATGGCAAACACACAACTGCATATAATATTCATTTCCAAAAGTGAAGAAATTGAGTTTCCAGGTCGACATTCTTTGGTCAGGGCGAATGACTGCTTTTTTGTATGTAGAGTCAGGGCTCGTGGAGGAGCTGGGACACAGAACAGACAAGGACATGTCATAACATAGCAAAAAGAACAGTGGAAATAGGTGGTGGTGCAATACACCAACAGTCGGGTATTGGACCAAAATAAAGGGAGATTTGGAGGAATAAGACATGTGAAAGAATGGTGACAAGGGGAGGAGGACATGGGGGTGGGGGTGGGGGAGGACAAGCTGGATATAGTTAGAAGCTCTCAGTCACAGAAGTGGAAGTGAAATCTGGGAAGAAGCAGAAATGGACAAAAGTAAATTGAAGAGGATGGTGAGGGTGTGGAGAGACACTCAGAAAGAGGTGGGTTTGGGGAGGGTTCATGGGGTAGTACAAAGTTTATTGATGTACTCGCATTGTATTGGGACCTTACATACTTTTTGGATGATCTAACATCCTAAAGAGTAAGTACTTTGTAGAAATACATTGCCGATAGAAAGTCTACACCCCCTTTCAAAATTTTCACGTGGTGTTGCCTTATAGTCTGCAATTAAATTGCATTAAATCAGACTTTTTCCACCTTTATTTACTCATTGTAACCCACACCTTCCAAGTGAAAAAGAAATTCCACAAATTTCAGAATATTAATAAAAAATACAAAACAAGAATATCTTGGTTGGATAAGTATCCACCCCCCTGAGTTAATACTTGGTGGAAGCACCTTTGACAGCAATTACAACTGTGAGTCTGTTGGGCTAGGTCTCTACCAACTTTACACCCCTTGATTGGGCAATACTTGCCCATTCTTCTGTACAAAACTGTTCAGCTCAGTCAATTCGTGTGAGGAGTGTTGATGGACAGAAATCTTCGTTGTGCCACACATTTTCGATTTGATTTTGGTTGGGGCTCTGAATGAGCCACTCAATGACATTTATATTTGTGTTCCTTAGCCACTCCAGTGAGGCTTTGGCTGTGTGATTCTGGTTATTGTCATGCTGAAAGTTGAACTTTTCAGCTTTTCCCAATTTCAGCTTTCTTGCAGATTGCAGCAGGTTCTCTTCTAGGATTTTTCTGTATTTTGCTCCATCCATTTTCCATTCTATCCTGACAAGTGCCCCAGTCCCTGCCGATGAGAAACATCCCCATAAGATGATGCTGCCACCATGATGCTTCAGAGTCGGGGTGGTGTTCTTTGGGTGATGTGCTGTGTTGGGTTTGCGCCAAACCTAACATTTTGCATTTAGTCCAAAAAGTTCCATCTTGGTTTCGCCAGACCACAAAACTTTTTGCCAAATGGCTTCAGAATCTCTGTAGTGGTTTTTTGCATACCTCAAATGCTCAAATGGGACTCAAGGTGGGCATTTTTGAGTAATGGCTTCCTTCTTGCCATGCTACCGTTCAGGTCAGACTTGTGGAGTGCTTGGGATATTGTTGTCACGTGCACACAGTGACTAGTCTTTGCCATAAAAGGCATGTAGCTCCTTCAAAGTTGCCATTTGCCTCTTGGTGGCCTCTCTGATCAGTCTCCTTCTTGCTTGGTCATCCAGTTTGGAGGGATGACCTGATCTAGGTTGGGTCTTGGTGGTACCATACGCCTTCCACTTCTTAATGATTGTCTTGTCTGTGCCTCAAGGGATATTCAAGGTCTTTGAAATATTTTTATACCCATCCCCTGATCTGTGCCTTTCCATAACTTTACCCCGGAGTGCTTTTGAAAGCTCCTTGGTGCTCATGGTTGAGTCTTTGCTGTGAAATGCACTCCCCAGCAGAGGAAACCTAAAGGAACAACGATTTTATTCTGAAATCATCAGAATCACTACAATTTAAAACAGTGGGCGATTAACTTGGTGTGTGATTTTGAATGTGATTGGTTATACCTGAGCTAATTTGCAATTGTGATTATTTGGGGGGGGGGGGGTGGACACTTATCCAACCAAGATATTCTTGCTTTGTATTTTTAATTATTTTTCTGAAATTTGTCGAACTTGTTTTTCACTTGGAAGTTGTGGGTTACGATGTGTAAATAAAGGTGGAAAAAGTCTGATTAAATTCAATTTAATTATCGGCTGTAAGGTAACAAAAGGTGAAAATTTTGAAATGGGGGTGTCGACTTTCTATAGGCACTGCATGTGTGTGTTGTTGCTGTCAATTGGTCCCGTGACTGCCTTGCACAGACAGGGCTGATAATATTCCACCGTTAACAGCCATGGAGGTCTGATTGGCCCTTGGGCAAATTGGTATCGTGGCCCCACCCCCATCAGGCTGATTGAGAGTTGTAGTCCCGCCCACCTCTCTGACCCCTTCCGATTCCTTTACAAAGGAATGCAGTTTTGCATACTTTTCGTGAAATCCTTTCAAGCTATTAAAATTTTGATCAATATGCACCTTCTCACAATCAATTGCAGTAAATTGGTGTTTAAACCAAGTTCATAGCTTAAACCAATTTTGAGTTAGGCTGTCAGAAAAGAAGAAGAATGAGAAGAATGACGAACGGGAACTTTTGGGTTTCATTTTCCTTGTTCAGCGATGATGTCCCAAAGTTGAATGTGTTATTGGATGGGGAATTCTCCACAGATGACTGATAGGTAATTTATAGGTTTACAAGTTCTATCTTGGTAGATTATTTTGAGGATTTATGTTGTGTTGAGCCAATGGAGTGTCCGGGCCATCTGTACGTAAGAAGTTCACTGACTTATTGATATAATGAACAAGCAGTTTCAAATGGAGCACCTCACTGCCATTAGAACATTTAAATTGCATCGGATATGGCAATAAATGTGAATTGTTCCTCCCAGCTTGCCACCTCGATGACAGAAGATACCATTTGCAATTTTTGCCTTCTCCATCCCTATGCTGTTTAGTATCCCGTGTGGGCCTGGGAAACTTGCTAGTACCCATAATCATGTGTTTCCTGTTTTAACTTGCATCTACTGAAAATTAAGACAGTCGAAAGTAAGATCACAAAGACAGTGAAACAGAAAATGCTGATAATTTCTGGTCAGCATCGAGCTGGTTGAAATTTAAATTTAACTATGCAGTATGAAGATGATTGCCTGTCCAGGACATCTATATTAATGAGCACTTCGAGTGCAAGAAGCTTTCACTCAAGAGGCTATTAAGAAGTATGTCTTTCACTGACTTGCATTCATATATTCTGCCTGGAGCTCCTTGGCCTCTTGGAATGTGGGTCCCAACTCTGTTAAGGGTCAGCTGCTTCCCAACGTTCTCCCGTGATGGCAATCGAGTCCAAAGCTCTCCATATTATTGGCACATCTATGCAAGAGGCCAAGTCTAAAGGTCTGCTTCTCGACCACGACAGATAGGTTCGTGGACTCTGTTTTCTATTGACTCACTCTTCATGACCTTTTATCCCTCTGTCCCCCTAGACCACCCATATTGCATGCATTCTTTCAGAATACAACATCTGTTTACTCTCCCCAATTATACGCTCAATGCTCAACTCCATTTCGTCACCACTCTCTTCTCTTGCCTGTGGAATCGAATAGCTGTGACTGTTGTCCTGTACCCTCCCTCCAATCTTGCAAGAGTGCTGCCCATTGTCTCCTCATGCTTTCTTCCATACTCACCCCTGCTATATTGCACTCTGGCTGACCTACAACCTCCCCATCCCACTCCGACACTTTTTGTCACATATCCACTGATGTTAAACGTCTTTGTCTCCCTGACAAGTTCAGATTTGATCATCTGTCACTCTATGAACCTGCTGTCCTTTATAGTTCAGCTCTTCCATGAGCCTAGATTTCTGCATAAAAGTAAAAATACAAAATTAATAATATGACGGGTCAAATCGTTTTCTCCTTGCATGAAGCGATACTTGGCATATGGATTCGACTTTTTTGACTTGGTTTCCAAATAGTGACACTTTTATAGCAGTGCATGAGTTTTCTGATGCCATTGGAATTTAAATGCTAAGGGGAAAAAATGTTTCACTCTATTGTACATTTATCTAGCGATGCCAACACTGCATGGCTCATCATTATTCACAAACCATTAAGAGCATCAATTTTAATTTTTTTCCCAAATGCGGTTGGAGTAAATCGTGTGACCTTTTTGGCCAGTTACTGAAATCATCTAGACATGTCATGTACGATTACACACAATTTGTGGTCCTTCCAAAGAGTTAAAATCATTTTCTACCTCATGTTCATTCTGCTCCTGTTTCATCATTGTTCCATTTGGTTTAAAAATAATGTACAGTCCATAATTGTGTGTGTGTGTGTACGTGTACGTGTGCGTGCGCACACGCGCGCTCACATCTTCCCCATGATCATGTAATAAAATGCTTATTGTTGCTCGTATCCAGTTTCATGATCACAGTGCTTTTTGTGCTAGAAATCCCCACTAAGACCCTTTCATAATACTGTCATTATCAATAGAGTAGATGAAAGGTGGAACGTCAACCAAGATCATGCTTGTGATGTTACTCTATTGTTTATATAGATTGAGGATATTAAATCCAGGTTGAAGTTATCCAAAATGTCATGAAATAAAGTAGAACAAGTCAAAAGTAATGCCAATAACCTGCTCAAATGGACTTTTGAGGTCAGACAACATGAGCAAAATCCACAAACAGGGAGAAAGAGGGGAGAAATGGGCAAAGTTGAAGATTGGTGTAAGAACTCAAGTCATATACATACATATATATATATATATATAAATATATATATATATATATGTATAGTTGAAGAAGAGATGAAAAGCAGAAATGAGAGGTGCAGATGTAGGGGAGGGGAGAAGACGAGAGTAAAGAAATTGATGTGGAAGACATTCCAGCAACCTCTTTTCAGTGGAGTGAAAGAAAGGTCCATCTGTCTTAGCACGTAAGGTATGTATGTTTGCTCCACGTGGGATCATGACATCAGCATTGCACAGGCCAAAAATCTCTCTTTCATCTTCACAGCAGTTCCCCCATGCGTAATGAGCGTGGGTGCACAGCTAAACCTCCCCACACCTGGTCGCCTCCACCCTAAGCGGTTTCCGTTATCTGCCTTTCAAGCTACAGAAATGCAGGGAAGCATCGTTGGAGCCTTAAATCAGAGCGCTTGTGTAACCTCTGACCCCAAGCATCATCAATCTGTCCTCTCCACAATTCTGATACTTCTTTCCATATCTGTCTGTCTCTTTGTCTGTTATTATGTTTGTCTCTTGTTTTAATAATTTTATCTCGAAACTGAATTTTTCCTTTTTTATCTACATCTGTGCAATGGAGAATGCTCCAAGAGGAGCTTGAAAACCGTTGATGTAATCGTTTCCAAACTCCTTTAACTTATTGTTCGTGTTTCATAATTATGGTCAGGTTTTTAAAAAAGTAACTGAATAAATTTGGAAGGATGAAATATCCAACTGGAGGTTATTATGCACCTTGCCCAGTTGTAATTGAGAGCAGATTCTGACTTCCTTCGAGACTGATAGATGTGATGAGAGACTTTACAACGGGGGGCCCGGTGACACCATCAAGCAACTTAGGTCTGAGTTTTGTGGAGGCCGGAAGCTAATCACTTCACACTCCATTTGCAGGCCCTCCTCATTCCCTCTTGGGTTTCCCATTACCTCCTCCCTTGTGATTACAGCTGCTCCCTAAGGGGATGTGGGTGTGGGGATGGAGGTAAGGGGTAGATATTGCTGCCTGTTTTTACAACAGCCCTTTAAGCCAATAACAGTGAGGGTAGATGAAGCTGAAGCATCCATTGAGGTGAACTTGCACAGTGTAAGCTAATTAGAATAAATCCATGAAATCTACCATTTATACAATACCGTGCAGATTGTTGTGGATTCATTACCAATCGACAAAGACATCCTGATTATACAGCCAGCTCCCTTGATGTGACCATCTTTCTTCAATAAAAAAAAGTTGGTAACTCAAGAGATGCTTTACAATTTTTTATTTTAAGACCATTGTGAGCTGAGGAGTGTTAAGAAAGATTGAAAGCTGAAAGTTTATTTTCTTTGCAAAGAGTTTGTTGTACCAAGGGCCCAAAAAAATCAAACCACTCCATTTCATGCTTCACACAAATTATGGGTGTACGAGTAAACGTGAAGCAGGCAAAGGTAGGTCGTTTGCAATGACAGTGCACAGGCATGGTACCACACCGATAACATGGGAATGGGGCATCCTGCTCCATTTGATGTCAAGCTAATGGGACCAAGACCCCAGATTTTTTTCAACCAATTCCGTCGGTAAGCTCTGTCCAAATACCAGCAAACAATGATGGGGGCCTGGTAATTGCCATGTAATCTTGGTTGGCGAGTTTCTAACCTCCTTGTCATTTCATGGCCAAGCAGGCACATCGAGACAAAAAGTGACGAGATGCAGGGCTGAAGCACACAGACGTTTTGCAGATTGTCAACAGACAGCAAACAGAATTGCTTGAGTGAACCGTTATCAGCAAATGTGTGCACCCCTGTTAAATGCCATGTGCCGCTGCAAAATGTTTCGTGCTTTGCAAGTCACTCAAACCCCCCTCAGACCTCCTCAGACCCTGAAATTTTTTGATGCCGTGAACAAACTTAGGTACATCATGGGTGATGAAGTTTGTGGTGAAGTTTCATTGAAATTGTATATGTAGTTTGGAAAAGAGAGCAAATATCCATTTTGGGGGAGGGGGGTCAAAAACCCTCCTGTAGACCCTCTTAATGAGTGCAGATTTTGATGCGTTCAATAAACTTTGGTACATCACGGGTGATGAATACCTATGTTGTGGGGTCAACCGCCCCCCCCCCCCTCCGTAGACCCCCTTGATAAGCACAGATTTTTATGCAGACGATAAACTTTGGTACATCATGGTTGATGAAGGTTGTGGTTAAGTTTCATCGAAGTTGTGTGTATAGTTTCGGAGAAGAGAGCAAATACCTATTTTGGAGGGGGGGAGGAGTTCAACCCTCCACCCCCAGTTGAGTGCAGATTTTGACGCGTTCGAAACACTTTGATACATTCTGGGTGATGAAGGTTGTGGTGTCAAGTTTCATTAAAATCGTGTGTTTGGTTCAAGCAATAATGACTGAAGTGTTTACGGACTGACTGACTCACTGACAGACTCACCTACAGATACTGCTCGTTCGAATATGCTCCCTAGAGTAAAGTCCAGGTGAGATAAAAAAAAAATCAACTTTTTTTTTCAAATTTTTCAAAAAAATGTTTTGTCTAAAACACATCCTGGCACTCACTGACAAACCTCTGGAAATTAATTTGGCAAAGATCCGTTTGGCCATTCATGTGAAAAATGGTGACAGTCAAACAGCTCTCTTGTCATATAAATATAGCGAAAACTTCAAAATTGATCACTTTGTGTTTTACATCACAAAAACTTTACAGTGTGGTCCAGCAAGGCAAAATATGGTTGTAGTACTTCCAAAAAATAATTTTCAGGTGTCGTGTTTTCCAGAAGAAAAAAAATGATCACTTTGTATGAATTTAACATTTTTTGCATTTTATAGCACAAAACCTCTATAGTGTGGTCCAGAAAAGCCAAATATTATTATAGTATGTCCCAAAAATCCAGGTGTAGAGTGTGTCTCAGAAAACGTATCACTTTATGGAAAATTCTATTTTTGTTGCATTTTATAGCGTTACAGTATGGTCAAGCAAGGCCAAATATGGTTTCAGTCTATTCCAATTATTTTTTTGTGTACAGTGTGTTCCAGAAGGTAGTATCACTTTGTAGAAATATCACCAGTTTGAATTACCCACCGAAGCTGGGCCGAGATGGGTACTCCCGCTGGGTGGGAGTGCTGATTTTAGTAGAACAAATAAATATGCATAGAACATTAAACAGATGCTTAAACCTCCACACTCCTTTTTCAAAAGCCACAATTGCTGCCCTCCACTCTCAACCCAATCTTTGCAAACTGGCTGCAGTACATAGAAATATGGGAAAAAATTTTTTTTAGAAAGACAGCATTGTAACTATAACAACAGGAAACAAAGACCAAAGTTAAAAGACCAGTGTGATGGAAGATATTGTGTGAAGGTGTGACAAAACTGAACCGCCTAATCTTCAAAGTGAGTCCACCGTTGCATAAAGAAAAAAGAAAAGGAATCACTGAAAAACATGTGGGTGAAGATGGTGGGCCTGCCATCCAGGGCTTGGCTGCAATGGCTCATTTAAAGCAAACAGAAGCTCCGTCACAGCCGGAAAATTAAGTCACCACTTTTAACAATGGCATTCGATCATGTTGTGATATCATAATGAGCTCAGCTGCTGGCGTCCTCCAACCAGAAATACTCAATAATCAACGGGCACGGAAATACTAAACATGGACATCCTTTTTTGTCACTCGCTTTGTGCAAATAAAAATGAATGATATCCCTTTGGTGCCAAATAGATTGGCCACACGAATGGAACCTCGAGTCATTTTCTGTAATGGTTTTCAGCAGGACATGGTCTGGTCACTTTTTTGTGCCAAACAAGACTCGATCCTTGAGAGAAAGTAGATTTTGCTTTGTTATGTTATGTCCTGATCTGTTCTGTGTCCTAGCTCTTCCATGAGCCTTTTTTTTGAAACATTGTTGAGGCTTGTATAAGAGCTAACACACAGAACATATAACAAGGGGAGCATGAGACAAGAGGGGTGGGAGAGGTAAGCACAAAACGGTGGGGAACAGAGACATTGTGGAAGGGAGAGGGATGGGGTGGGGATACATGGGGTAAACAAGATGGACACTACAGGAACTTTCAGGAAAAAAGCAGGGAATTTGAAAGAGGTGGTATTGGTGGATTAACAGGAGTAGAAAGATCATGGTTTTGGATGGGGAAGATAAGAGATGGTGGTGAACAGCTGCTTTGAAGATCTGGAGGAAGAGTGGGATTGAAGGGAGTGTGGGAGTTTGTTCCAAAGGTGTGAAAAAGAGGAATGAAAGAATGAAGGTGAGCAGTGATTCTTGATTTTTTTAATTTTACCAGAAGGGGGTCGCTGGCAACCTTGAGCACCCTGCAGAAGTGTGGGGGTGGGGGGGGACCGATTGTAGACAGAGCTGGGGGGGGGCGAAGTTGGAGAGGATACGGGAGAAGACAGAAAGACCACCAACTTGCCTGCAGTGAGAGAGTGAGAGACCCAAAGACTCAACCTCATCGTGGGAGAAACCAATGATCCTAAATGCCTTGTGTTTCCACAGCATGAAGCTGAGAAAGGTGAGAGGTGGGAGCACCAGCTCAGAGGGGAGAGCAGTACTTCATCAGGTTGTGGATGAAAGCTTTGTCTGTGGTCAGGAGCTCACGTGTGCCACGGAAGGACCTGCACGATGGAGGATGCCCAGTCACCGATTGGCTTTGGAAACCAGCTTGGAAATATGGCTTTTCCAGGAAAGATCATGGCAGATGGTGAGGCCGAAAAGCTTGAAGGAAAAGGCTTCTTCAAGAGGATTGTTGAAAAAGTAGATGTAAGCAAGGGGGAGGGGGGTTCCAGAGGGTCCTTTTAAAGAGACATAGTGAGAGTGTGGCATTTGTCAGGATGGAAAGACATGTTCCAAGTGTTGGACCAGCTTGTTATTTTATCCAGATCTACAGTGCGTGAAGAGGCTGCTGCTTGCCGATCTGAGGGATGACAGATGATATGGCAGAGGATGGAGTCATCAGCAAAGATATAAAGAGGATTTTCCAGAGAGTCAGAGAGATCATTGAGCAACACCAGAAAAAGCACAGGGACCAAAACACTGCCTTGAGGAACTCCAGCCTGGACAGGAAGAGGATATGAGAGAACTCCATTTAGGGCCACATGTTGATTGCAACAGGAGAGGAAGTCTGCGAGCCATTAATGGAGATTGCCTTGGATACCATAGGAAGAGAGTTTGGTGAGCAGGGCAGGATGCCAGACTGTATCGAAAGCATGCAATATGTCTTGGGAGATGGCTCTGATCTCATGTCTGGCATTGAGGACCTCCATCCATTGTTGGGAAAGCAGGAGCAGCAAGGTCAGGGAAAAGTGACCTGGTCTGAATCAAAATTGATGATGGGAAATCAGGCCATTGGAGAAGAGGAAGGATTTAATGTGAGAAGCGATTATGGATTCCATAACCTTGCTGATGATTGGGAGAAGGCTGATTGATCTGTAGATGCAAGGATCTATTTTTGCACCTTTTTTATCAAGAGCGGTAATGTTTGCTGATTTCCAAGCAAATAGCCAGTGACCTTGAGCAAATGAGAGGATGAATAGAACAGAGAGAGGGTAGTGTGGAAAAAGGCAGAAAAATTTTTGGACCTCTGCATCTCTGTAACTGCACCAAGGAAAAAAATTGAAACTTGGCAGATGGCAAGTACTCCTCATGGGTAATAAATGTGATTTTTTATGACATCAAAGGTGCCTTCCTTTTGACGTCATAATTGCATATGTAGAACTGCTACATCTGATGAGTATGAAATTTTTTGAGGGTCATCTCGAGATAAATTGTCCACAGTAAAAAAAAAAAATTGATGATGTCATCGTCATGTGATTCCGCGAGCCATATTGTGTTTTTTTCAAAAAGCCTTCAAAAATCTTCTTTTCTGAAGTGGCTGAACAGATCAAGGCAAAACCTTACAAGTATGACCGCCTATCCATGATGAGCAAAAGGTTCACGCCTATTACATCACAGGTCAAATGGTTTGGCACCCATATTGGATTTACCCTAAACCCTTTAAAAAATCTTATTCTCCAGAACGGCTGAATAGATCGAGGGGAAACTTCACAAAAATGTTCCTAAAGCCTTGGGTGTATAAGTTTGTTTAGGAATAATTGATGGGTCACATGGTTTGGCAGCCATAATGGATTGAAGAAAATATTAAATAATGTTTTGCTCTGGAATGCTTAATCAATCACACAACCTTCAGTTATGATCTGGTAGTGATGGATAAATAAATGTTTTAAATATCAACTTGATCACATGCATGGTCTGGCAGCCAGAATTATCTAATTGTTTATTATCTAAGGTTCACTTGGCTGTGCCTGGATGGGTTTGAGGGTCGAGGAGTAGCACTGAAATGTGAATCCTATCCAGATTCCTCCAAATTGAGTTCACTTTGCTTCTTGCTTGTTCGGCTTTCTTCTGATTACTCCAATGCAGGACTGCACAATTTGGTCTTCCATTTGATTTGAATTTGAATTCATTTCAATAATTAATAATAATACAGTCTCTTACAATGCTTCATCTTCTCTTTCACACGTGTGTTTATGGTTACTGTATCATAATCACTACGTCTTTTTCTATTTCAACAGTCTGCTCTCAATTCGACTTTCTTCATACCTTATCTAAGAAGTCCAACTGTTAAAGCGTTTCTTCTCTCCATTCTCTTAATTCGCCTTTATTGCATCCCTCAAGAAATGTCTTTAGTCGCATTTCTGACTAAAAAATTTTATAAACACCGGTTTGCTATGCATGTTCGCTTCACATAAATCATCCATTTTTTCCACCCCACTACCGTGCATTCACCTCTCAACAGCACCATCAACCACTCTTTACCCTCCAAGTTTTCCTCCTCACCCTTACCTCAAAGTTGCCCCCCTCACATCCACAAAGCTGCCTCTTCCTCTGCCCTCTCTCTCATCTCATCACTCTACCTGCCTTAAATCCTCAACTGCTTCTGCCCCTCTCTTTGTACTCCCCACTGTACTCAACCCAGCACTCAGAGCCTTTTCTCCTCCTATCAGCCCCCTCCCCTAGCTTCTTCTGCAGTCCCCACACAATTCAACAACTCTGCAACCGATTCCCTTGTCCTACCTCCCCAGCACCCAAAGCCTCCTCCCCTCACTCTTCATTAACATTGTAGACCTCAAATATCGGGGCCTTTCGGCTCAACCTGACAGATCTTTCCATACAGGTTGCCTTGACAAATCAGACATAATCTGCCTAACAGAAACTTTCCTTCCTCAAAGACGTCTGACTCCGAGTATCTCTCCTGGTTACTCCCTCCTCCGGAATGACAACCTGAGCTCGTCCTGGTGGAGGAGGTGTTCTCTTCATCAAAGACTCTACTCCTTACTCTCCAAGCACTGCCCTCATCCCCACATCCCAGGAATACCCTCGGCTAAGCTTCCCCTCCACTCCCACCTCATGTTATATGTGTGCTGAACCAACCATCAAACGTGGATGACTCATTTACACCTCACCATCGAAAACATGGACCACTTCTATCCTCTCATCCCAACTCTCTCTTCTCTCATATGTGGTGACTTCATTTGTCATCACGCCAGTTGGCTGAGTGTGGGTACCTCTCAGACCTGCAATGCACTTTAGCAAAAGACTTCTCGACTCATTGGGACTGACTCAAGGTCAACTTCCGACGCCGATTCAACCAACGGTACTCCAGCTCTTCTGGATCTGATATTTGACAAATTTCCCTGAAAATACTGCTGTTCTTCACGTCCAATTGGTTCTTCTGACCACGTGCTTGTCAAGCAACATCTCTCTGGCTGTTATAGAGAACAACCTCAGTGCTGCCGAGTCTGGCATTTCACTCAGCTGACTGGCAGGGCCTCCAAGCAGACCATAAACTTCGAGACTGGTCTCCCATGCTACTTTCTCCAACATCACTCGTCCTGGAAATTCTTTCAAAGAAACATGCTCTCTCGCATGCAAGATTAGCTGCAGATCCGTGTAACTACAGACCAATCAGCCTTCTCCCAATCATCAGCAAGGTTATGGAATCCATCATTGCTTCAGAGATTAAATCCATCCTCTTCTTCATGGCTGATTTCCGATCATCAATTTGTTTCAGACCAGGTCATCGACTCTGGATATGTTGCTTCTGCTCTCCAACAATGGATGGAGGTCCTCAATGCTAGATATGAAAAATCAGAGCCATATCCTGGCATATCGCATGCTTTTGACACAGTATAGCACCCTGCCCTGCTCACCAAACTCTCTTCTATGGTATCAAGGCATCTACACTCATTGCTCACAGACTTCCTCTCCTGCACAGCCAATGTGTGTCCCTAATTCAAGTGGTTCCGCAACCTGTGTACGCGAGGGTCTTCCAGTGGTTTCGCGAGCACTTGTCGGGCCAACCTTTTAAAAAAAATGTTTATATTTAAAAAAAAAAAGATGATTTGGCCTGATACCATCTGGGAACCCTGACCACACAAGAAAGACGAAGCACAAGGATATGCTCTCCTATGAACTAACCCTAACCCCGTAACCCGACACACTAGCACCGTCACGCGCTTCCCCAGCTACTGATATTCCCCTTACGCTGTGGATGCGAGCAGGGGTTTCTCAAGCCATGATGACCATCAAGTCAAAGAGCCGGAACCGTTCTTCTGCGACCCGGCATGATTCCGATGTGCTGTGAGCAAAGTTTATGCCCGCATTCGACCAGCTGGTGGAGAAGAAACAGATGCAGCCTCTCGCATTAAATTTGTTCTTTGTGACAGTTAGTTCATTTGTGTGTTCCTACTTGTGAATAAATTGGATATCTTATCGAATGAGTTTTTCTGAACCAGGTGTGTACGCAGGCAGACGGTATGGGGACCTCCAAGTGGTACTAGATCAAAAAGGTTGGAACCACTGCCTAATTGGAGTTCTCTCATCCCCTCTTCTCGTCCAGGCTGGAGTTTCCCTCAAGGCAGCGTTCTGGCCCTGTTCTTTTTCTGGATGTATCAATGATCTCTCCCAATCTCTGGGAAATCCTCTTTATAGCTTCTGGTGTGACTCCATCCTCTATCTACCATCTGTCATCCCTAGATCAGGCAAAGCCGCAGCTTTTTCTGCTCTCGTGCAGTCTGGATAAAATCACAAACTGGTCCAATAGTGGAACTGTCTTTCAATCCTGACAAATCTCAAACTCTCAGTAGTTCTCCGAAAGGA
>CM068952.1:157176277-157192218 GCA_035128595.1 Eptatretus atami | reverse complement strand
TAATAATAATAACAGTCTCTTACAATGCTTCATCTTCCTCTTTCACACGTGTGTTTATGGTTACTGTATCATAATTCACTACTCTTTTTCTATTTCAACAGTCTGCTCTCAATTCGACCTTTCCTTCATACCTTATCTAAGAAGTCCAACTGTTACAGCGTTTCTTCTCTCCATTCTCTTAATTCGCCTTTATTGCATCCCTCAAGAAATGGTTTAGAAGCTCATCAAGTCACAGAAGTGGAAGTGAAATCTGGGAGAAGCAGAAATGGAAAAAGTAAATTGAAGAGGATGGTGAGGGTGTGGAGGGACACTAGAAAGAGGTGGGTTTGGGGAGGGTTCTGTGTGTAGTACAAGTATTTATTGATGTACTCGCATTGTATTGAGACGTTACATACTTTTTGGATGATCTAACATCCTAAAGAGTAAGTACTTTGTAAGAAAATACATTGCCGATAGATAAGTTGCACTCCGCCTTTTCAAGTAATTTTCACTGGTGGTTGACCTTATAGTTCTGCAAATTTAAATGCATTAAATCAAGACTTTTTCCACCTGTTATTTACTCATTGGTTAACCCGCACCTTCCAAGTGAAAAAGAAATTCCAGCAAATTTCAGCAATATTAATAAAATACAAACAGAAATATCTGGTATGATAAGTATCCACCCCCTGAGTTAATATCTTGTGGGAGCACTTGTGACAGCGATTACAACTGTGAGTCTGTTGGCTAGGTCCTCTACCAACTTTACATACCCCTTGAATGGGCAATTACTTGCCCATTCTTCTGTCAAAACTGTTCCGCTTCAGTAATTCGTGTGAGGAGTGTTTGATGGACAGAAATCTTCGTTTGTGGCCGCAAACATTTTCCGATGTTTGATAGGTTGGGGCTTGAATGAGCCCTGCAAATGAAATTTATTTTGTGTTCTTAGCCACTCCATGGAAGGCTTTGCGTGTGTGATTCTGGTTTATTGTCATGCGAAGTTGAACTTTTCAGCTTTTCCCAATTTCAGCTTCTTGCGTATGCAGCAGGTTCTCTTCTAGCGATTTTTCTGTTATTTGGCTCCATCCATTTTCACATTCTAGTCCCTGAACAGTGCCCAGTCCCTGCCGATGAGAACAAAAGTCCCCATAAGATGATGCTGCCCCTACTGATGCTTCATGAGTCCGGGGTGGTTTGTGTTCTTTGGGTTGATGTGGCTGTTTCGGCGTTTGCGCCAATAACCTAACTTTTGCATTTTAGTACCTAAAAAGTTCCATCTTGGTTTCAGCAGAGCGACAAAACTTTTGCCAAATAGGCTTCAGAATCCTCTGTTAGTGGTTTTTTGTCATACCTCAAATGGCTCAAATGTGACTCAAGGGTGGGCATTTTTGAGTTAAGGCCTTCCTTCTTGCCGATGCTACTGTTTCAGGTTCAGACTTGTGGAGTGCTTGGGATATTGTGTTGTCATCGTGCACACTAGCGATCTAGTCTGTTGCCATAAAGGCATGTATTAGCTCCTTCAAGTTGCCATTTGCCTCTTGGGTGGCCTGCTCTGATCAAAGTCTCCTTCTTGCATTGTTGAGTCATCCAGTTTGGAGGGATGATCCTGATCTAGTTGGGTCTTGGTCGGTACCATACGCCTTCCACTTCTTAATGATTGTCTTGTCTGTGCGCTCAAGGGATATTCAAGGTCTTTGAAATATTTTTTATACGCCATTCCCCTGATCTGTGCCTTTCCATAATCTTTAACCCGGAGTGCTTTTGAAAGCTCCTTGGTGCTCATTGGTTTGAGTCTTTTGCTGTGAAATTGCAGTCCCCAGGCAGAGGAAACCTAAAGGAACAACGATTTTTAATTCTGTAATCATCAAATCACTACAATTTAAAACAGGTGGCCGATTACTTGGTGTGTGATTTTGAATGTGATTGGTTAACGTGAGCTAATTTGCATTGTGATTATTTGGCGAGGGGGGGGGGTGGACACTTTATCCAACCAAGATATTCCCTTTGCTTTGTATTTTAATTAATTTTCTGAAAATTTGTCGAACTTGTTTTTTCACTTGGAAGTTTGTGGGTTACGATGTGTAAATTAAAGGTGGAATAAGGTCTGATTAAAATTCAATTTAATTATGGCTGTAAGGTAACAAAAGGTGAAAATTTTGAAATGGGGGTGTCGACTTTCTATATGGCACTGCATGTGTGTGTTGTTGCTGTCAATTGGTCCGTGACTGCCTTGCACAGACAGGGCTGATAATATTCACCGTTACAGCCATGGAGGTCTGATTGGCCCTGGGCAAATTGGTTATCGTGGCCCCCCCATCAGGCTGATTGAGAGTTTTGTAGTCCCGGCCCACCTCTCTGACCCCCTTCCGATTCCTTTACAAGGAATGCAGTTTTGCATACTTTTCGTGGAAATCCTTTCAAGCTAGTTAAAATTTTGAATCCAATATGTCACCTTCTCACAATCAATTGCAGTAAATGGGTGTTTAAACCAAAGTTCATAGCTTAACCAATTTTGAGTTGGCTGTCAGAAAAAGAAGATAGAATGAGAAGACATGACGAACGGGAACTTTGGGTTTCATTTTCCTTGTCAGCGATGATGTCCCTAAAGTTAGAATGTGTTCATTGGATGGGGAATGTCCGTCCTACAGATATGACTTGCAGATGAGGTAAGTCTTATGTTACAAGTTCTATCTTGGTAGATTATTTTTGAGGATTTATGTGTGATTGAGCCAAATGGAGTGTGCCGGGCATCTGGTACGTAAGAGTTCACTGACTTATTGATATAATGAAACAAGCAGTTTCAAATGGAGCACGCTCACTGCCATTAGAACATTTAAATTGCAATCGGATAATGGACAATAAATGTGAAATTGGTTCCTCCCAAGCTTTGCACCTCGATGACAGAAGATACTCATTTGCAATTTTGGCCTTCTCCATTCCTATGCTGTTTAGTAATCACGTGTGGGCGCTGGGAAACTTGCTAGTAACCCATAATGCATGTGTTTTCCTGTTTTTAACTTTGCATCTATCTGAATAATTAAGACAGTCGAAAAGTAAGATCAACAAAGTACAGTGGAAACAGAAAATGCTTGATAATTTGCTGGTCAAGCATCGAGCTGGTTTGAAATTTAAATTTAAACATGCAGTATGAAGTGGATTTGCTGTCCAGGACATCTATATACATGAGCACTTCGAGTGCAAAAGAAGCTTTCACTCAAGAGGCTATTAAGAAGTATGTCTTTCACTGGGACTTGCATTCATATATTCGGCTCTGAGCTCCTTGGCCTCTTGGAATGTGGGTCCCAACTCTGTTTAGGGTCAGCTGCTTCCCGAACCGTTCTCCCAGTGATGGCATCGAGTCCAAAGCTCTCCATACTTTTGGCACATCTATGCAAGAGGCAAAGTCTAAGGTCTGTCTCTTCGACCACAGATCAGATAGGGTTTCGTGGACTTCTGCTTTCTATTGATCACTCTTCATGACCTTTTTCCCTTGTCCCTAGACCACCCATATCTGCATGCCAATTCTTTCAGAATACAACATCTGTTTACTCTCCCCCAATTATACGGCTCAATGCTCAACTCAATTTCGTCACCACTCTTTGTTCTGCCTGTGGGAATCGAATAGCTGTGACTGTGTCCTGTAACTCTCCTCCAATCTTGCATAGAAGTGCTGCCCATTGTCTCCTCATGCTTTCTTCCATACTCACCCTGCTATATTGCACTCTGGCTGACCTACAACCTCCCCATCACTCGAATCTTTTTGTCATCTCACTGATTTAAAGCGTCTTGTCTCCCTGACAAGTTCGATTTGATCAATCTGTCATCTATGAACCTGCTGTCCTTTAATATCAGTGCTCTTCCATGACCTAGATTTCTGCATAAAAGTAAAATACATAAATTAATAATATGACGGGTCAAATCGTTTTTCTCCTTGCATGAAGCGATACTTGGCTATATGGATTCGACTTTTTTGACTTGGTTTCGCAAATATGAACACTTTTAATGTAGGCAGTGCATGAGTTTTCTCTCTTGATGCCAATTGGGAATTTAAATGCTAAGGGGAAAAAATGTTTCATTATTGGTACATTTATCTAGCGATGCCAAACATGCATGGCTGCATCCATTATTCACAACCATTAAGAGCATCAATTTTAATTTTTTTTCCAAATGCGGTTGGAGAATCGTGTGACGCTTTTTGCCACGTTTACTGAAATCTCTAGACATGTCCAGTACGATTACACACAATTTGTGTCCTGCCCCAAAGAGTTACATATCATTTTCTAGCTCTGTTCAATTCTGCTCCTGTTTCATCATTGTTCCATTTGGTTTAAAAATAATGTACAGTCCATAATTGTGTGTGTTGTGTGTACGTGTACGTGGCCGTGCGCACAACGCGCGCTCAACATCCTTCCCCATGACTATGCGTAAATAAAATGCTTATTGTTGCCTCGTTCCAGTTTCATGATACACAGTGCTTTTTGTTGCTAGAAATCCCCACTAAGCACCTTATCATTAATATGTCATTATCAATAGAGTAGATGAAAGGTGGAACGTCAACACAATGATCATGCTTGTGATGTTACTCTATTGTTTATATAGATTGAGGATATTAATCAGGTTGAAGTTATCCAAATGTGTCATGAAATAAAGTAGAAAAGTCAAAAGTAATGCCAATAACCGCCTAAATGGACTTTTGAGGTCAGACACAATGAGCAAATCCACAAACAGGGAGGAAAGAGGGAAGAAAGGGCAAAGTTGAAGATTGGTGTAAGAAGCTCAAGTGCATAATACACTCATACATTATATTATATATAGTAAATAATATATTATATATATGTATATTGAAGAAAGAGATGAAAAGCAGAAATGAGAGGTGGCAGATGTAGGGAGGGGAGAGACGAGAGTAAAGAATTGATGTGGAAGACATCCAGCAACGCTCTTTTGTGAGTGAAAGAAAAGGTCCATTGTCTTAGCACGTAGGTATGTATGTTTGCTCCACGTGGGATTCATGACATCAGCATTGCACAGCCAAAAATCTTCTTTCATCTTCACAGCAGTCCCCATGCGTAAATGACGTGGGGTGAAGCTACCTCCCAACACCCGATTCCGCCTCCACGCCTAAGCGGTTTCCGTTATCTTGCCTTTCAAGCTACAAGAAATGCCAGGGAAAGCATCGTTGGAGCCTTATCAGAGCGCTTGTGTAACCTCTGACGCCCAAGCATCAATCAATCTGGTCCTCCTCCACAATTCTGATAACTTTTTCCATAAATCTGTCTGTCTCTTTGTCTGTTATTATGTTTGTCTCTGTTTTTAATAATTTATCTTCGAAACTGAATTTTTCCGTTTTTTATCTACATCTGTGCAATGGAGAATGCTCCAAGGGGAGCTTGGAAAACACGTTGATGTAATCAGTTTCCAAACTTCTTTAACTTATTGTTCCGTGTTTTCATAATTAATGGTCAGGTTTTTAAAAAAGTACTGAAATAAATTTGGAAGGATGAAATATCCAACTGGAGGTTATTGATGCACCTTGCCCAGTTGTAATTGAGAGCATAGATTCTGACTTTCCTTCGAGAAACTGATAGATGTGATGAGAGACTTTACCAAACGGGGGGCCCGTGACACCATCAAGCAACTTGGTCTGAGTTTTGTGGAGGCCGGAAAGCTAATCAACTTTCACAGCTCCATTTGCAGGCCCTCCTCATTCCTCTTGGGTTTCCCATTAACCTCCTCCCTTGTGATTACAGCTGCTCCCTTACAGGGGATGTGGGTGTGGGGATGGGGTAAGGGTAGACTATTGCTGCCTGTTTTTACAAGCAGCCTTTAACCAATAACAAGTGGGGTAGATGAAGCTGAAAGCATCCATTGAGGTGAACTTGCACAGTGTAAGCTATTAGCAATAAATCCATGAAATCTACCATTTATACAATACGCCGTGCAGATTGTTGTGGATTCATTAACGCACAAAGACATCCTGATTATAGCAGCCAGCTCATTGATGTGACCATCTTTCTTTCAATAAAAAAAAAGTTGTAACTCAAGGATGCTTTACAATTTTTTTTTTTTAAGACCATTGTGAAGCTGAGGAGTGTTAAGAAAAGATTGAAAAGCTGAAAGTTATTTTCTTTGCAAAGAGAGTTTGTTGGTACCAAGGCCCCAAAAAATCAAACACTCCATTTCATGCTTTCACACAAATTATGGGTGTAGCGAGTAAACGTGAGCAGGCAAAGGTAGGTCGTTTGCAATGACAGTGCACAGGCATGGTACCTATTCACCGATAACTATGGGAATGGGGCATCCTGCTCGCATTTGATGGTCAAGCTAATGGGACCAAGACCCCAGATTTTTTTCAACAATTCGTCGGTAAGCTTGTCCAAATACCAGCAAACAATGATGGGGGCCTGGTATTGCCGATGTAATTTGGTTGGCGAGTTTCTAACCTCTTGTCATTTCATGGCGCAAGCCGGCACATGCGAGACAAAAAGTGACGAGATGCAGGGCTGAAAGCACCAGCAGCGTTTGCAGATTTGTCAACTAGACAGCAAACAGACATTGCTTGAGTGAACCGTTATCAGCAAATGTGTGGCAACCCCGTTTAAATGCCATGTGCGCGCTGCAAAAATGTTTCGTGCTTTGCACGTCACTAAACCCCCTCAGACCTCCTCAAGACCCTAATTTTTGATGCCGTGAAACAAACTTTAAGGTAATTCATGGTGATGAAAGTTTGTGGTGAAGTTTCATTGAAATTGTCTATGTAGTTTGGAAACAGAGAGCAATATCTATTTTGGGGGAGGGGGGTCAAAACCCTCCTGTAGACCCTTTAATGAGTGCAGATTTTGATGCTTATCAATAAACTTTGGTACAATCACGGTGATGAATACATATGTTGTGGGGTCAACGCGCCCGCACCCCTCCGTCCTAGATCCCCTTGATAAGCAGCATATTTTTATGCAGACGATAAACTTTGGTACATCATGGTTGATGAGGTTGTGATTAACGTTTCATCGAAGTTGTGTGTATAGTTTCGGAGAAGAGAGGCAAATACTATTGGGGGGGGAAGGAGTTCAACCCTCCACCCCCAGTTGAAGTGCAGATTTTGACAGCGTTTCGACACTTGATAGCATTCTGGGTGATGAAGGTTAGTGGTTGTCAGTTTTCATTAAAAATCGTGTGTTTTGGTTCAAGCAATAATGACTGAAGTGTTTTACGGAATGGACTGACTGCAGCTGACAGACCTCACCTAACAGATACTGCTCGTTCGAATATGCTCCCTAGAGTAAAAGTCCGGTGAGATAAAAAAAAATAATTGACTTTTTTTCAAATTTTTCAAAAAAAATGTTTTGTCTAAAACATACATCCTGGCAGCTCACTGACAAACTCTGAAATTAATTTGGCAAGTAATCCTTTGCCATTCATGTGAAAAATGGTGACAAGTCAAAAGCTCTCTGTCATATAAATATAGCGAAACTTCAAAATTGATCACTTTTTGGTGTTTTCATCACAAAAACTTTAGTGTGGTCCAGCAAGGCAATAATATGGTTGTAGTACTTCCAAAATAATTTCAGGTGTCGTTTTTCCAAGAGAAAAAAAAATGATCATTTGTATGAATTTAACAATTTTTTGCATTTTATAGACAAAACCTTATAGTGTGGTCCAGAAAAAAGCCAAATATTATTTATAGTATGTCCAAAAAATCCAGGTGTAGAGTGTGTTCAGAAAACGTATCACTTTATGGAAAATTCTATTTTTGTTGCCAATATTTATAGCGTTACAGTATGGTCAAGCAAGGCCAAATATGGTTTCAGTTCTATTCCAATTATTTTTTTGTGTAACAGTGTGTTCCAGAAGGTAGTATCATTTGTAGAAATATCACCAGTTTGAATTACCCACCGAAGCTGGGCCGAGATGGGTACTCCGGCTGGGTGGGAGTGCTGATTTAGTAAGAACAAATAAATATGCATAGAACATTAAACAGATGCTTAAACCTCCACACTCCTTTTTCAAAAGCCACAATTGCTGCCCTCACACTTCTCAACCCAATCTTTGCAAACTGGCTGGCAGTACATAGAAATATGGGAAAAAATTTTTTTTAGAAAGAACAGCATTGTCAACTATAAACAACAGGAACAAAGCCAAGAGTTAAAAGACCAGTGTGATGGAAGATATTGTGTGAAGGTGTGACAAATGAACCGCCTAATCTTCAAAGTGAGTCCACCGTTGCATAAAGAAAAAAGAAAAGGAATCACTGAAAAACATGTGGTGAAGATGGTGGGCTGCCATCAGGGCTTGGCTGCAATGGCTCATTTAAAGCAACAGAAGCTCCGTCACAGCGGAAAATTAAGTCACCACTTTAACAATGGCATTCGATCATGTTGTGATATCATAATGAAGCTCAGCTGCTGGCGTCCTCCAACCAGAAATAGCTCATAATCACGGGCACGGAAATACTAACATGGACATCCTTTTTTTGTCAACTCGCTTTGTGCAAATAAATGAATGATATCCCTTTGGTGCCAAATAGATTGGCCACATCGAAATGGAACCTCGAGTCATTTTCTGTAATGGTTTTTCAGCAGGACATGGTCTGGTCACTTTTTTGTGGCCAACAAGACTCGATCTTGAGAGAAAGTAGATTTTTGCTTTGTTTTATGTTATGTCCTGATTGTTCTGTGTCCTAGGCTCTCCATGAGCCTTTTTTTTTTGAAACATTGTGAGGCTTTGTATAAGAGCTAACACACAGAACATATAACAAGGGGAGCATGAGACAAGAGGGTGGGAGAGGTAAGCACAAAACGGTGGGGAACAGAGACATTGTGGAAGGGAGAGGGATGGGGTGGGGATACATGGGGTAAACAAGATGGACACTACAGGAATCTTTCAGGAAAAAAAGCAGGGAATTTGAAAGAGGTGGGTATTGGTGGATTAACAGGAGTAGAAAGATCATGGTTTTGGATGGGGGAAGATAAGAGATGGTGGTGAACAGCTGCTTTGAAGATCTGGAGGGAAGAGTGGGATTGAAGGGAGTGTGGGAGTTTTGTTCCAAAGGTGTGAAAAAGAGGAATGAAAGAATGAAGGTGAGAGTGATTCTTGATTTTTGGTAATTTTACCAGAAGGGGGTCGCTGGCAAACCTTGAGCACCCTGCAGAAGTGTGGGGGTGGGGGGACGCGATTGTAGACAGAGCTGGGGGGGGGGGGCGAAGTTGGAGAGGATACGGGAGAAGACAGAAAGACCACCAACTTGCCTGCAGTGAGAGAGTGAGAGACCCAAAGACTCAACCTCATCGTGGGAGAAACCAAATGATCCTAAATGCCTTGTGTTCCACAGCATGAAGCTGAGAGAGGTGGGAGCACCAGCTCAGAGGGGAGAGCAGTATCTTCATCAGGTTGTGGATGAAAGCTTTGTCTGTGGTCAGGAGCTCACGTGTGCCACGGAAGGACCTGCACGATGGAGGATTGCCCAGTCACCGATTGGCTTTGAAAACACGGCTTGGAAATATGGCTTTTCCAGGAAAGATCATGGCAGATGGTGAGGCCTAAAAGCTTGAAGGAAAAGGCTTCTTCAAGAGGATTATTTGAAAAAGTAGATGTAAGCAAGGGGTGGGGGGGGGGGGTCCAGAGGGTCCTTTTAAAGAGACATAGTGAGAGTGTGGCATTTGTCAGGATGGAGAAGACATGTTCCAAGTGTTGGACCAGCTTGTTATTTTATCCAGATCTACAGTGCGTGAAGAGGCTGCTGCTTGCCGATCTGGGGATGACAGATGATATGGCAGAGGATGGAAGTCATCAAGCAAAGATATAAAGAGGATTTTCCAGAGAGTCAGAGAGATCATTGAGCAACACCAGAAAAAGCACAGGGACCAAACACTGCCTTGAGGAACTCCAGCCTGGACAGCGGAAGAGGATAATGAGAGAACTCCCATTTAGGGCCACATGTTGATTGCAACAGGAGAGGAAGTCTCGAGCCATTATGGAGATTGCCTTGGATACCATAGGAAGAGAGTTTTGTGAGCAGGGCAGGATGCCAGACTGTATCGAAAGCATGCAATATGTCTTGGAGATGGCTCTGATCTCATGTCCTGGCATTGAGGACCTCCATCCATTGTTTGGGAAAGCAGGAGCAGCAAGGTCAGGGAAAAGTGACCGGTCTGAATCAAAATTGATGATGGGAAATCAGGCCATTGGAGAAGAGGAAGGATTTATGTGTGAGAAGCGATTATGGATTCCATAACCTTGCTGATGATTGGGAGAAGGCTGATTGATCTGTAGATGCAAGGATCTATTTTTTGCACCTTTTTTATCAAGAGCGGTAATGTTTGCTGATTTCCAAGCAAATAGCCAGTGACCTTGAGCAAATGAGAGGATGAATAGAACAGAGAGAGAGGGTAGTGTGGAAAAGCAGAATTTTTTTTTAGCCTCTGCATCTCTGTAACTGCACCAACGAAAAAATTGAAACTTGGCAGATGGCAGTATCCTCATGGGTAATAATTGTGATTTTTTATGACATCAAAGGTGCCTTCCTTTTGACGTCATAATTGCATATGTAGAATGCTACATCTGATGAGTATGAAAATTTTTGAGGGTCGTCTCAAGATAAAATTGGTCCACAGTGAGTATGGAAATTTTTGAGGGTCATCTTCGAGATAAATTGAGATCATAAAAAACAATTGATGAATGTCTGTCATGTCGCGCCATATGATTCTGCAGCCATATTTGTTTTTTTTCAAAAAGCCTTCAAAAATCTCTTTTCTGAAGTGGCTGAACAAGATCAAGGCAAAACCTTACAAGTATGACGCGCCTATCCATGATGAGCAAAAGGTTTCTTGACGCACTATAACATCAGGCAGAGAGATCCAAATGGTTTGGGTCCTTAGCACATATTGGATATTTCAATCCCAATCACGTCCACTAAACCCCTTAAATAATCTTCATATCATCAGTATGGCCACGACACGTGCACTAGAACTCATTCGATTCCTCGACACATTTAGGAGGAATCTCTTTTCCCCTACAAACTATAATGTCTTCCTTAAAGGCCTCTTGTGGCCAATGGCCTGGTAAATTAATGTTCTCTTCGCTATTTAGGATATATTGTATGGGATACGTCACTTTCCTGATCGACACTGGTTGGCCTCAGCCATTATATGTCGCACTTGAAACAATATTTAGGGATTAGTGAGGTGTTCTCTCACTCAATGGTATGCACTAGAGCCATTAATCTTAGAAGTTCAAGCACAGAACACTTCCTAGCCAGACTATATTGATTCGTGGTCAAGTGGATCGTGATATCAAGATTCAAGGATATGCTTTTACAAATCATCGAACCTTGATCACATGCATGTCTCTAGCGCAGCCACAGAATCTATTAATTGTTTTTACTTCTCATCTCTTATCCATGAGTTTCGCGACTTATGTCGCTGTGCATGGCGCATGGGAAATTGTGGCGCTCAGTTATGGATTATAAGCTAGCGTGACGAGCTGAGAGTCTTATCCTCATGCTGAGTCTTCGCCATATGTTAACCATTGCGTCCTCTTGCTTGTTCGGCCTCTATATACTTACACTGATGTACATCGCTCATCTTGTTGACTCGCACTCCAAATTTTGCTGTCAGTTCATGGGTGTCATTTTGCAATTGGAAGGTCTGCATTAGTGTTCAATTGGATAATTTAATAATTAACAGTCTTTACAATGCTTTCGGTCGTTCTTCGTTTATTCACGTGTGTTTTATGGTTACTCGTATGGGATATCCTTCATCTTAGCTGGACTTTTTCCCTCTTACTTTTTTCTATTACTAGTTCTTGCTTGCTCATTTCTTCGACCTATTCTTCATACCTTACTTCTACAGCAATAGTCTCCATCTGTTGTATCCCTCGCGTTTTCATGCTATCTCTTCCCATTCACTAGTCAATGTCGCCTTTAGGATCTTGTTCTTCCCTCAAAGACCATGATCTTTAAGGTCGCGATATCTGTTCGTAGATCTGAAACCATAAAACAAATGTTTTATACTTGGGAATCCACATTGGACAATGGTCTTTCCATCCTGACATTGGCCAACACTCTCCTATGTCTCATCTCTAAAGGATGTTGACTACTCGCATCTCGTTCGTCGGAATTCCACATCACACACTCCACTCCCCCACCCCGATTTGTTCTTTACATCTCTTTTTTCATAATGCCTCTTTGAAGAGGCCTTTTCTTCAAAGCTTTTTAGGCTCACCATCTGCCATGATCTTTCTGGGTACCAACAGACCATGATGTCCAATTCACCTCTCAACAAGGACTGAGGTCTCACACTCTTATGCAGCTACGACGACACGATATACGCCTCGTCAGCTGGACCATTCTCTCCACAAAAGTTCAGACGTGCCCCTCACAATCCACAGCTGCTCCTTCCTCTGCCCTCTCTCTCCTCCATCTCATCACTCTACTGCCTTAATCCTCAACTGCCTTCTGCCCCCTCTCTGTTACTCCCCACTTACCTCAACCCAGCACTACAGAGCCTTTTCTCCTCCTCACCAGCCCCCTCCCCTAGCTCTTCTGCAGTCCCCCACACCAATTTCAACAACTCTGCAACCCCATTCCCTTGTCCTACCCTCCCCAGCACCCAAAGCCTCTCCCCTCACTCTTCATTAACATGTGTAGACCTCAAATATCTGGGGCCTTCGCTCAAACCTGACAGATCTTTCCATACAGGTTGCCACGACAAATCAGACATAATCTGCCTAACAGAAACTTTCCTTCCTCAAAGACGTCTCTGACTCCGAGTATCTCTCCCTGGTTACTCCCTCCTCCGGAATGACAACCTGGAGCCTCGTCTGTGGAGAGTGGTTCTCTTCATCAAAGACTCTACTCCTTACTCTCGCAAGCACTGCCCTCCCCCACATCCCCAGGAATACCTCGGGCTATAGCTTCCCCTCCACTCCCACCTCATGTTTATATGTGTGCTGAACCAACCATCAAACAGTGATGACTCCATTTACACCTCACCATCCGAAAACATGGACAACTTCTATCCTCTCATCCCAACTCTCTCTTCCTCATATGTGTGACTTCATTGTCATCACGCCAGTTGGCTGAGTGTGGGTACCTCTCAGACCTGCCATGCAGCTTAGCAAAAGACTTCTGCGACTCATTGGGACTGACTCAACGTCAACTTCCAGACCCGGATCTCAACACGTACTCTCATGCTGCTTATGATCTGATTTTGACACAAATTTCCCTGAAAATATCTGCTGTTCTTCACCGCTCCAATTGTTCTTCTGACCACGTGCTTGTCAAGCAAACATCTCTCTGGCTGTTATTTAGAGAACAACCTCAGTGCTGCCGAGTCTGGCATTTCACTCACGCTGACTGCAGGGTCTCCAGCAGCCATCAACTTCGAGACTGGTCTCCCATCGCTACTTTCTCCAACATCAACTCGTCCTGGGAATTCTTTCAAAGAAAACATGTCTCTTCGCATGCACAGATGTAGCATGCAGATCCGTGTAACTACAGAACAATCAGCCTTCTCCCAATCATCAGCAAGGTTATGGAATCCATCATTGTTCAGAGATTAAATCCATCTCTCTTCAATGGCTTGATTTCCGATCATCAATTTTGTTTCAGACCAGGTCACTCGACTCTGGATATGTTGCTTCTGCTCTCCCAACAATGGAGGAGGTCTCAATGCTAGATATGAAAAATCAGAGCCATATCCCTGGGCATATCGCATGCTTTTGACACAGTATAGCACCCTGCCCTGTCACCAAACTCTCTTTCCTATGGTATCCAAGGCCATCTACACTCATTGTGCTCACAGACTTCCTCTCCTGCCACAGCCAATGTGTGTCCTAATCAAGTGGTTCCCAACTGTGGTACGCGAGGGTCTCATGGTTGGTTCGCGACACTTTCGGGCTCAACCTTTTAAAAAAATGTTTATTTTAAAAAAAAAATGATTTGGCCTGATTACCAATCTGGGAACCCCGTGACACACAGCAAAGAAGCGAAGCACAAGGATATGCTCTGCCTATGAACGTAACCCTAACCTCGTAAACCCGACACTAGCCGTCACGGCTGTTCCCCAGCTACTGATATTCCCCTCTACGTTGTGGTGCGAAGCAGGGGTTCTCAGCCATGATGACCATCAAGCAAAGAGCCGGAACCGTCTTCTGCGCCGCGGGCATGATTTTCCGATGTGCTGTGAGCAAAAGTTATGCCCGCATCGACCAGCTGGTGGAGAAGAAACAGATTGCAGCCCTCGCATTAAATTTTGTTCTTTGTACAGTTAGTTCATTTGTGGTGTTCTACTTGTGAATAAATTGATATCTTATCGAATTGAGTTTTTCTGGAACGCAGGTTGGTACGCGGCGTACGGTATGGCCTCCAAGTGGTTACTAGATCGAGAAAAGGTATGGGAACCACTGCCCTAATTGGAGTTCTCTGCTCCTCTTCTGTCAGGCTGGAGTTCCTCAAGGCAGCGTTCTGGCCCTGTTCTTTTTCTGGATGTCATCAATGATCTCTCCAATCTCTGGGAAATCCTCTTTATACTTTGGTGATGACTCCATCCTCTACCATCCATGTCTGTCATCCCTAGATCAGCAAAGCCGCAGCTTTTTGCTGCTGCTCGGCAGATGCTGGATAAAATCACAACTGGTGCAATACGTGGACTGTTCTTTTCAATCCTGCAAATCTCACAACTCTCAGTATGTGTCTCTCGAAAAGAACCGTTTGACCTCCCCCCTCCAATCCACTTTCACAACAATTCCTCAAGAAGAATCCTTTCATTCAAGGCTTGTGGTCTCACTGTCTTGCCATGATTCCTTCTGGGAAAGACACATTTCTAAACGCTGGCCTCCAAAAGCCAGTCGCAACTGGGCTCTCCCTTTCCACAGATCTCCTAAATGTCTCTGTACCCACTGTTTTTGTTCCTTCCCTCTCCATCCTTTGTTGTTCATTGGCCCCCGCTTGCTGTGCTTTGTGTGTTAGCTCTGCATATGAGCCTCGACAATGCTTACAAGCAAAAAAAAATGCCCATTCTAAATCAGGTTGGAATTAATAAGAAAAACGTCATGGTGCAGGTTAGGTGGTCCAATTAGGGTTGCGATCCAAATGTGGGACTTTGGTCCGGTCATCACTCAGCAGTTATAAAGTGCCAGTTCTACATTAATTTCTATTATAATTACGTAACACCAGTAAACAAACACCAAACACCAAAACACACGACACAAAACACTAAAACTAGAGGGCGGAGAGCATCGGTTAGAGTGCAAAACCTCCGCCCGCAATACTGCTAGGTCACTCAAGTGAGCCTGAATATCCTATTGCATTCAATTGACGTCAACCGTGCTCAGCAGGTTATAGTTTGCAACTTTCCCTTTTACTTTATACTTTTACATACTCAATTCATTCGTCATAACTAGATTCTTGAGACAAAAATTATTTTACGTGGGTATATCCACCTGAAGTTCCAAAATCAGCCGCAATTATAATTTGGCATATTTTTTGTTGGAAATCAACTTATAACATGTAGAAATGCAAAAAAAATCGAAATTTTGTTGAAAAACAATTGCAATTTTTTTTTTTTTCTCTAAACAATTTTTTTGGGGGGGGGGGGTTGAAATCACTTAAAACATGTAGATGCGAAAAAGAAATCGAAATTTTGTTGAAAAAAAGTTGCCAAAAATTTTTTTTATCTAAAACAATTTTTTTTTGGGGGGGGGGGGGGGGGTTGGAAATCACTTAAAACATGTAGAAATGCAAAAAAAAAAAAATTCAAATATTTTTTCAAATTGGCCGCCATAGCGGCCATATTGGATTTTGGACCAAGTCCAAAATCTAATGGCATGATCCTTGGACCCAGACCTAACACCCCCACACCAAGTTTCGTCGAAATCCGTCGAGGAGTTTTTTCCGTAATACTGTTCACAAACACAAACAACAACAGAAAGGGGTGAAAACAGTAACCTCCGATCTTCGAGTGGCGGAGTTA
>CM068952.1:157161697-157176252 GCA_035128595.1 Eptatretus atami | reverse complement strand
ACAAGTCCTGGCAAGGGTCTGCAATCTCTGATTGTTCTTTTTCTTGTTCAGTTTGTTTCTTCTTTCCTTGTTGGATTATAATCAATGCTCTGCAGTTATGACACAACTGATGAGTGCTAAAATGTAATCTACCTTTTAAATCTGTGAATTTTTCTCAATGTTGAACACTTTAATATTGTCAACAATTGGACTTATCAGAAAATTAATCAAGAAATCATATAATGTGCTTAAAGTAGTTTTGATACTGAGTATAAAAGCTTGAAAGTGTACAGTAAAATCGTTATAGAAGGGGGATCATATACATATATATAATATATATATATATATATTATAATAATATATATAATTATATACATACATACACATATATCTAAATATATGTATATATATGTATATATATATACATACACACACATATATATATATATATATATATATATATATATTATATATATATATATACACATATATCTAAATATATATATATACACACACATATATCTAAATATATATATATATATATATATAATATACACACACATATATATATATATATAGACATATATATACACACACACATATATAATAAATATATATATATAGACATAATATATATTATATATAATAAACATATATATATTATTTGTTTTTTTTTAAAATGTCCGAATGAAGGTGAATGTTGATATGGTGCTTGTCGTTTGGCTTCCTGTTGTCTGGTTGTTTTTCCAGGCTTCAAAGTCAGTTGCAGGCCTTAGAAAAGAGGTTATATTTGAATTGAACTTTGCACTATGTGTTTCAGCCTAACCCATGCATTACACTGTGTGCACAAAGAAGGAATGAAGAGAAGAAAGAATAGGAAGCATTGTGCGACACGTGATACAGGCCACTGTTTGGGACTATTAAGCATCCTGTTCTTTGGCTTATAATGTGGATGATGAAGGCATTTTTTAAACCTCAACAAGGAGGATAATGTTTTATCGGCTCCAGTTCCAAGGAAAGAGTCTTGGCGGGTGTTTCCTGTGGGAAGAGGAGGAAGGAAGGTTTAGTGGAGGGGTTTAGGAAACAATTGGAAGGAAAGGGAGTTAGGAGAAGCAGTTGAAACCATAATCATATTTCTGGAGGAGTTTACTGAGTGATTGTTATGGAGTCATGTATTATTATGCCTTTCTTTGATGTGAAGCATTTTCAAGTGGAAACATATTAGTAGCCACGATAATAATCCATCTATTTCAATGAGGAATTGACTTTCATCTATTTTTTTTAGGGGGGTTGGCTCAATTTATGAGGGGTGATCATTAAATTGATGGCCTGATAAAATGTAATGAATTTTAATAAATGGGTTTTGATACATTGTGAACAAATTTAAATCCAATATTCACTCTGATTATATTGTTCTATTTCTGCATATGATATCATATGTGCTGTTTCTCAGTGAAATATCTTGCATTCAGTTTTTATTTTAGAGTATTAGCTACCTCGAATGATTTATACATTCCCATTCCTCAGAAAGTAGACAACATTCATTGGTTTGTCACCTCATTCTTATTACTAGCAGAGTGTCTGCCCTACGGACGATCTTGTTGGAAGCATGCAACGTGTTCTTCTGACGCAATTGGGTGGTGTATAAGCAACTGACAGCTCTATATAGACAAAAAAAACAAACCCATGAAGTTACGTGCATGAAGCAAAAAACGTGCCCACTGCCTATAATTCAAAACACCTCACTGCCCTGAACAACGTGGGGACAGGAATACTGCCCTGTACATGGTGGAGACTTGTAATACCCTCCCCCACCTGGAGGCGGCGCTACATGATACACATTTACATAAAGAATTTGCGTCCATCCCCTACCCCTCAAACCACAAGACCACCGGCAAAGATAAAAACATCCTGATGCATTAGTTGGCATTATGCTGATCCTATATAGCAAGTCTGGATGTAATTGTGCCAGAACTGGAGGAGTAGTATGACAAACAAACACACTCACTCTCACACACACCAAACCTACAAACACACACTCACTCTCACACACACACACACACACAAACACACACACACACACACACAAACCCAAAAACAAACACACACACAAACAAACACACACACAAACCCATAAACAAATACACAAACACTGGTCCGTGAATTATAGTAAGGATTACCCTTGATTTTGTAAAAGCTTCCAGAATTCATCCAGATATTTTTGGTAACGGTAGTACAGCATCAGTGTTCAGTTCTGAAAAGCAAAAGGGATGAAAGAAAGAAAAGCTTCAAAGGAAAAGAAGGAAGAGAGGACTTAGGGGAACACTGCAGATACAATAATTATGAAAGCTATCCAGCAACTAACAAAATGTAAATATGAAGTTGTAATTTTTCAGTACACAATACTACGTCTGGATTTATTCGACCCTCCAATTCGGATCCAGATCCTATTTACAGGTAACTGCATCACAAATGGTGAATATGTTCATCATGAAACTGTCGTTATTAGCCACATAGACATTAATGGTGCAATCGGTTTTTATGACAGTACTTTCTTCTTCCCAGGGTGAAAGTGAGCTCATTTGCTTGTGTGACTTCCATTGAGCTGTCACTTCCTGGGTTCCAATTCAAATGGGTTTCTGGTGATTCACAGGGAAACGAGATGCATCTCAGGGGCTGCCATTCATTTGAGGGGACATTAGTAGACTATTCCATTCATCGTTTGAGTTTCCAACTTTTGTATTCCTACCTGAGCACATGGCTCATTTTAACTGGGATCTCAGCTTCAAATCCCAAACAGCAGGTTTATCGTTTACCTGCCTGTTTATGTAAAAGAACACCGATGTCGTTGGTCTCTATGTATTAAATGTACATGTTCCTCCACCTCTGTCTATACATGTTCTTCAAAATCATTGTGTTAAAAACAATTTGTGAATGTGAAAAACATTTCATTGAATGGTATTAGTCTTTTTATCAAAGAAGAAACAATAGCACCAATTTTCATGGAATATTTCATAAGAGATGGATTAATTAGTCCTTGTTCTTGACACTTGATTCCATGCCATAGTTTTCTTAATTTAATTATTTTTTTTTTTTACAAAGCATGTCGAGTCAACTATGAAAATGCATCGCATCGTTTTTCACTGATCTAATGCAGGTTACATCCTCCTTATTTTATAAATGCAAAATGGCATTCTCAACTTTTCTCAAACATACAGAAAAAATATATAAGATCTCTTTCTGCTGTAATTAAGTTTAGTGAGCAAACCATTGGACTTTGTATAATTGCCCTTTACATTGCCAGGGGCAAGGTCTCATTATACATACTCGGAATCATAGCAACCCTAAGAAATTGTTATGAAGAAAAAATGTCTGATTATAAATCTCAAGCAAAAAATTCCAAGGATGCTTTTTATACCAGCTTGGTGACAACACAACTGGAGATAGAGGATGTCACCATGATATGTCAGGTCACCGTTAGTCCCAGCAAAATATCCTTGCCCAGCAAGATGCATTTACACTTAATTTACATCATACTGCTCTGGGTTAAAGGTCAACGTCAAATGGCAGTGAAAAATAAACGTGTTTTTTGTCATCGCTCAATTTTGCCAATACAGAATCTCAAAGACCGCTTAGCCTTCCAAGATGTTCATGCATCATAATAATGTACCTGCACTGATGTTGTACACCTGATATTTAGCTCTGCCACCGAAGGTAGGAGGTTATGTTTTCACCTCTGTCTGTCTGTTTGTAACTTGCGAAAATGGAAGATTTTTCAAGTATATTAGTTGGTCTTGTGCCTTATGACATGGCGAAAAAAATTTTGACCAAGTATGTTGGTCTGTAGCGTTTGACTGTCTGTTTATTACTTGGTGAAAATTTTTTTTGGCCAAATATGTTGTCTGTCTGTCTGTCTCATGATTTCTGGCCACAGTTTTCAAGCAATCGTTCTGAATTATGTTATGTGTGTAGGGAACCAGCAAGGGACAGCAATGCTTAATTTTGATGAAGATCCGATTCCAAATCCAGATCTGAAATTTTTTTCAGTGATTCTTCACCATTGAGAAATGGGGCCAAAAACGATATATAGCACAATATCTCAAGAGGTTATGGATGGATTTGGATGAAACTTGGTGGACAGGTTGGGTGTGTGACAAGGACGAATCGATTCAATTTTGTTGAAGATCAGAATCCGGTTCCGGATTCGAGAATTTTTTAAGTGATTCTTCACCATTGAGAGATTGGGCAAAAAACTATGGACGCCATGATATCTCAAAAAGTTGTGGATGAGTTATGACAAAACTAGGTGGATGAGTTAGTTAGTTGACAAGAAGAAACCGATTCAATTTTGGTTCAGATCCAGATTCAGATCCAACCTATCAGTGGGATACAAAATGTAAGCTGTTCAGCCTGGCAGAGGTATGCGCTCTACAGAGTGCTGTTCCATTTTGCCAAAAGTCACTCTATGAGTGATTTTTCGTTCTCTCTGTCTTTCTGTTTGTTTGTTTGTTTGCATGTCATTCGCCTACAGGTCAAAATTTTAAACCGATCTTCACGAAACTTCACCACATTGAAGAGTTCGTCATAATCAAGAAGGCTATTGTTTTTGAGGTCAAAAGGTCAACATAGGCCAAAGGTCAACAGCTTTGTCAATTTTTTTTAATCCTCAATTTTAATCTGATTGACTAGAAATTTGAAGAAGAGTTGCATATTTGTTCATTTAATTCAAACAACAATTATTTTAGAGGTCAACATAGGCCAAAAGGTCAACAGAGGCCAAAGGTCAACAACTTAGGTGAGATTTCTAAAATCCTCAATTTTTATCCGATTGACTTGAAATTTGAAGAGGATTTATATTTTAGGTCAATTAATTCACCCACCAATTATTTTTGAGGTCAACATCGGCAAAAAGGTCAACATAAGCCAAAAAGTGACCCTGACATCCTGCTCACCTCATCGTCCTGCTCCTCATCCCTCCTCATGACCTGCTCCTCATCTCTCCTCATGACCTTGTCCCCGCTTTTCCAGAGCTGAGTCCCCTGGTTTTGTCCCCTGCCTGTCTGTGACTGAGTCAGGAATGTGGCACCGAGTTGCTTTGGATTTATTTTACCTCATTGTACATTATTATTAACCTCCCCATCGAGATCGGAGGTTACTGTTTTCACCCCTTTCTGTGTTTGTTGTTGTTTGTTTTGTTTGTTGCTTGTTTGTGAACAGTTTACGGAAAAACTCCTCGACGGATTTCGACGAAACTTGGTGGGGGTTAGGTATGGTCCAAGGATCATGCCATTAGATTTTGGACTTGTCCAAAGTCCAATATGGCCGCTATGGCGGCCATTTTTAAAAAATATTTGAATTTTTTGTTTTGCATTTCTACATGTTTTAATGATTTCCAACCCCCCCCCCCCCCCCCAAATTGTTAGAGAAAAAAAACAAAATTTTGCAACCTTTTTTTCAACAAAATTTCGATTTTTTTTTTGCATTTCTACATGTTATAAGTGATTTCCAACAAAAAAAATGCCACAATTATAATTGCGGCTATTTTGGAATTCAGGTGGATATACCCACGTAAAATCAATTTCTGTCTCAAGGAATCTAGTTATGACGAATGAATTGAGTATGTAAAAGTTAAAAGTAAAAGGGAAAGTTGCAAACTATAACTCTGTGAGCACTGTTGACGTCAAATTGAATGAATAGGATATCAGGTTCACTTGAGTGATCTAGCAGTATTGGCGGCGGAGGTTTTGCACTCTACCGAGTGCTCCCCCTCTAGTTTATTATTGATTTGGTATTTCCCCTTTTCTTCTCTACCACAACCCGCCATCATCTACTCCGTCACGTTACATCATCCCCAGTTCTTTTGATTATTGTGAGTCGGGAAATAAACCCATTGTGTTTAAAAGCTTGAAGGTTTCTCGTGTCTCTTCTCATGACCCGCATGTGCACTGTCCGCCATTAATTCGGAATGCATCCTCAGTTGAGCCGCTCGGGACATCGCAGGACTTTAACCTCCCGCTGCGACAAGCTCGATGTTAGTTAAGCCATCAACGCTATAATATATATATATATATATATGTATATATTTATACATATGTACATATATATATATATATACATATACATATATATATTCCAGTGGTGTGGTACATATGTGATGTACCAAACTCTATTTTTCACCATTGGACCTCCATAGGTTCAAAAGTTTTCTCAACCTCGCAAAAGGAAATAGCTGAACGTCGCAGGAATTTGATAGAGCAATCTCGCAGGTAAAACAGCTCAAACTTTTTTGTAAGTACCTAAAGCATATTTATTGAGAACATTAATCACCTTGAAATCTCTCGACGTGGGATTTCATTAGTCAATGGCGTTAATCAGAAAGCAGGACATAAAAATCCAACCTTGGGCAAATAAACAGATTTGCAGCTGACATGGAAGAGAATTTCCTGACTTTTTGAGCAGGCGAAAAAATAAAAACTGTCAGGTTGGAAAGGTTTGTGATATTAAACAGGGCTTCAAAACAGCTGTTGCTCGTAAGGCTTGATATTAAAAACTACTTTTGTTTCTGCAACTATGGTAACAATATTCAACATAGAAAGTAAATCAAGGGTGAGGTTTTAATGAAAACACCTGTGGCAAAATAAAACTCATTTATCAACTGCCATTTTCTTCTTTTCAAGGCTTCCATACCCTGAATATGTCCGCTCGCATCCCACGTTTGTTCGTGATCCCATCAACTGGGGCTAATTTGAACGTCGGGGGTGACTTTGAACTTTGCTGGGAGAGTGTATGTGGAGCACGTATTGAAGCAAGACTTTTCTCAATTTAAATTAAGATGTATAATGAACACTGCAAGGAATATGTGATTGAAAAGCAAAAAAAAATAGCATCCTTGATGTGACATGATGAATAACCAAAATTTTATGTTTGAAAATCGGTTCAAAGTTTCCCTGGCATTCGAAGTAGACCCAGATGATGGTCCAATAAATATTTGTGGGGAAGCTTTCACTCTGGTTCCCTTCACTGCCAGGGGCTTTTCTTTTAATTATAACGCGCTGCCATCTGCTGGTTAAGCTTTGCTATTTCTCAGAAACCTGAACAGCATTTCTTTTTAATGCTCATTTGGTGACCTCAGTTGTGGGTTAGTTGGAGATCACATAAAAGAAAGTTTAGTCTCTTTGCCCAAATTTACCCAAATACTTAAAGGATGTTTATCATAACCCCACATGATGAAGCATAATTGAACTCTGTGATTAAATAATGATTATATAAGGGAAATTTGCCATAGACAATAATTAGAGCAATAAAAGGTCTCAATTTCAAGGTGTGTCGCGAATAACGGGGGTTTTACTACACCACCCACGTGAATCAAAAAGCGGAGTTAAGCTATTGGTTCACTTCTATCTGTTTGTCCTTCTGTCGATAAACATCAGTTTATGATCGAGGAACAACTTAATTTTTGAGAAATATATTAACGTATGGATGCCATGTGTCGATTCTCCAACTTTCGAGCTAATCCAGCTGCGCCCTCTCAGATATGTTTTAATCTCGTATGAGAGAACACATGAGCGATAAGAAGGGGAACATCTCATGGAATGAGAAAAAGCCTTATCCATTAAGAAATCACAAGGAACCAGCGCTGGATTTCAAGGCCAAGAACATCATGCCTCAAGGCATGTAGGACAATGCTACCAAAGAGGGACTCGCATCCTTTCGTAGTGACTTTGATAAATTCACTGAAAAGGTGCTGCAGAAACTCGAGGTAATGAATACAAATATCGGTACTGTACAGCAGGAAATCAAAGCAATAAATATTACTTGACGGAACTTCAGAAAGTGGTAACGGACTCCTCGGAATGACTGGCAGAGCTGGAAGATGTGACCATCCCTGTAATGGTCTAGAAGAACAAGCAAAGTGAAGCCAAGTTAATGAATGCCATTACCACGATGGAAATACATGACAGGAAGCTATACCTGCTCATGTATGGACTGCCTACCAAGCTATCGGAGAATGCTGCTGCTGTGGTCCGTGATGCCATCTTGAAGCTCGGATTCATGGACGAGGAAGCGAGATCCATGATGCTGGTCAATGTACATAGATTGCCCAGGAATCCTCAAACAGGTGACACTGTGAACCAACACCCAAGCCCCAACCCTATGATCATCAGATTCCCATTGATGTTTGATTGCGATTTTGTGTTATAACTTTCGAAACCAGGCAGCGGTCAACGAAAACCCAGTCCTCGTTTACCATTTGCACACACCTCCCATCACATCTCAAGGCAAGGCAATATATACTCGAGAAGACCACATACACCCTTCATAAACAGCACCGTAAATCAACGAGAATTCATATCATTGGTACAGTGCTATTCCACGAACATCGGAAAAAGGGAATGATTCAATCACCTTGGCAGAAGTATGTAAAATGATGTTTTCTTTCACACTTCATTTTTTTTCATTTATAAGGATGTTATATTAAAATGCAGAACAGGAAGCTAAACCTTTTCATGTTATATACTGCCAATTAAGCTGATGGAAAATGCTCTGCTCATATATGGACTGCTCTGCTCTGCTCGCGGTCCAAGATGCCGTATGGAGCCTTGAATCCTGGACCATGAAGTGTGTTCATGCTCTCGGTCATTGTACATTGACTGCCCATGAAGTTTCATCCCGACGACACCTTGAACCAACATCCAAATCCCACCCATGTGATCATCAGGTTCATCTTGATGGTGCACCGCAATGTTGTGTGTTATCAACCTTAAAACTGTGCAGTGATCAGCGAATACACAGTCCTCGTTTACTATTCACACAGACCTCCTATCACATCTCAAGGCAATGTGGTATGTACTTGAGAAGACCGTCTACACCCTCCCGCAATCCACATGGTAAATCAATGAGAATTCATATCACTGATACAGTTTGTTCCTCAATCATCGAGAAAAGGGATTGAAGCAACCACTGTGGCAGAAGTATGTAGATTGATGTTCTGTTTGCTACTCAATTGATAAGGACATTGAATTTAAATAACAAGGTCCCATTAAGAACTAATTTCAAAATAATTCTCATGCCAGAGGTGGTTTTGTTGACTTACTTAATGTTTTTGACAGGCTTGTTTACAGATCTGTGATAATCTGAATTGAACACATATTTTGATCTCAGTTGATTTCCGACATAAAGTGCAACTTTTGAATGAATGATCACAATGTGGAATTGTTGCTATTGTACAGGAAGTTAATTGCTCACATAATTTTATTTTCATTTTCTTTTCCTTCATGATTGAATCTATGATATATACATATTGTTACGGTTGTGGAAATTCACAGATCACCATTCAGGTTCCCCAGAGGTCAGTTATTTCGGTAAGTGTGTGTTCCAGGTTAGATTTCCCCACCAATGTATAACGGGAATTATTCGTGTGCCAGGCTGTGCATCTTCAGTTAGCCGTTATTCTGTCTCTATCTTTTATTTTAACAACGACAATAATAACAACAACAACAACGACAACCCACGGCCGTGTTTTACGGTGATCTCCACCACGTCCGCGTGAGGCCGGTGATTTCTACCACGTCAGCGTGCAAGCATGACTTGCAAAACGGATCAAAACGGCGAGAGGGGCGGAGCCAGCAGGGGGTGAAGGGTCGAAGGTGAAAAGCAGACCCCCCCCCCCCCCCACCCCCCACCGATAAAAGCCGTTCTGAAACGCCTAGAGTCGGATTGATTTGTAGCCTGGAATCGAGTTGAGTTTGGAGTCCCGACAGTTGATTCGAGTGTTGGAGTCCGGAGAGTTGGAAGAGCGCTTGAGTTGGGCGCTGGACTTCGTGGCTTGCAGTCGGTGGTGGAAGTGGAGAGACGCCCCGTTGGGAGCTGGAGAGTCTGGAGTTCGGGCAGTTGGTTCGCTGGCGCAACCAGGAGGCCTGAGGTGAGACCCATTCCCTCCTCCAGTCGCGTCGTCGGCTAGACCAGCCGCAGCGGAGCCGGACGACCAAGGGAGCCAGTCGGAGCTCGGGGTCCCGGCACAGACATCGAGGGTCGCCCAACCAGGACCCAGCGAGTCACCACGAGGGTGGCGCCAGTAGCCTGCTCGGTCTCTCGGAGCCCCTTCGGTCATCCCGCCCGAGCAAGTTATAAAGGCTCACGAGCCGCGTTCTTTCTTTCTGGGTTTTGCCATGAAAGTCTGTGGCGCCTTGTCCATAAGTAACAAACTGATTAATGCATACATAATAAATAGACATCGGCTGTAGGTTTTTTGCTCGTTGTCTTGTCCCCATCCCCCCATTCATTGCATATGTGCATTCGAAAATATATAGCCCCCATTGTTTGAATGTTCACCCTGCTCGTTTGCGGTCCTTCCTCCTTGACTGCATAATTGCGTTCGGATATTAGCTGGCTGATTATAAGCCGATAAAACGTACATCTGGTCTGACGGGACTTGGCGATATAAAACCACTCGGCAATTGTATACGGAACAAGCTGCTTAAGCGGCTCGTTTTCATGCAGGTCCCGTTAAGGTATAAACTCCCGGCATTTTTGTCCGCGCGAATAATTAAGTACATCAACAATTCGGCGATCGACACTGCAGCGCGTGGACAGAAGGGTTTGCTGGTTTATGGTGTGTTAAAAACACCCGTAGCTGGGTTTCGGCGTTGATCCGGAAGCTGCGACTAGATTCTGCTCCCGTTGGTGGCGCGCCGTTACCGCAATCCGGGCTAAGGCGGTTCGTCGCACGCGCGGAGTGGCGAAAATCTACAACAATTATATTATAATACTATATATAGTATAATATTATTATATAATAATTACTATATATTATATATATTTTACGGCTGGTGGAAAGTTCGCAATACACCATAAAGGGTCAATGCAGTATGACGATAAGTTAATTGTGTAGGTTAGATTCCCACCAGTTAGTTTAGAAGGGAATTTTCCGGTGTTCAACGGTGCTGGCGAATCTTTAAGTTAGCCTTTTTTTTTTCTCTGTCATCTATTTTGGACAAATAATCCCAACAATCAACCCGCACCACGTCGCCTCTTTACATCCAACAACTCATCCCGAACATCAATCGCTTCACCCGCCGATTCTGACCACGAGCCGCCGAACAACGTCAACACCTACCACCTCGCGCTCTTTACCTCACTAACTCCATCGCCGCAAACATCGTTCACCGGCCATTCTCAATACGACGCCGTCACCAACTCAAACACACCAGACCTTTGCCCTTTTACCTCGCACAGACTCCATCCGCAACATTCGGTTCATGAATTCAACCGCCATTTCCAAACGACGCCGCCAACAACCAAACTCCTCACCACCTGTCCGCTTTCTTACCACAAGCGTCATGTCCCATGGACGTGTGAATGGTGTCTTTCGCCTCAAAACAGATCAGGAGGCTTTCAGCCCCCTTTAATCATTCCATCCAATGACTCGAGCATATCGGTAAGTGCAGCCCGCCTCCAGAACCCGCTGTGAATGCGTTTCCTTCCGCCGAAAGAGTCGGATCAGAATATGCTTTCACGCCCCTTTTCATCGCTGCAATGACTGAGCATACGGGTAGTGTAGCCCGCTGTCCGAACCCGTGTGAATGCGTTCCTTTCGCCGCCAAAAAGGCGGATCAGGAATGCTTCCGCCTCCCTTCTCATCCACAATGACTGAGCATCGGTAGAAGCCCCCGCCGTACCGAACCGCGTGTAGATCCAGAATTTATGAATACGCTCCCGTCCCGGCTATATCGGCGCGTAGCACGCGCAGCTCGGGCGGGGAAGTCATAGTGGACAGTCTAGCGGCTGCGATAACGTCGGTCAGAGACCAAGTGGGAGCAAGTGGAGTGGCAGCGGCGGAGGTGTCGGGAGACGAAGTAAGTCTCAGTGTCGGCGGGGTGCAGTCGGGGTCGGGAGACGAGCTGAGCGCGGGAAGGCCAAGACGGGGAGCGACCTGGAGGAGGTAGCTCGCGACGACGCCAGGGTGCAACGAAGCAGGCGTCAGCACCTGACATTGCGGCTTGCTCCGCTGTCGTGCCTACGAGGGCGGGTAGACGCTTCTTCGTCTCCGGTAGCCTGGCTTGTCCATCCAGTTTACAGTGCATAGGTCCACGGGCCCAGTCTGACTCCCTGTCCTTGAGGGGTTCTTTCTTTGTTTTGTGTGAATGCGTGTTGTGGGCGCTGTCTTGTTAAGTAGAATGTTTTAAGCTGCATGTAAATAACACTTTGCTTGTTAGTCGGTGTGTATCTTGCTTCATTGTCTTGACTGGTTATATCGTGCATTCTACTGTATGGGTGTGAATTAGTTGCTTGCTGCTTCTGGTGGAAGATTGGTACTTGTCGAGACTGTTCGCCGTTTCGTGTGCGGTCCTTTCCTTTGTTTGAAAGTTCATTCTTGCATCACGGAAGGATTGATAGATAGGTGTAAGCACGGCCGGATTAAATATACGCGTCGGGCCTAGCACGTGGTTATAAACAACTCTGATTATGCACGAGTCCCGAAATCGACGTTAACGGTTCGTTCCGTAAGGCGGCCAGCGGCAGAGTAGTATCGCTCGGTTACTAACCGCGCAGTACTTAGGTAGGTCGAGGTGGCGAAAACCCTATTCCGCCGGGGTGACCGATTGAGCCGATTGTGGTTGTCGTCAACAGACCACCCCGTACTAGCCTGGCGTAGGTTCTCGGGGAGTACTATGTACTGTCGTTCCGGTGGGCGATGCGGTTGCGATTTGATTATGTGGCCGATCGTCACGCTGGGCGGACCTGAAATTTCGTAACTATAATACAATATATATATTATTTGGATCGCTTAGCATGGTGTCGTTTGGGAATGATGAAATTTGTTTTATATATTTGGTTTCCCTTTTACAGCTGTAATCTATCTGATTTCAGATTATGTACGATTTAATGTATCTTATGCTCCCTAAATATAAAACTTCATGATAAAACAACTTGTTACGATCATGTTCAGCTGGTTCTATTTAATCATTTTTAGTTAATGTATGAATGGAAGTGACCATGTTCATATTTTCTAAGAAACAAAATTATCAGCAATAAAGTCATTAGGACCTCTATAGCTCCTAATGGACTTAGTTCAATTGGAAAATATTCTTCTATCAAGTTCTAAGACCAGAGATACCTTGTCATTGTGTACTATTCCTATGTTCGCTGATTGTAATTGAATACCAGTGTTTTCCCATGCTGTCAAACCTGCTATCACATTTCTTACCTTTTAATGTCACACTCCGATTCAGAAGATTCTGAAATATTTATTCCGTGATTAACAATCTAACGAGCAAGGGCAAAACAATAGACCATACTTGAACAAATTTTGCGATTTGATTCCTGTTTAACATCCAGAAATTGTTGGGGTAGGAAGACTAGACCCAGTAATAAATATTGTTTCTGAAAAATACTTATTTCCATATTTATAAAGTTTGACAAGATTGTCTTGATGTCAATTTAAGGTGACATAGACCCTCAGAGCTAATTTTTTCTACGTGTACAACTTTAAATTGAGAATCTCACAAAGAATATTAACTCCACTGTTGAGTTTCTCACAAGTATTGCTCAAAACTTTCATTTTAATGCATTGGTGTACTCTGAGACATGTGCTCAAGAGTACTAACACATTATTCGCAGAGTTCCGCAGAGTTATTCATTTGTATGCAAAAGTAGATGTGAGAAGGGTGTGGAGGAGTAGGCCAATGGTGTAATCCAACACTTTGATGTATTTCAACACTAGTGCACAATGTCCCGTATGTGCGTTGCGCTGAATTGCGTGCCTATATGTTGCAAAAAAAAAAAAAACTCTTTCAAAACCGTCATGCACAAACAACAGACCACACAAGCGCGTTCTCCACGCTCGGTGCCCGTATGTGCGTGATCCTACTGCGTGGCGTTAGTAAAACAAACCAAACAAAACTTTCAAAACCGTGTGCCAGAAACAACAACTCAACACAGGCCGTTCCTGTCGCTCCGTCGCAATGCCCGTACGTCGTGGGCCGTACGTGCGTGGCCGTACGTTGCAATAAAAACCAAAAACGTTTAAACCATGGTGCCAGAAACATACATACACAGCCGTTGCGTTGCCTCGCTGTGCCGTACGTGTGTGGCCGTACGGGCAAAAAAAAAATCTCATAAAAAATTTCAAATCAACACACAGTCGTTCCTTTCGCTCTCGTAAACGATCGACGGATTGGGGCATTGTGGTTGTATCTATAGATGCGCATAAGGAAATTCGAGAATTTATTATAATACAAGTAAGTCATCACTATCCGGAAAGTCCGTACGTTTGTAAGCCCATATGGGGAACGGTATAGAGCTTGGCCATAACTTGGGACAGCACTTGTCCGCACTTAATTTCAAACCTTTTGAAAGGCGTAAACAAACAAGATTGGCTGGAATTATAGATAGATCGAGAGAGATACTGTGGGTGAAAACGCCAAGCACGTGTCCCTGTCTGGTAGAGCTTGAAGCGCCGCTTTCCGCGCATCGGCCACGCCTTAGCAGCAACGTGTCATGTTCATTGGTTTGGTAAATTAACGTGGCTATAACTTGGGAACCACTTTCCGAATTAATATCAAACCTTGAAACAA
>CM068952.1:157100262-157123566 GCA_035128595.1 Eptatretus atami | reverse complement strand
CATTCTGACTGGTGGGTCTGGAGAAGATTTTTGAAGGAATTTACATGATTTTCCCAAAAATTGCCCTAGTCGACCATTTTGACACACTTCTGGTCACGTGATCGGCATGACCTTCGCAATTTATCATCAGGACCCTGGCCTAATATTGCAACCCAAATTTGGTAGAATTCTGACTGGTGGGTCTGGAGAAAAGATTTTTGAAGAAATTTACTAAGTTGGCCATTTTAACATACTTAAAGTCATCTGACCAGAACCAGAACGAGCTTTGCAATTCCTATTACCAGTCAGGAGAGGAACATTGCTGCAAAAAGTCAGCCAGATCAGCCCAGCTGTTTGGCCAGAGAATTTGAGAAAGGAGACGGACGGACAGACGGTGGGCGATGACATTTCCTTATCTGGAATGTAAATTCCAGATAACCTAAAAATAGGGGCAATACCCCTGGTCGCGGCTGGATAATATAATGAGGGAACCACTGGTAGACATGGAGGACCTACAAAATATGTAACAGAGAACAAAAGTAAATCCCTAATTGTGGGAGAAACGGCTGATTTTTTTTTAATGCCTTGAAAAACTTTGGTACATCACAGGTGATGAATGTTGTGGTCAAGTTTCATCGAAATTGTGTGTGTAGTTTCTGAGAAGAGAGCAAATACTGATTTTGGGAGGCAACCCCTGTAGATCTCCTTCGACCTCGATTTTTTTTTTAATGGCGTGAACAAACTTTGGTGCATAATGGTTGATGAAGGTTGTGATCACGATTCATCAAAATTGTGTGTGTAGTTTTGGGGAAGAATGCACATACATATTGTCGTGTCCTGGGGTGGGGGAGGGATTAACACTGGCCTGCACGGATAGCCGAACAGTTCTACCTTGGAGGCGAACACGTCATCCTTTGAGATTATGGTGTGCGCAGGACGGGAGGGCAGCTGGGGCGTGCACCAGAGGCAGTCACCAGGACGGGGGACATGTTAAACTCGAACCCACAGTGAATAGACAGACACAAGCAATCTTAATAAATAGGGGTTTATGCACATAAAATCAAGTCTTTATAATGAAACATGAGGTAACCTAAATTCCGATTTGAGGCGCCTTCACACACACAGTTACAAAAACGGACAGGGGGAAAAGATCAAACAAAAGAAAAATCCCTCCTTTATTCTGGCACTTAGCTTCGGGTCCAGAAGTGATCTTTTAGAGCTTGACGATCGAAACTATTGCATCCTGCACTGGAAGCCCGCAAAAATGGCGCCAAGCCACTCTCTGGGCGGGAAACATACAGGAGGAAATTCGGGCAGTGTTATTCAATACCAGGGGTCATAAACCACCATGCAGCTTCTTTTTTACGATCACACTCGCCGACACCCCTCCTCTGCAAAATGGCACCACGTTCTTCCTTGATGGCACAACAAGAGGCTCCAAGGCGCGGTCTCACGTGACCCAGCCAAACAGTCAATGGCTGGCGTCTTCCCCCATCACGTGCAAATTCACACAAATTAACAGGATTCGCGCTGCCTTTTCCGTCGTGTCGAGGGCGGCCAGTCAGAGCCTCTGTCTCAATCGCGTTCCTCACAGAACCTCCCTTCATGCTCCTGTTTGTGTCCCGACTGCCTATTCTGCTTCAATCCTTGTCTCTATATCAGGTCCGCTCGTCACAATGGCCCGCCTTCCTCGTCAAACACACACAGGATCACGCCGTGTTATTACTGAGACGCGTTCTTCTTCTCTTCTCAGACATGTACACACTTCACGACTCAGCCGAACAGTATTGGCTCACATTTTTCTCCAGCATGTGAATAATTTTGCCTCAGCACAAACACGAGAATTGTGCAGCCTTCTTTACCGTCTCGAGGGGAAGCCGGAAAAATGAGACCGCTGTCTCCAAGCATGTACCTCCACTTTTCTATTCCACTCTCTCCAACCTTCTTACATCATGCCCATCCATCACCCACCCCAGGGGCATGGTTTGCTAATTGTCATTCCTGGGGGTGGGGTTTTTGCCTGCTCAGAACGTTCGACTTGGTTGTTTTTGTTGTTTTTAAGAATGTGATTCCTTTTTGTTTTTCTTGTTTTTTTTTAAGAACGTCTTGGAAATGCAAACACACAGGAAAAAGTCACAGGGGGCAATCACATACTGGGAGAAATTATCCTTAAACCCTGCCTAGTTAACATAGCACCACCCCCTGTGTGGTGACACGTAACAACTTAAGCTGACAGTTTCCATACTTAAGTTACATCAAAATGTCTCCTACCCATCCACGGACCATGCTACCCTATACAATCCTACCTTTGCTATGAAATTCCTCCATCTACCCAACAAACAACAATATTTTGGGGGGCAACCCCATCAAATTTCATCAAAATCATGTTTGTAGTTTCAGAGAAGAAGTTGCTAGTGTTTACGGACGGATGGACTAACGAACAGACGACGCGTCATCCCATAAGCTCCCCAGAGCGACGTTCCAGGTGAGCTAAAACAGAAAGAAATGTGAGGCGGATTATCTTGATCATGCCCTTTGTCATGACAGTTTGCAGAAACAACAATTGGATGACAAGGTTGAAGGCAATAAAGCTCGAGTTAGACCAATAATCACTTGAAATGCCAATAGAAAGCAATGAGCTGGACTGAGCAATGCAGAATATTTGAAGCAAGTGGTCAGATAAACTGCTTTGTGATCCAGAGCAACCCACCTTGTGGATGGAGTTGGCACCTCTCTCTATCGAGTGTAGCTTGGGGCTATTGGTTGCATCATTGGTTGGGACGCGGCTATGCCGCTGATGCAGTGTCCCCCTTACCAGTGCACTGGTACTCATTTTGCCGACCTCGGAAGGATGACAGGCTGAGTCAACCTCCTGGTGTATTAATTCAGCGGCCCAACAGGGTTTGAACTCAGGACCCTGGGATCCCAAGCCGCCACCCTAACCACTAAGCTCACACCAGGCTTAGTTGGCACCTGACCTGGTATGAAAGAAATGATCCTGAACATATTCTACAGCTCGATTCTGCAAGGACATTGCAACACACAATGGGTGTTACAAATTATATGAAGGATATACTCGTAACTGTTCATGAAGTAAGGACTTTTTCAAAAAATCCAAGGATATTAACTCAACATAGAAATTTTCAGATTAATAATAAATACCGATATATTTTTAGTGACGAAAAATTCGGTTTTTTGGCCAATTATGATTATCTCTTTTGTGTTCTTAATATCTAAACAATTGTCGCAATTGTAGATCACATTGGAGACCTCATTTATTCACTTAAACCCTTTCAACGAATTGTCAAAAGAGATTTCTTTGCAATAATGACATTTAATAACTTTTATTTCAACTTTTCTTCATTGTCGTTGTCAACAATATACACACCACTACAGTGTAGTTTAGGACAATAGGCTTTAATGATAGTTCTAATAATTGTAATTTCACATGGTAGGCAACCTTCCAATGATTGTAATCACAATCGCAGAACACACAAGAAGCTTACTTTAACAATAATGGAGCTATTAAGGTTCTACCCGGCCAGATGCCCAAGCAGTTGAATATCACCACGTAGTCCAGGGGAATATAATATCTCGCCAGTTATCAATCAAGATTGTTAATAATTTGGCCATTCAGGAATGCCAAACGAACCCAAAGTTCATTGTGCCAAAATTACGTAAACACAAGGCACACAGTCTCGAAAGTAAATATAAAACTTATAAATACACAAGACATGGAGTGAAATCGAAAACAGAGAGATGATAAACACAATTATGAAACCAGAAGAATACTCTCCTATGGGCCTACACACTCAATAGTCATGCACACAAACCAACCAAGAAAGTGGAGAAAAGTATGAGGTCAAGAAATCCCAACTGATGAATATGTGTATGAGCAGCAGCAGCCAAGCAATGGACCAGGAGCATGAGACATCTTACCTTTGTCATCTAAATTGGACAATGCCTTCCCTCACATCAGTACACAGACATATTATCCAAACCATGTGTTCCAACACAATGTTCAAATAAGTAAGAATCAACAAGAGCACGAACAGTGGTTATAAGGCCTTAAACAAACTATTTCTCCCTAATAGTTATCGATGAGATATTATGGTGGTGGAGACCCACACTCTGAGAGCATCATGGCTCCAACAACTCTGGAACGTTTCCGTAGATTATATTTAATTCTGAACAGGTTGCAACTCCGTTGCAGGATTTGAACCCACACTATTGAGAGCAGCAACAACAAGGCCAGAACTTCTCCAGCCCCAAAGCCACTGACCATGGTGTAGATCAAATCCTAAAGGTTTCATGAATCATTTGGAAAAGTAATCTTATGTGTTATTCAATATGGCAGTGGTCTGGAATAAAAGAAAAAGAGCAAATTAATAAAATCAATCCAATTATTTTAATTTTATAAAGTTGAACGATGGAATTGATCTAATCGGAATTTTAATTTTGAAAGTAAAGTTTATAACAATTCAGTTAAGAGCCTTCTTTTAGAAATGATCCCAAATTCAGTTTCTGATTTATGAAAACAATCTTTATATAGGTATTTCTGTATTCTCAATCATCATTGTTTTACATCATTTCCTTTTCTTCTGCATTATTCGCAATAAAAAGCATCGCAATATCACAACGAGTTTTTCGACAGTTTACAAAAAACCAATTCACATACATGTATGATGCACCTATTTTATTTCACATCTCACATCGACACAAAGAAACACAACATAGTGCTGAGGACACCAAAAGCACATACCTGACGTTCAGCCTCCTTTAACACTCGATTGTATACAAATATCATGATGATAAATGGGATGTAGAAAGAGATTGCAGAGCTAATAATGGCAAAATATTTGTTGGTGATGAAATCGCAACACGTTGGATCATCATAACAAGCCTGGGCTCCAGGATTGCCTGAACGCCACCAGCCAAGGTGGATTGGGAGGATGGAAATTGTACCAGACATTAACCATACACAGATAATGAGGATGGAAGCTCGGCGTCGAGTCATGATGGACTGATAGCGCAGCGGAGACGTGATGGCCACATATCGATCAATCGCGATTACGCACAGGGTCTCGATACTGGCGGTTGAGGAAAGAACGTCGATGGAAATCCATATCTCACACATTGTTGAGCCAGCACTCCAATGGCCGATGAAAATAACAGAAGCATAAAGAGGCATAATGAGACCACCAATCAGCAGATCTGCACAGGCGAGTGAACTCACAAAACAGTTAGTTACTCCTTGCATCAATCGTTTGTTGCATGAAATTGCTCCAAGAACCAGAATATTTCCTGCAACTGTTATTATTGTCAAGAAAATTAAAAATGTTCCGAAAGCAATGTCGATGGGCTGAAGGAGAACATCCACATTTGTTGTATTATTATTGCCGGTCATCTTGCCACTGCCACTGTTGATCTGGGTGATCACATTATTTACATTCAGGCTATTTTAAAGGGTTCCACATCATCAGAGTCAACATTCCTTCTGGATTTCCAATGCAACACAGCAATTTGAGTATATACGAGCAACTCCATTGGGACATACGTTTTAATTAGTTATGATCAATGGATTGGGAGGGAAGAGGAGGTTGATTGGCCGACAAATTAGAGTAAGGAATGAAAGATGTTATGAAAGTTACCCTCTCCCTTCTCCTCCCCCACAAGAGCTTGAGGAATGAACCACCTGGGAAGTTAATCCAGCAACCCTTTCTTGTGGCTCAGGGAACCAAGGATGGGACCACTCAACACAAGACGACCCAGCATGTTTAACTTCGATTGACGGATGTGTATTTCCACAGACTGCTGATTGGAACGACTGTCAGAGGACCAAACCAGAGCACCTGGAACAAGCTATTTTGCTTGGGTGAAGGTAAATTTGGACAAGTCCCAGATGGGCCTGAATATCCTTCTCCAGACAGTCCACTGTGATTGGATGAGCCATTATCTCGGTTTAGTGCCACCCAGATGTATTAGCAGAGTCAGGGGAAAGCTTGGCTGCACAACATAAATAAAAATAATTGGTATCATGTGATGACTTGCAAAATCGAAGATTTTTCAAGTATATTGGTTCATCGATTTTGTTATTCTGTCTGTTGGGTCGCCGAAATAGGTGACCCTTATTGTTGGGTCGCCAAAATAGGTGACCCTTATTGTCAGTAATTCTGTCTGTTTTGTTTGGATGTTTGTTCGTTTGTCATCAGCATAATTGGTAGTAAACGTGGGCGGATTTTGACCAAACTGGGTGGTAGGTACATCTTATGACCTAGTGCTTTGGAAATTGTGATGGTTGCTAGGGATGCTTTGGTTCCCTAGCAACAACAGAAAAACCTTCAAAATCGGTACCGTTCGCGCGAAATCAATTCCGAAAGCCATTATCCCACGTAGGGTTATGAAATTTGGCACAAATGATCTACAGGTGATGCTCTATCAAAATTATTCCGGTTTTTGTGATATATGGAATACTTTACCCGCAGCGCCCCCTACAATTAGGGTATGCGCGAAAATTGGCGAAAATTGAAGGCTCCCTAGCGACCGAGTGATTGCAACGATACGAATGAAACTTTGCAGAATCATGGTACTCAATGAGTACTACAACTTTGCCTCAGGACATATTGACCGATTTCGCTTAGGTCAGGGTCAAAGGTCAATTAGTGCAAAAATCGATAATATGCGAGAGCTGGAGGTGCCTTCGCGCCAAATGCTACTCCTCCTAGGGTTATGGTCGGATGGTCATGAAAATTCACACTAATCGTCTGAAATACATTGTGCACAAACGATCAAGCCGGATTTTCAATTTATATCTTTGTTCACCCACAGCACCCCCTCGAACTTTGGGGATTTCCGATTTCAAACCGCATTTTCGTACTTTTATTCAGATGGATACCGAGTAGTTATCAGTAGATGGAACTGGTGAGATTTGATATGCATAATCTTAAGGTGATTCCCTATCCGCTTATGACATCCATTTTGCCCTATATCTTATAGTTTCCATGCTCGGCGACCCATCGCCGCCTACCGGCTTGTCTGTTTGGTTGTCTGTCTGTTTCTTGCCTACAGGTCACAATTTTAAACTGATCTTCACAAAACTTCACCACATGGTAAATTTTGTAATAAGGAAGAAGCCAAGTGTTTTTGAGGTCAAAAGGTCAACACAGACCAAAGGTCAACAATTTTGGTGAGATTTCTAAGATCCTCAATTTTCATCCGATTGACTTCAAATTTGAAGAGGATTTATATTTCAGGTCAATTAATTCAACGAGCCAATTATTTTTGAGATCAACATTGACCAAAAGGTCAACATAGGCCAAAGGTCAACAACTAAGGTGGTGTTTCTAAAATCCTCAATTTTCATCCCATTGACTTGAAATTTGAAGAGGAGTTGCACATCAGGTCACTGATTTCAACCACCAATTATTTTTGAGGTCAACATAGGTGAAATTTCTAAAAATGACAATTTTCAGCTGATTGACTTGAAATTTGAAGAGGAGTTGCATATTTTGTCATTTAATTCAACCACCAATTATTTTTGAGGTCAAATTTGTTTTATGGATTTTGCAAGTGTCGTGCTCTGCAGGACATCTTGTTTTTATTGTTCGTGTGCAGGTCATTATAATTATAATAGATAACTTTCTTTACATTGTATGTTAAGTAATGTTTGCCAGCCAAGGAGAGACTATGGTGTTGTAAGGTTCGTGGATGGGGAAGTTTGTTAGTAGCCACAGACAGGTCAATCTCTCAATGAGAGAGAAATGTGGAGCTCTACCACATCTCTCCAAGCCTTGCTCCAGCAATGACTGGAAATGCATTCCCTTGGGAGAAAGGTCAGTTTTCGTCAACTAGGGGAAGCCCCTTGGTAACCATGGAAAGGGTGCGAAGAGCAATTTTGGTGACTCCCTCCAGCGAGGACAGAGCAAGGGAACTGCTTTAGTGCTGGGAAGGTGGAGGAATGGGGGACTCGGGATTTTTTTTGGATTTGAGACATTTGCTTTTACTTTGAGGGCACCGTAGGCTGTTGCACCTCGAACAGCACCACCATCACATCATTTTTAGGTCATCTTAGCTGACTTGTTTTTTAAAGTGACCACAAGTGGAGTGAATGAATGCCACGTCCTTACAAGGACATTTAAAAAAGGTGTGAAATGTATTTACAAAAAACAGGTACCACAAGTACACATGCTCTGGGGTACACATGCTATACATACCACAAGTACACATGATATCTGCCCTATGAAGGCTCTGGGGTCCATGCAATTGGTTCGGTACTTTTTATATTTCGTATGGGCTCCACTGACCTGAACTGGACCAAATGATGAAGAATGGATGATGAAACCCTTGCGGCCTCTTCCAAGTCAAGGCACTGTTAAGCAGGCCAAGAAAAAATAATGGTGAATTAAGACCCCAGCAAGGGACAGTGAGGTGACCAAAGATGAGCCTTGATAAAGTATAATTAAATGAGGCAGTTAATTATCTTCAAAAGGGTTGTTTAAATTAACCCAAGCACCAAATTTTCACTCATGCACGTGTTGGAGTTCTCTTAGTATGCTTGTAAAGTTTGGGGCCATGAGGTTTCATGGTTTTGGAGTTGAGTTATGGTGGAGATGGACTGACTGACCAACCACTGACACATTGACACACTGACATTTATTAGTGCAGATTGTCATATGTAAGGCAGTGTTATCCAATCAATCGGTTGACATTAAAATTCATGCAGCCACACGTAACAATTGGTGTGACCAGGTCACTGGTATTAAGATATGCACCCCTGCACCCTTATCCCTTTATTTTAGTAACACGACATCATTGGGCTACAAATGCACACGTCATCACATACGATCTCTCACATAATGGGATTTCACAGAAACTCAACTGTGGGACTGAATGACTTAATATAGTTTTATTTAATTTTTTCAGTTTTATGACATGATGGAGATATTAGCAACGACTCATACCTGTACACTACACACTAGCAAATTGAGCATAGATGAGAACAAACCATTCAACAAGACGTCATGGAAGAAAGTCTTGGGTGCAAAACAAGCTCGTTCCTTTCTGGTCTTGCACCCTGTGCCCACTCCATGCTTTGTCACCCACCTAAGTTTCTGCAGGGTGCAAGCGGACCACCATCAACCCCCTTCTGGTGAAACTCACAAACTCCATCTCACCCCACTCATTTGTTCCTCTTTTTTTTCCTGGCTGTGGAACCAACTTCGACATTCTCTTAAATCTCATTCTTCCCCCTAAATATTCAAGACAGCTGTTCACCACCATCTCAGATTATCTCCCATCCAGAATCATGATCTTTCTTTTTCCCCGTTTACTCCCACCCCAACCCTTCCTCCATAAAAGTTTCCAGTTTTTTATGCCAATATGATTGCGTGAACTTCTGGATTTGCCGGCACTGAGGCATCTTTGTGAGACGAGCCAGAGACATGTTGACTCTCACAAGACTATGATAAGATGCACCAATTGGAGCAGAGGAAGAGCAGGAGTCTTTTGCAGGAAGGGTTGTCATCACTAAGACCAGAAATGGGGACTTGCCATTGGGAGAAATCTGGGTTGGAAAATTCACAGATTGAGTCATTCCCATGGAGTCACAGAAGTCCTTTGCTGAAGGGCTGTGGCTGGTGAGAGAGGCACCAACATCCAGCCAATTTGCATGGTGACTATTTAATTCATTGCATCTGAGGAAGAGTTTGGATGAGTGGTTAAAGGTTTGTCCATATTGTCCACTGTCCAGGCCCGTACATAGGATTTTTGATGGGGGAGGAGGGGGAGGGGTGCGTATCTTCAAGAATTGGACCAATGAAAGCATGATAGCACGACACCATCATGCCCATTGGGGCATGGGATGCACGCCAAATTGCTTTCCCGCCAAAAGTGAGTGTCGAAAATACAGAGCTCAGTGGGATAACCCAGTGTTTTACAAGTTGGTTCATCATTAAGGTCTTTCGAAGTAGTGTTGTGGTCAATACTCAAGGGGGGGGGGACGAAAAGATGAGAAACAATGTATCGGACACAATTTGGATGATCAAAGGCGTAATATTAAGATGACATTGTCACAGGTAAACAATTACATTATTACAGGTAAACAATTAGTCTCACAGGGAAACAATTACATTCTCACAGGGAAACATAGGCCAAATATAGCATAATGAGAGGATCTGATCAAATTAAAAAAAAATACATTGAGACAGATTCTGTCCGTTCGCTTAATCTTTCAGCAGCGTTCCAAGTTCCAGCCCTCTAGGGTGCTTCCTGGCAAACTGATCCACCACCCTTATCAACGTCAATGTCGAAGTGAATGTACATTAGGGCCAACGCAGACAACCTGTCTTGGGTCATGCTTGCCCTTAGGTAGGTGGACTGCCTGGTCTGTGAACAGCTGGGTCTGTCCATCAATTCAATCAGCATTATGTTGTCATGACCAAGATCATTATTGGCACCGTATGTCTAATATATCGGCCCTAGCTCCCAACTAGCCAACGACTTGCGGGTTTAGCCTACGGATCGAGCAACCCACGGACCCGCGAGTAGGACCTAAAAATACGCAAATCCAAAATACGACTGAACAAAAGGAAAAATACATGGATGAACCAATCACAAGCAAAACACCATACTTTGTTGAAAAAGAAAATTAATTTATTCAACGAAAAATAATCGACTAACTTTGAGGTCAGCAAACTTTTTGAGCAGAAGCCAAACAAAGTTAAAACCTTTCACACATGGTCACACAGATGACATAATGACCATGGCAGTTTTGTGGAATTTTTAGAGGTGATACACACTGGGTTGGCTTTTTTCAACTTTAACACCTCAAACAATTATTAGAATTTAAAACCACATCCAATTATTTTGTTTATTTCATACTGAACTAGAAGGGCACTCTTCAACATTGCGATTTCAGCAGATATGCCCCCACCCACATTATTACATACTTATACCAACTTTGATTTATATCCCTGAATGCAGATTCAAAATATTTAACAATTCTGGCTGCCAGACCATGTGTCCGATCAGGTTGAAATTTAAAATATATTCCACGTGACTACAAGATCATAACTGTGACGTTTCATATCGATTCATGAAGTGGTTCAAGAGAAAGAATTTTTTTTTAAGATTTTTGTTCAAATCAATGTGGCTGCCATACCATGCGACCTATTAATTATTCGTGAACCCCTTGGTATCCACAAAGCTTGCAGAACTTGTGTGTGAAGTTTCCCCTCGATCTGTCAAGCCATTCTGGAGAAGATGATTTTTTTTTTAAAGATTTGAGGGTAAATCCAATATGGCTGCCAAGCCATGTGACATATGACATCATAGTTAGAAAGCTTTTTGTTCCTCTTGGATAGGTGATCATACCTGCAAAATTTCACCTCAATCTGTTCAGCCGTTTTGGAGAAGATTTTTGTTGGTTTTTATGTTAAAATAATATTTCTGACGAACCATGTGACTGATGATGTCATCAATTTTATTCCCCCATAAACTTTAGCCCAGATGACCCTCAAGCATTTCATACTGATCGGATAAAGTGTTTGACGTATGCAATTATGATGTCATAATGAAGCCACCTACGATAACATTAAAAAAAACACTTCATTGCCATGTGGTTTGTGTCAGGTTTCAATGTGTCAGGTTTCATCTCCACATGTGTCAGGTTTCAATTTTTTTACCATGGAATAGTATCACAGATACATAGGTCTAAAGTTTTTCCTTTTTTCCAACGTGGTTGCCACACCACATGACCTATGACATTATAATTATCATTAAAACATTCTACATGAGAAGTGGCGAAAATTGTGTCAATCGGATATTGCCAAGAAAACAGAAAAAATTAGTATGGATGGAAGTATGTATGGATGGACAGACAACCCGAAAACGTAATGCCTCTGGAGCATTCATCAGCGGAAGCATAAACATAGGGGCAATACCCAAGGGTGCTCACCTGGTAGTGGCTGGATAAGATAACCAGGGAACCACTGGTAGGCATCGATGACCCACAAAATATGTAACAGAGAAGAAAGTAAACACCTATGGAATTTTTTTTAATGCCGTTAAACAAATTTTGGTACACCACTGGTGATAAAAGTTATGGTCAAGTTTCATCGAAATTGGGTGTGTCGTTTTAGAGAAGAAAGCAAATACATATTTTGGGGGGCAATCCCCCCCCTCCCCCATAGGCCCCAATTTTTCTAATGTCTTGAACAAACTTTGGTACATCACGGGTGATGAAGGTTGTGGTGAAGTTTTTTCAGAATTGTGTGTGTAGTTTTGGAGAAAAAAGCAAATACCTCTTTAGGGGAGGCAACCCCACCCCACCCCACAATAAACTCCCTCCATAGACCCCATCAGACTGATTTTTTTGGATGCCGTGAACAATATTTGGTGCATCTCGAGTGATGAAGATTGTGGTCATGGTTCATCAGAATTGCATGTGTAGTTCGTCGTGTCAAAAGGGAGGGTTTTCCACAGTAATGTGTCCCATTTCTCAAAGTCGCAATATTCACTTGCTTACACTCACTCATATTTCTCCTTTTCAAATGGAACACATTACTTCATCAAACACTTCCCTTTTGACACTACTACCCTGTGAGTCTGGGCTTCACCTTCCTTTCATATGATCATTTCTTTAACCAAATTGAATAGTCAAATAGGGATCCTATAAATATTTGTTTATGTTTTATTTTTGGGAATAACTAAATTTTCTTTAAAACTCATCACCATCGAGTATACCTGAACTTGGTTCTTTGTTTAATACCTTTGTTGAGTAGAGATGAAAAATGACATCGCTCTCTTAATACTCTTGTCTCAGCACCTAATTTTGGGGTAATGATAGCCTGACTCAACTTGGAAATTTCCCCAAACTTACCCATTGTTCTTTTTCCTGTTTTTCAACCGCACCCAGTATTTTCCCGAAATACTGTCAAACTGTGTTTCACTTCCTCAAAATACTTTTTCCATTATAAAAACCCGTGCTTCTCTCGCTTGAAAACATTTTGGCCCAATGGAGATTAACGAGAACTTGCTTTATTCCCATTTTTCTTCTTATGAAGAATATAACGACTCATCACAACATTGTTAAGTTTCATGCACAATGAAACTGTTAATGAAAGCCTTGTATATGATTAATTATATAACTAATTATTTTTATTTTTTTATTACAGCATTGTTTCATACAGTATTAAACTGTTGATGAAAGCCTTGTATATGATTAATTCCTCACCACATTAATTCCTCAAGAGTGTGTGTGTGTGTTGTGGTGTGTGTGTGGTGTGTGTGTGTGTGTGTGTGTGTGTGTGTGTGTGTGTGTGTGTGTGTGTGTGTGTGTGTGTGTGTGTGATATGTATTGGGTTTGTGTGTGTGTGTGTATATGTTTATGTATTGGGTATGTGTGTATGTATGTGTGTATATGTGTCTATGTGTGTGTGGTGTTTATACATGTGTGTATGTGTGTATACGTATCTGTGTTGTGTGTGGTATATGTATGTGTGCGGTGTTACATATTGTATGTGTCTTTGTGTGTGTGTGCGAGTGGTATGTATATATGTGTGTTTGTATGTATATGTGTATTGTTATGTCTGGCTTCCTTCTTGGAGCTATGGTGTAGCAGTTGGTCTTTATTTTGATTGTATATGATTAATTATATAACCAATTATTTATTTTTCTTTTTATTACAGCATTTAAATCTCACTCACAGATGAGGTGGATTGTTATGCTAATGATCTCCACAAGGAATGGGAAGCTCTGAATGAGGTCCTGACAGAATAAACGTGTTGTGTGTGGGGAATTAATAAACCAATCATTATATGAGGGAGTATGGATGTGGTGTATGGATGTAGATGTGATGTATGCATGTGAATTGAGGGTGGAGTGAATTTATTTATTTATCATCTTTGTCTTTTGTAATTCTTGTGAATTAAATAAACCCAAGATTTCTTCTCCCTTTAAATCATATAACTTTTAAGTCCAAAGAACTGTATCTATTACATCAACGATTTTAAAAAGTTCATTTGTTCATCGCTTAGTATAACCTTTTTTTAAAGTGTGATTTCCACCGATATATTCTTACGACATCACCAATCTTAAACTTTGGATTTCTCAGATTAATCTCACTTTCATATTCTAATTTTGTAAATGTTTCTGATGGTTTTGATTTTGTTGAGTAATGAACTGTCATGTTGAAATGATCTACAATATCCTGAATTAAAGATACTCAATGTTGAGAACCGAGTTGATGAATTTTTCAATATAGTCTCTCTTTTGAAGTGCAATTAAAATGCTCAATAACAACCATTAAAGGTACTGTATAATGTAATACGTTATCTTCAAGAAAATTCATAAATATTTTGTGGTAGAACTCTGTTCCCTCATCAATCCACAATTTATTAGGTTTTCTCTTGCTTTTATTAAATATCTGTTGGAAGGTCAACATAAGATTATTATGTCTTTTTTTTTTTTCAAAGGAACAACCCACTCATATCTACTCAAATCAATAATGGTTAAATCATACTTGTACCCCTTATCATTATTGAGTTCAATCAAGTCAGAGGAGCAGATATAATCAACTTCTTTGGAATAAATCTTCCTTCTATTAAACTTTGTGATTATTGGTTTCTGTAATTAATTAGCTAATTGCTCTTCAATCTTAATAACATCATTAGAGCCTATAAGTTTTTTGAATTTCCAAGCCCAAATTTCAATTTAGCACTGATCATCTTCTTCACGATGAACCTATCAACTTTTTCTCTCAAGGTTGGATTTTGTATCAAAGACAAATTACACAACATTTCTCGATCCGCTTCGTGACTTTCTTCCAACAGCATGCTATTTGCATAATCAACATTGTGCTTCATACACACTTCATCAACCCTATTTTGAGGTTTAGATCAAGGTTTAGGATTGTTAGCCTCATCTAATCTTTTATCCAAGTTTGTTCCCGGACCACAGAAAGAATACCCTGGTAGATGTAATTCCCCTGGTATTCCAGTTGTTGTAAATTTACATCCTGAGAAAAACTTTTGTACATCTCCCCCATGTTTTTAATGGGAGATGAATGTACTCTTTTTATAGCCACACATCGAACATATCCCTTTTTGTATAACCCTATTATTTTTACTTTTAACACATGAGATGTTTTTTAGTATTGCTTTTCTTTTTACATTTATGACAATAATTCATTTATTTATGAGAAAAATTCCTACAGAGTGCGAAAAACTCTTTAGTTTCCAACATATACATTTGAATGTTACTTTGGAAAAAAAATAAAGAATCCTTTGCAATGCCTTCACTTTCTCCTCCATTTATTTAAGAAAAAAAGTAAAACTTCAACCAAAGTCAATAACACCAATATCATCAATAATATAATATTTTCCTTCTTTCTCTTCCTTATCTCCAATTTCTCGTTTTAGTCTACTCCCTGAAATTGATGTTAATACTTATTTTTAATAGACTTTATATTCTTTCTTTTCCTCCTCAGTGCATTGAGATTGATTTATTTTCTGAAATATCTCTAATCTTTTTCTAATCTCACTGGTTTCCATACATATATTTATTCATTCTCTCTCTTTCCTCCCTCTTTATCTCCTCCCTCTCTCTTTTCTCCCTTGCCTCCTTCTCTCTTTTCTCACTTGCCTCTTTCTCTCCCTTCTCCCTCTCCTCCATCTCCTTTTCCTCACTCTGTTCCTCCCTTGCCTCAGTTTCTTCAACTCCTTCCTCATCTCTTTCTACCCTTGAACCACTTTCACCGCATAGAATATCAAACATATATTTATCTAGATTTCCCGATATTCCTGTGTCCAAAATATATTTATTTTACAACAGGAAACCAATAAAATTTCTTCTGGATTTTTAAACGAGCTTTATATTTTATCAACTTCATAACCTTTTCATTATTTAACATTTTAGTTAAATCCAAACTTGTTGGTTTATCAACAACAGTAGAGCCAATGATTTATTGAGAACCCCCCATTCTTATGTTGTAGAACATGTTTATTAAAATACCAAATACCCTTTTCATGTAGGTATGCTTGGACACGGAAATGATAATTTTCTTGAAGCCTTCTTGCTGTCATTTATGTATTAGAAATATATGATAGATTAATATGATGACAGGTAATACCTCCCCACCTTCCTGTTGTTAAATCAGTTTGTATTCCCTTACTTATTATGTAAATTCCTGTTCTTTGTGTTTTCATAATATAAACTACAGCAAAACCGTTTTTGATTTTAGCCTTATTAAATTATTTTATTTGTTGTTTACTAATCGTGCTTCCACAAATCTCATTATTGGCACCAAGTGGATAATATTCTTCCTTACGAGACTGCCAAAATTATTTCAGGTCTTGTAGGTTTATTTTAAATGACCAATTATATCCTAAATCATTCATATCATATCCCCAAAGTTATATTCTCATAAAAACTATATGCCCGTCTTTATAAAATTTAATTTCAATTGTAACTGTGAATTCTGCATGACCTGGAGATAAAATCAACATTTCTGTATCTTTGGAATACACAGCCATTTCATTTAAGGATACATATTGTGATACATAACTTAATCTCACCAAGTCATCACATCTGTCAGGCTTGGATAATTTATTAATTTGTAAACATTTTTCATATTAATATTTTTTGTTAGACTATATTTCTGTCGTTCAGCCTGTGCTTTTGTATAATAATTTGACAAATCAATATCCAACTCTTGGGTTAGACCAAAGGTAGAACCATCTTTTCCAACATGTCATTCATACTAAATTAAAAATAACTTCATAAAACTTGGTATTATTGTTGAGTTGAAATAACACATACAGATGTAATTGACCACAACACTTGGAGTTTAATTTTTGAACTTGAAATGTTTGATAAACACCATTCTGTAAGAATTTCATGACTTCAACTGGTGGTGGAAGACCATAACTATCAAAATAATATTTGGCCTCATTATTACAAATACAAACCCAATGTGAACCATTTCCATTATTTTCTTCTAAATTCAAAATAATATTCATTGTATTTTCAGACAACTTTGGTAATTCATCTCTCATACAAGTAACCACATTATGAATTTTTAATTTTTTACTATATTTGGCAAGTTCTATATTTGTTGTTGTATTCTTTCCAAATTCTTTAAACCACTCATCAATGCTCATTTATTTATGAGAAAAATATAATCCTTTACCACTTTTAGTTAATTTTACACCAGCTTGTGTGATAGAAGAAAGCATATCTCCAACTGGATGGGTCAATATACCATGAGATGCTTAACAAATTCTAACAAAAGGTTTTTCAGTGATTTTCTTACCTACTGGGTGTTTTAAATGACAGAAAAAAGTCTACCAAAATCTGACCACCATAAGTGAGTTAAAGCTGGTTCAGTTCCAAGATGGCCACCGCTGACCCTGAAAATCAGGAAGGTGGCTGTAACTTCCTTGTTATTAGGTGGAGAACAATAATTTTGGTATCTAACCTAGGGTTTTAAGGGTCAAGCAATTCATTGGTGCCAATGGATTTATAACTTGGTCCATCAAATCTTACCTTAACACACTTAATCTACCTCAAATACTTTCCAGAATAAATCATTCATGAGTGTAGCATTTGTGTTATTCCCAGCCTCAGTGAATGTAAATTTACACAACAAGAAACTTGCTGCTCGATTCAAATAAGTTTGTTGATTACTTATTTCAAAGCTTTTTGTTCTGTTTGTATTCCAGTCTGTTCCTGTTACAGCATTTGCCCTGAAGTAGTCTTCTTTTCTAGTAGAGTTTGAGATGACAATGGTATCATCAAAATCATAGATACTATCAGTTGCTTCCATCCTTGTATTTATTTAGTAAACAAAAAAATGATGTTAAAACTTTTGAAATGTTTATCCAAGTATTTGAATTAGTTTCTGTTATTCTTGGAGAGACAATGGAGTTTTGCCTTTCTTAATTTGTTTTATTGCTTGCAATTTATGGGATTCCTTTTGGGAATCTTTTATACTCTTTATAGCACCCGCGACATTTCCCACAGCAGAAGTGGTTGAACCAATTAGGTCTTTATGTTTAAGAATAGTTGAACCTATACCCCTTGGAGTATCAATTATCCCATCTCCTTTAATTCTAAATTGATGTCCTACACCCCGTTGTCTCTTAGGTATATAGTATCCTCTACCAAGATATACGCATTCACCCTTATAGTATGGTGAAAGAAACATCCCACCCCCTGTAATCATTTTATATTTTCCCAACTCGTGTTTCGTCACAATAACCATCGTTTTTTATTTATTGGAAAACTTCATGTAGGTGAATTCTGATGGATATAATTTCTCCATTGAAGGAAATAATATGATTATCTTGATCGGTTATCCTAAAATTTACTCTGTATATGGTTTTTCCTGAGCCTGGTATTGGCTTAGTGGTTCGGGTGGCTGGAGATCCTCGGGGTCCTGAGTTCAAGCCCCGCTGGCTACTGAATTAACATCAGGGAGGTTGACTCAGCCTGTCATCCTTCTGAGGTCGGCGAAATGAGCACCAGTATACTGGTAATTATCCCTGCGTGTCGAAGGCGAATAAAGGGCGCCATTTTTATATGGCGTCAGGAAGGGCATCCGGCCATAAAAACATTGCCTCAAAAAAGGGTACCATGATTGGAGCCCACAAAAAGCTGACCCCTGCTCAGGGGAAAAGGCTTTAAAATGGTGTGATGATGATATGTTTTTTCCTGACACGGGTAGATAAATTAGATTTTTCGGTTCCACATTTAATTTATAACCAATTGGTATGCGCTGAATGAAAATATTGTATTTGTTCTTATTCCATCGTATCAACACCATCAATCAAATCACAGTGAATTAATACTGAATTTACACCTGAGGATATTTGATTGACATTATCATTATAAAAAAAGTCTATTCATTTCAATATTTTTTGAGGACAAACCCAATAACTCTCTAAATGAATTATCAATTGTGAAATCTACTTTGTCATTATTTTAAGTTTAATAGTTGATTTTGAAGTGTGTTTTTGAATACCTGTCACAATATATTTTGGTTTATCACCTTGTTCTTTCATAAGGCGAGCAATTTCGGAAGATATTTGGGAAATATCATATGCTCCGGGTGAAACTGCTATAGTTTTGTATCCGCTTCCCGGATTATAACTAAACTTGGCATTTATCTCTGTGATATTAAAAAGGGTATTGTAAGTTTCTATGGACAATAAAGATGCCTCATTCTTTTGTTGCGTCAAGTTGTAGTAGGTAAGGGAATAAAGTCGTGTGGTCTCTCGTTATGAAATTAAAACTAAGTATTGTGCTTCTCATTTATAAGTTTGAAAAAGTCTGTATATAACTATTATAAATCTTTCTTTTATTCTCTGAAACACCACACTTGTTCAATAATCTTGAAAAGAAGATAATACAAATAATTTTTCTTCCAACATTCAGTGGTAGTAATTTTACCATTATATTCTTCATAAAGACTTATAAATATAAATACTTCTTTATCATCTTTCATCAATAAAAAAAGCTCGAATGAGCTAAGATCCTCGTCCTCTTAATGATGACGTCATAAAAACGAATATGACGTCATTGTGATGTATCAGGTTTGCGATAAATATCTGTGCTAATGCCTGGCTTGATTCCGCAAACAAAATTCAAACAGGTTGCTTAGTTTCGGAGATATAGGCAATTTCCATTAGCGGCGATAATATGACGTCAATTTTTTTTTCTCGGAAGAATTTCCAAAATCGGAGATGGTTACTCCCTGAACGTGGGCTTTCTGCATATACATGGCAAGTTTCACGAAGATCTGATGAAAACTCTGGGTTGTGAAACGAAAAATGTCAAAAAATAGGAATGACATCATAAAATTGATATGACGTCATAGTGATGTATCATATGTGCGGTAAAATTCATCTCTGCTAATGCCCTGTTCGATTCCCGCAACAGAATTCAAAAAGCTTGCCGAGTTTGAGATAATTTTTTAGGCGATTTCCATTAGCGGAGATATTTTGACATCATAACTTTTTTTCTAGGAGGAATTTTCAAAATCGGAGATGGTTACTGTCTGCGCAGCGTATTTTTACATATATATGCCAAGTTTCAGGAAGTTTCGATGAAAACTGTAGGCTGTGAAACAAATGAAACAAAAACCAAAAAAATGTCAAAAAATAGGAATGACCTCATAAAATTGATATGTTGTCACAGTGATGTATCATATGTGCGGTAATTCATCTCTGCTAATGCCCTGTTCGATTCCCGCAAACAGAATTCAAAAAGCTTGCCTAGTTTCGGAGATAATTTTTTAGGCGATTTCCATTAGCAGAGATATTTTGACGTCATAACTTTTTTTCTAGGAGCAATTTTTAAAATCGGAGATCGTTACTGTCTGCGCAGGGTATTTCTACATATATACGCCAAGTTTCAGGACGTTTCGATGAAAACTGTAGGCTGTGAACGCAAAAAGTCCACAAGAACAACAACGTGAGTAAGACTTAGAGATCCTCCACGAGGATCTAATAATTCTCATTAGCATCTACAATTGATGAATTTTTTTCATTTTCATCATGAGAGAATTAAACTCATTTAACATGGGATAAAATATCTTTGTATTGACATTTAGTAATTATTTTCATATTCATTAACTTGCTTAAAATGGCTGATGCTTCATTAAAACAATTGTTGTTTCCAGCCTTCTTACTACCTCACAGCAATAACAGTCTATTAACTCATTCTGATGGATCATTTGGAAGAAAACTACACTTGAACCAAGCCTACTTAAAGCCTCAATAATGTGTTTCTCATTCTCATTCTTCTTTCTTCTCCTAGCAACACTAACCCCATAAACAGGTGAGTTTAGTAAATCAATAAATGCTCTATCCTCTTCATTTTTCACATTCAATGCCTCATTGAAATAATCTGAGACATGATTCTTGGCTAAAATATAATATCCATCTTTTGTAAGAAGAAACATTAATCTGTGCATTAATTTAACAGGTGGTCGGGTAGAACCTATGAGTAGGGTGAATATACTGATTCTGGCTCACTTTTCCCCATGTAAATGAATGGGGGATTTTCAGGAGGAGAGAATAGTCATAAAAATTGTTATGGATTAGATCCTGCCCACTATTTCACAGCTCCTGGTTTAGCTTGGAGTGCAATGTTGAAAATGACAAAACAAGATCTAGATTTAATCAGTGATGTACATATTTTTGATGATTGAGAAGTCTAAGAGAGGTGGAATATCACAAGTATGTTCAAAAAGATATGCTAAAGCAAATAATAAATATCTTCCAAATTATAATAGTGAAAAAGTAGTAATTATTGATGTATTTTGATGCTAATAATTTGTATGGATGGGCAATGTCTCAATCTCTGCCTTATGGTAAATTAGAGTGGGTGGAAGAAAAGGATTATGAAAAGGCTTTGATGAATATTGTTATTTCTTCTCAAGAGGAATTGAATGAGAAGAAAAGGGTATTATTTAGAAGTTGATTTGAGGTACCCGAGTGATCTTCATAATAAGCATAAAGACCTTCCTTTTGCATGTGAGAAGAAACCCAAAGAAAGAAGGTTAAGTGATTATCATAAAAGTTTTAATATTAAAGGCAAATCAACAGAAAAGTTATTAACAACATTCTATGATAAAGAGGGATATGTTTTGCATCAGAGAAGCTTAAACAGTTTTTGAGAGAAGGATTGAGGTAGCTAAATTCATAGAGTTTTAAAATTTAAACAAAGTCCTTGGATGAAAAAGTATATTAAATTCAATACAGATATGAGAACAATACAAAGTAAAATTTGAAGGGGATTCTATAAATTGATGAATAATGCTGTCTTTGGAAAGACAATGGAGAATGTTAGAAACAGGCAAAACATTAGATTTGCAACATTTGGAAAGAACGCTTCGAGATTGATAAATAAACCAAGTTTTAAGAGAGAAGAGTTTTTTTCAGAGAACTTTTCTGCTATTCATATGGAAAAGGAAAGTATTGTAATGGATAAACCAATTTATATTGTAACAGCAGTTTTGATTTATCAAAGATATTGATGTATGATTATTTGTATAATGGCTTAAAGAAAGAGTATGGTGAAAATGTTTCATTGTTGTATATGGACACTGATAGTTTTATCCTAGATATAAAAACTGATGATGTTTATAAAGATATGAAGAAAAATATTGGAGTATATGATACAAGTAATTTTAGTAAGAAGAGCGAGTTATTTTCCAAAAAGAATGAAAGGTTATTGGTAAGTTAAGGATGAGTTGGGTGGAAAAGTAATGAGTGAGTTATGGATTGAGAGCAAAGGCATATGCTTATAAGTATGGTGATCAGATTGATAAGAGGTTAAAGGGAATAAAGAAATATGTAATAAAGAAATCAATAACTTTTAGAATTATTAAATTGTTTTGATGAATAAGAAGGAATATAGGAAATGAATACAATAAGAAGTTATAAACATAACATATATAGTGAAGAAGTAATAAAAAGGCATTAGGAGCCTTTGATGATAAGAGATTTATTTTAGATAATGGAATAGATTGTGTTCCATATGGATATTGTATGAAAGGTGTATAGAATAGATTGTGTTTTAACAATGGGAAGATGGGTTAGGGTTTTTTTTAAGGCTACCGCCGCGTTTTTTCACAATATATAAATGGTTAAACCAAATATATCAAACTAAAGAGTGGAGAAAATCTCAGTCTTGGTATATAAATGGAAAACATAATGAATGTGAAAAATATCAAATAAGTCTTATTGAAAAATAACGAAACAAAGGTAATAAAACAAATAAGCGAATCAATTTAAAAACTAGTAAGTTAGAGGATGTAAGAAAAAAATAAATATCCTTGAATGGACTGAAACTCTGATGGTTATCAATTGAACAATGGAAACAATTTACTATAATCTCAAAATGATATGTGGCTCAGGAGGTGGTCAAAAGAGCATTAAGAGAAGTTTATCATTTTATAATGGCACAAAGGGGTATCTTAAAAATTATAAGATTCAAATGTTTTGTTTTTAAATATTTTAGATGGGGATTATGTGCAAAGAAAATTAAACTCTTGAAAGAATTTGAGAATGAAAAATCTTTATAGGTTCAATGAGTGAGCTAAACAATATGCATTGGTTATTTGAAAAAGAGTGTCCCTAGGCTTACATGTTTCAGATATTTCTTTCGAATCACCTTTAACAAACCACATTACTACTTGAACAATCTTTATCTTGTCGCATTGGTTATTTGAATAGAATGCCCAGGTTAAAAGGGGAGACACAAACAAATATACCTTGGGATAAAAAGGGGGTGTATTTTTAGGGAAAAAACGAAAGCAATCCG
>CM068952.1:157088551-157099262 GCA_035128595.1 Eptatretus atami | reverse complement strand
TTTGGCTCACTTTTCCCATGTAAATGAATGGGGGATTTTCAGCGATTCATTTTTTTTTTCCCTAAAAATACACCCCCTTTTTATCCCAAGGTATATTTGTTTGTCTCCCTTTTAACCTAGGGGCATTCTATTCAAATAACCAATGCGACAAGATAAGATTGTTCAAGTAGTAATGTGGTTTGTTAAAGGTGATTCGAAAGAAATATCTGAAACATGTAAGCCTAGGGACACTCTTTTTCAAATAACCAATGCATATTGTTTAGCTCACTCATTGAACCTATAAAGATTTGTTCATCTCAAATTCTTTTCAATAGTTTAATTTTCTTTGCACAATAATCCCCATCTAAAATATTTAAAACAAAACATTTGAATCTTTATAATTTTTTAAGATACCCCTTTTGTGCCATTATAAAATGATAAACTTCTCTTAATGCTCTTGTTTGACCACTTCCTGAGCCACAGATTATTTTTTGCATAAGCCCCGCCCACTTTTCCCTAAGCCCGCCCACTTTTCATGAGGTATTTACGTAAGCCCCGCCCACTTTTTCCTAAGCTCCGCCCACTTTTTCATAAGCCCGCCCACTTTTCCGAGATATTTCCCATAGGCCACGCCCACTTTTCCATAAGCCCCGCCCACTTTTGCTAAACCCCGCCTACTCTTACATCATTTCCAGTTCATCCCTGACTCACAAGGAAATCACAAGCAATTCTGGAGTGTTATGGTTTTGAAGCCTACCTAGGCTTGCTCAGGGAATTTCCAAAGAAACCACACCCACCAGTCTTTCCCTATAAAAGCCTCAAGCCCAGGCTCCATTTTAAACATTTTTCTGCTGGCAATGGTGTGCTGTGTGCTTGCCTGGAACTCTATGACTTGTATGGAACTAAACTACAAGTTGATGAATTGGATTCAAACCTCTTATCTGTTGAGGTAAGATTTTATTTCCCTATTTTCAGTTTGATTTAAACATCGACTCATTTAATATTACAATAACTTAATTATACATTATTTTCTCTCACAGGAAATTGTATCTGAAAATACCGATTTTTGCCACAACTTTGGGTGAAATTGTTGGCTTGGTTGAAGACCTGTGAGGACCAAGACCCACAGAACGAGCAAGACCTTGAGTGGGATGACTTTGGGTTCCTTGGGGATTGACTGCTTGTATGGAACTAAACCTACAAGTTGATGAATTGGATTCAAACCTCTTATCTGTTGAGGTAAGATTTTTATTTTCCTTTTTCAGTTCCTTTTAAACATCGACTCATTAATAATTAAATTACTTAATTAATACATTATTATTTTCTCTCACAGGAAATTGTATCTGAAATGCAATATGAAAATACCGATTTGCCACAACTTGGGGCGAAATTGTTGGCTTGGTTGAAGACCTCATGAGCGACCAAGACCCACAGAACGAGTTTGTCCTTGATGACCCAACCAAAGAGTTATACCTTGGAGACCAACAAAATCCTGAAAAAGAGTTTTACAGCAATAGTACTCATTGCGAGTTGTCAAGACAATACCCACTGAACAAGTTATACCTTGATGAGCCAGAATACAAGTTTTACCTTGGAGACTCACAAATTTTGAAAAAATCAGTAAATGAGTTCTGCCTTGATGGTTTAAATAACTACCTTGGAGACTCAGGAAAAGGGTTCTGCCAAGATGGTTCTAATATGGGGACCTACCTTGGAGACTCACAATTTTGAAAAAATTAGTAAATGAGTATCCTTGGTGGTTTTAGAATATGAAACCTACCTCGGAGACCTCACAAATTTTTGAAAAAAATCAGTTAAATGAGTTTCTGCCTGATGATCTCTCTCTTTATCAGTATATTCACCCTACTCCTATGAACCTCAATTCATCATTATATATCATTACCTTTTCTTTAACAAGATAGAATATTGGTGGTTGTTCTGTTGGAATGAGACCTGCTATGGTTTTTGAATCTGTTGAATATTCATTGTTTTGGTGAGCATTCACAACATAATCAGGGGGTTGATTTATCTCTTCCAGTTGTTGAAATAATCCTTCATCATCATATTCGAATTCTCCGATATCTTCTAGTTCTTGCTCCGTCATTTGACGAAAATCTTTTATCATTTGAAGTTTTTTAGGGATGTATTCTATCATATGAACTGTAGACATTTGTTGAGTTTTTAAAAGTAGTTTCAAAAATTTATCTTGTTTTCTATAAAATGCTTCTTCACCTGTTAGTTTCTGTCTGTGTTTCTTCTTTATGTCTTCCTGTTGTTTTGCAACTTTTGAAACTAACTCTTGATGCTCTTAAAACCTTGCTCGTTCTTTTGCATCCATTTATTTATTGAAAAATATCAATTACTATCTCATCTTGATTCACAACAATATATTTATATCTTCCAGTAGTGTGTTTCATTTACTTCTCAAATTATTTTTTCTACAGAATGTAGAACAATTGTCTTTCCAAAAATTATTTATATCTTTTGAATTTAACTTAAATAAAATACAAGTATTAGCATTATTTCTTGTTGAGCGATGAGGCAGTTGAAAGGATGATTGACCAAGATAAATACAATTACAAGAGGAATGTCTCCCTCTTGTGTAGTAGCTATCCATAACCATTTGGTTTCTCTCATTAACACAATCATCAAAAATGAGAGGTTCTTTTTTGATTTATCTAAATCTTGGGGTGAAGTAATTGCATCCATATTATGACAAAGAGTACAAGTTATAGGTTTTATTTCCTTTACATTTCTGTGTATCACAAAATAGTTGTATCATATCTTAAATGTTACAATCATTTAGTTTGTTTTGAATATAAATAAACCAATAAAGTCTTCTTTTTGAAGACCTGCATTAACACCTTGTGAGCGAAGTTTGATATACTACAGGTTGGAAAACTTGACTTTGTGAAAATTATTAAATTATCAAAATCTAAAAAGTTGGGAATAAGGAGCATCTTTAAAAGCAAGCAGGTTTTTCCACATCCACTTGAACCAACTATGAGACATCTTAATTAATTCATAAGATTTTTGTGGTTGTTAAGTTTTATCTTGTTTCCCCAAATGGGTAAAAAAAAAATTTGTTATATATTTAGACAATAAATTATTAAATTTTTATAGGTTTTTTTAGAAACTACATTATGCTTTATTTTGAGTTCAGGTTTAATTTCAAGATAATCCATTATTTTATTTAAACAATATGTTGTGTTGATATTTCCCTGAAAATGACAATCGTGAAGAATCTATATCATTTCATGAAACATTACCCTCATTTAATCACTCTTCTCATGTAAGAAATGGTGAATTATCACCCTCGGACTTAACATTCATTTCTCTTTTTCATCATGTAAAGTAGTAATTCATTTTTGGTGTAATTTTGAAACAACTGTTCCTTTTTTATATTTCTTATTTTCATAAAGTAAAAGATAATCATAGAATATACATTGTTTATAGGCTTTTGACTGTGTTTAATCCCACTCTATCACATACAGGACAATTCTGAAATTTGTCACACAGAGAATCAGGGAATTCAAGAGGCTCAACACGAGTATATCTAATATATAATTTGAAGTTTTTGTTTGTTTGTTTGTTTGTCTGCACGCGCTAATCTCCTGAACGGTGAAAGATAGGAGGAAACCTCTAAAACAAAAAATGTCGGGACGGGCCCCCGGAATGTTATATGCTAGGTGGCGAGGCCCCTCGGCCGGGGGGGGGGGGTGTTTTCCCCTCACCAACCCCGTTAAGCTCTTCAGATGTAATTCATCTTCGGTATGATCTTCGGTATTCTCATCGGTACTTTCATCATCATCTATAAAACTACTTTCATAACTTTCGTTTGAACACAAACTCATGGTATTATAAGTCTTCTGTTCCAATAGAGATACTATCATAATGTTCAAAATCTTCACTTGAATAATAACTCGTATTAAATTAGTAGAAAAAACATTACCATCTATATCCATATACTTTTTTTCATAAACAGATTCAACTACTACATTTTTATATATGAAAAAGGTAATTTTATAATGATCCTTTACTACTACTGAACAAAATGTCATTTCACCTCATATATTTACATCCTTTATTTCATCAAAACAAATCTTTGGAGTTGTTGAAAAAAACAAACAAATTTCTCCTTGCTTATTGCTGATGGTCTTATCTTTTTTTTCTAAAGTTTCATCCATAAGGATTTTCTGTTTTGATACTTTTACTTGTTTCATTGCTTTTTCTAGTTTTGAATATATTGCTGGAAGGAGAAGAGAGACGTTTGTTAGAGCTACGTTAATTGAGGTTCTTCCAGATATACTAAAGGTCCTTCCACTGAAGGAAATTCAAGAACCCATATTATCAGTCATAATTGTTTTTATCCAATAGTTGTTATTGGCAGCCGTGTTGGAAAAAGGAAAAACTTTGGACCTCTGTATTTCCAAAACCGCTCCATGGAAAAAAATTGAAACTTGGCGCATGTCAAGTGCTCCCCATAGGAACCAAGTGTGAATTTTCGAGGATGCCATAGTTGGCTTCGTTATGACGTCATAATTGCATACATCGAACGCTTTATCTGATCAGTATGAAAATTTTTGAGGTTTCATAAAAACTTTCAAAAATCTTCTCTGAAATGGCTGAACAGATCGAGCCAAAACTTTACAGGTATGATCGCCAATATATGAGGAACAAAAAGTTCTCCACATATGATGTCATAGGTCACATGGCTTAGCAGTTTTGATTTTTTGAAGAATAAACCTTTAAAAATCTTCTTTTCCAGACAGCTTGACAGATCGAGGGGAAACCACCCACATGTTCCTCAAGTATGGGGGATACCTGGGTGTTCACAAATAATTTGTAGGTCACATGGTCTGGCAGTCATGTTGGATTGAACAAAAATCTTTAAAAAATTACTTCTCTTGAACTGCTTCAGCAATCAACGTGAAACGTCACAGTTATGATCTAGTACTCATTGGGAATATATTTTTAAAATTTCAACCTGATCGGATGCGTGGTATGGGAGCCAGAACTGTTTAATATTTTGATTCTCGGTTCAAGGATTTAAATAAACTTGGTACAAGTATGTATAATGATGTAATAATGTGGGTGGAGGCATATCTGGTGATGTCACAACGTTGAAGAGTGCCCTTCTAGGTCCCCTCGCTGGAGAGGGTGTGGCATTTGGGTCCGTTTGTTTGGCTGTTTGTTTGTTTGCCTGCACAGAACTTTCATGCTTTTCTCCACAACCGCTTGTTGGATTGAGACGAAATTTTCACCATTGGTGCAACGACTCATGTAGAATGTTAAAATGATAATTATGATGTCATAGGTCATGTGGTGTGGTAGCCATGTGGAAAAATTGTAAAAACTTTGGATCTCTGCATCTGAAACCACACCAGGGGAAAAAATGCAAACATGGCACACGACAAGTACTCCTCCTGTGGAATGTTTGATTTTTTTTAATGACATCATAGTTGCCTCATTATGACATCATAATTGCATATGTAGAACGCTACATCCAATCAGTATAAAATTTTTTGAGGGTCTTCTAGGGGACAAAATTGTCCTCAGAAAAAAGATTGATGATGTTATTGGTCAAGTGATTCGGCAGCCATATTATTATTATTTTTTTTAATTTTCAAAAATATTCTCTGATATAGCTGGAGATCGAGGCGAAACTTTATACGGATGACCGCCTGTCCTTGAGGAACAAAATGTTCACATATGATGTCATTGATCACATGGTTTGGCACCCATATTGGATTTACCCAAAAACCTATAAAAATCTTCTCCAGAATGGCTGGACAAATCGAAGGGAAACTTCACAGTGTGTTCCCCAAGCCTTGGGTGTACAAATTTGTTAAGGAATTATAATTAATGTCACATGGTTTGGCAGCCATCTTGGATTGAAGAGAAATATTAAATAATGTTTTCTCTGGAACCGCTTAATCAATTGTGAAACTTCAAATCTATGATCTAGTCGCAATGTGGAGAATTGTCTCCGTCTCCGAGAAAGAAGAGAGAGAGAATTGAAATTTAAACTTGATCAGACACATGGTCTGGCAGCCAGAATTAATTCTGAATTTTTTTTGATATGGGTTTTTTTTAATTTTTAGTGTTTTTTTCAATAATGCTCACTTGGCTGTGCCAGGATGAGTTTGAGGGTAGAGGAGTAGCAGCTGAAATGCAAATCCTATCCAGGTACCTCCAGATGACTTCATATTTGCTTTTTTCTTGTTTGGGTTTCTTCTGATTACTCAAATGCAGGACTGTACCCATTTAGTCTTCCATTTGATTTGAATTGAATTTATTTTAATCCCATTCTAAATTTAATTGAATAATAATCTTTAAAAACGTCATGGGTCGGTCAGGTGTCCCATCAAAGCGGCGTTGCATCAAAGTGGGATGTCTTGGTACCCGGTCATCACTGCGAGCAGTTATAAAGTGGCAGTTCTAATTATGTCAAATTAATTATGTAGCACACCAGTACACAAAAGCAGTCCTGGCGAGGGTCTGCAATCTGATTTCTCTTTCTTGTTTTTTCGTTATGGTACAGAGACAGAGAGAGAGACAGAAGACAACAGAGACAGAGACAGAGACAGAGACAGAGACAGAGACACAGAGAGAGAGAGAGAGAGAGAGAGAGAGAGAGAGAGACTGGAGAGACAGAAGAGGAGATTGGAGAGATTGACAGAACAGAGAGAGGAGAAGAAAGGTGAGAGGGGGAGAGGGGAGAAGGAGAGAGAGAGAGAAGGAGAGAGAAAGGAGGGGGAGAGGGAGACTGGAGAGACTGGAGAGGAGATTGAAGATTGAGAAGAGACAGGAGGCGAGAGAGGGAGACGGGGGAGGAGAGAGAGAGAGAGGAGAGATTGAATGGAGACGGAGAGAGGGAGAGGGGGGAGAAGAGGGAGAAGAGGAGAGAGAGGAGAGACGGAGAAAGGAGAGAGACGGAGAGAGACGGAGAGGTGAAGAGAGGAGGAGGGGAGAGAGAGAGAGAGAAGAGAGAGAGAGAGAGAGAGAGAGAGAGAGAGAGAGAGAGAGAGAGAGAGAGAGAGAGAGAGAGAGAGAGAGACTGGAGAGGAGATTGAGAGAGACAGAGAGAGGGAGACGGAGAAGGAGAGAGGAGAGAGAGGAGAGATTGAGACAGGAGACAGAGAGAAGAGAGAGAAGAGAGAGAAGGAGAGATTGAGATGGAGACGGAGAGAGAGAAAGAGAGAGAGGGGTGAGAGGAGGAGGGGGATTAGCGAGAGAGAGAGGAAGAAGAGGGGAGAGAGGAGAGAGAGGAGAGATTGAGACGGAGAGAAGACGGAGAAGGAGAGAGAAGGAGGGAGAGAGAAAGAGAGAGAGAGGGGTGAGAGAGGAGGGGGATAGAGAGAGAGAGAGAGAGAGAGAGAAGAGAGAGAGAGAGAGAGAGAGAGAGAGAGGGAGAGAGGAGAGAGGAGGGGAGAGAGGAGAGAGAGAGGAGAGATTGAGACGGAAGAGACGGAGAAGGAGAGAGAAGGAGGGAGAGAGAGAGAGAGAGAGGAGGGGAGAGAGGAGAGAGGGAGAGAAGGAGAAGGAGAGAGATTGAGACAGGAGAGATTGACACGGCAGACGGAGAGAGAAGGAGAGAGACCGGAGAAGGAGAGAGAAGGAGAGAGACGAGAAGGAAGAGAGAAGGAGAGAGAGAGGGGTGAAGGGAGAGAGAGAAGGAGGGAGGAGAGAGAGAGAAGTAGAAGGGAGAGAGGAGAGAGGGAGAGACTGGAGAGACTGGAGAGACTGGAGAGACAGAGACGGGGAGACGGGAGGAAGAGAGAGAGATATGAGAGAGGAGGAGAGGAGAGATTGAGAACGGAGACAGGAGAGAGAGAAAGGAGAGAGAAGGGAGGAAGGGAGGGGGAGAGAGAGGAGAGACAGAGAGGTGAGAGGTGAGAGGTGAGAAGGATAGAGAGAGAGAGAGAGATGTGAGAGGTGTAGAAGGAGAGAGAGACGAAGAGAGAGAGGAAGAAAGGTGAGAGGGGGAGAGAGAGAGAGAGAGAGAAGGAGAGGGAGGGAGAGAGGGAGAGACTGGAGAGACAGGAGAAACAGGAGATTGAGAGAGACAGAGACAGAGAGGCGAGAGGGGAGACGCGAGACGGAGAAGAGAGAGGAGAGAGGAGAGTGAAGGAGAGATTGAGAGAAAGGAAGAGAGGAGAGAAGAGAGAGAGGGGGAGAGAGAGAAGAGAGAGCAGAGACGAGAGGTGAGAAGGAGAGAAAAGAGGGAGAGAAGAGAGAGAGAGAGAGGAGAGAGAGAGAGAGAGAGAGAGAGAGAGAGAAGAGAGAGAGACTGGAGAGGAGATTGACAGAGAGAGAGAAGGAGAGAAGAGAGAAAGGAGAGGGGAGAGAGGGAGAGGAGAGAAGGAGGGAGAGAGTGAGAGAGTGGAGAGACTGGAGAGAACTAGAGAGAAGGGAGAGACAGGAGAGAAAGGTGAGAGGGGGAGAGCGGGAGAGGAGAGATTGAGACAGGAGGAGAGAGAGGAGAGATTGAGACGGAGAGAGACGGAGAAGGAGAGGGAGGGAGAGAAAGAACGAAGGAGGAGAGAAGGATAGAGAGGAGGAAGAGGAGAGAGAGAGAGAGAGAAGAGAGAGGAGAGAGAGAGAGAGAGAGAGAGGAGAGAGGGAGAAGAGGGAGAGAGTGAGAGAGTGGAGAGACAGGAGAGGAGATTGAGAGATTAAGAGAGAGAGAGAGAAGAGAGAGCGAGAGAGAGAGAGAGAAGGAGAGAGGATTGAGACAGAGGAGACATAGAGAGAGGAGAGAGAGGCAGAGATGGAGGAGAGAAAGAGAGAGAGAGGAGGGGGGGGAGAGAGGGGAGAGGAGGAAGGAGATGAGAGAGAGTGTGAAGGAGGAGGGGGATAGGAGAAAGAGAGAGAAAGGAGAGAGAAGGAGAGAGACGAGAAGGAAGAGAAGGGATAGAGGAGAGAGGGGGTGAGAGGAGGAGGGGGGGAAGAAGAGAGAAGTGAAGGAGAGAGAAGGGGGAGAGAGAGGAGAAGAGAGAGAGCGTGAGAGGGGAAGAGAGAAGAGAAGGAGAGAGAGCGAGAAGGGGGGGGGGAGAGAAGGAGAGACGAGGGAGACAGGAGTAGGAGAGAGAATGAGAGAGAAGAACGTAGGGAGACGAGAAGGAGAGAAGAAGAGAGGAGAGAGAGAGAGGAGAGATTGAGTGAGATGGGAGAGAGAGAGAGGATGAGGGACGTAAGGAGAGAGAAGGAAGAGAGAAGAGGAGAGAGAGGAGAGAGAGATGGGTTAGAGAGGGGAAGAGAGAAGAAGATGAGAGAGAGCGGAAGATAGTAGAGTAAGAGGGCAGAGAGAGAAAGCAAGAAGAGAGAGAGAGGACGAGATTTGAGACGGAGAGAGGAGAAGGAGAGGAAAGAGAGAGAGAGAGAGAGGCGTGAGAGAGGAGAGAGGGATGGAGGGATGAGAAGGACGATGAAAGAAGGGAGAGAGGAGAGATTGATGACAGGAGACAGAGAGAAGAGAGGGAGAGATGAAGAGAGACTGGACAGAGAAGGAGAGAGAGGAAGGAGAGAGAAGGGGTGAGAGAGGAGGGGAGAGAAGAAGAGAGACAGAGAGGTGAGAGGATGGAGAAGAGAATGTGAGGAGAGAGAGAGAGAGAGAGAGAGGAGAGAAGGTAGAGTGGAGAGAGGAGGAGAGAAGAAAGGAGAGAGAGAGGAAAGGAGAGAGTGGAGAGAGGGGGAGAGAAGAGACAGGAGAGACAGGAGAGAGAAGTAGAGGGAGAGAGAGTGAGAGTTGACAGAGACAGAGAGAGAAGGAGGGAGAGGTTGAGCAGAGAACGGAGAAGGAGAGGAGAGGAAGAGAGAGAAGGAGAGGGAGGGGAGAGAGAAGGGATAGGAGAAAGAGAGGATGAAGAGAGGAGAGAGAGAGAGAGAGAGAACGTGAGGTGAGAAGAGGAGAGATAGAAGAAGAGAGCTAGAGAGAGAGAGGAGACAGTGAAGTGGAGAGACAGGAGGAGATGATAAGGCAGAAGGACAGAGAGAGGTAGTGAATAGGAAGGAGTGGAAGTGAGATGTTTGAGACAGAGAGGGATAGAGAGAAGGAGATAGGAAGAGAGAGAGAGGGGAGGGGAGGAGGAGAGAGAGAAAGGAGAGAGAGGAGGAGAGAGAGGAGAGAGTTAGAGGAAGAGAGGAGAGAAGAGGAGAGAGAGGGGAGGAGGGAGAGAGGAGGAGAGGGGGAGAGAGAGGCAGGAGACAGAGAGGAGGAGGATAATGAAGACCCGAGATGAGAGAAGATGAGAGAGACGAGAGAGAAGGAGAGAAGAGAGGGAGTGAGAGGAGTGGGGGGAAGAGAGAATGAAGGAGAGAGAGAAGGAGGAGAAAGAGAGGAAAGGACTGGAGAGACAGGAGAGGAGATTGAAGATTGACAAGAGAGAGGAGAAGAGAAGGAAGAGAGAGAAGGAGAGAAAGAGGAGAGATGGAGAGAGAAAAGAGAGAGAGGAAGGGGGGGGGAGGAGAGGAGAGAGAGGAGAGGGGAGAATTAGACAGGAGACAAGGGGAGAATGAGAAAGGAGAGAAGAAGGAGGAAGAAAGGAGAAGAGAGGAGGAAGGAGAGAGAGCTTAAGGAGAAGGAAGAGAGGGAGGGGGAGAGAAGAGAGAAGATATTTTGAGACAGGAGACAGAATCGGAAGAAGAGGAGAGAGAATGAGAGACGGAAAAGAGAGAGAGAGAGGAGAGATTTTGAGGAAGGACGGAGAAGGAGAGAGACGGAGAAGGA
>CM068952.1:157012629-157032696 GCA_035128595.1 Eptatretus atami | reverse complement strand
TGCAAAGTCCTTCCTCGGCCCACCTGAGCTCCTGACCACATACAAAGCTTTCGCCCGCAGCCTGATGGAGGACTGCTCTCCCCTCTGGGCTTGTGCTCCTGCCTCCAACCTTTCTCGGTTTCACGCTGTGGAAACGAAGGCATTTCGCATCATTGGTATCTCCCGCAATGAGGCTGAGTCTTTGGGCCTCTCACTCTCTCACTGGAGGCAGGTCGTTGGTCTTTCTCTCTTCTATAGTCCCTGGCTCCTGTTCGCCGCCCCCCCCCCCCCGCTATGTCTGCGATTTGTCCCCACACTATTTCCCGCAGGCGCCCAATCCGGTTCCGCCAAACAACCCCCCTTCTGGCTAAACAACTACGCAAAATCACGAATCACTGCTCACCTTCACCTTTCATTCTTTTTGCCAACCTTTGGAATAAACTCCCTCACTCTCTTCCCAAATCCCATTCTTTCCCTCCAGGCCTTCAAAAACAAGCTGTTCACCACCACCCTATCGATCCCCCTCCAAATCCTCTGATCTTTCTTACCCCCGTTAATCCACCCCCAAACCCACCTGCCTTCAAATTCCTGCTTCCTATCCTGAAAAGTCCCTGTAATGTCCCCGATCTTGTATACCCCGTGCTTCTCCACCCATCCCTCTCCCCTTTCCACAGATCTCCTCATGTCTCTTTTCTCCACTGTTTTGTCCTTCCCAACTCCCGCCCCTCGTCTCATGCCCCTTTGCTGTGCATTGTGTGTTAGCTCCCCTCTACGAGCCTCGACAATCGTATACAAAAAAAAATATCCCTACACTGTGTTTGTTTTGTCTATGACCACTGTATGGCCTTCATAAAAAAATATATATTTTTAACATTTTAAACATCAAACTTCAGCCTTACCTTTGGGATTGCTCAGGTGGTGTCATCTTATTCTTGCATATGGTAGTTTAGTGGGTTACCAACATCACCGGGCAAGTACTTTTCCCCAAAGTTTCATAAATCCCATTATCCACAACTTACCCACTCCAACATGCGCTTCTTGAATCATCCCCACATCGTTGGCTCCGTCACCAATGGCTAATGTCACGGGTTTAGTGGGTAGCTCCTTCACAAAGCGCACCACCTACCAATCACCCCCACAGAAACACCTTCACAAGAATATTCCACGAGACATATAAATTAAATATGGGCGAGCAATGTGACCATGTGGAAATGGAAAGGAGGGACGAGTTTGAAACTAAAGGGAGGAAAACAAGAAACCTCAGCTTTCTGCAGTGGAGCCATACGACAGCACAGCACGGTGTCAACTCGTGTGCTCAGTTGCCTGAAGAGTTCACTATGAAGATTAATTAGCACACCAAGACGTGCACCTGATACCACCAGTGCATGCTCCCGATGAGGGTTTGACATGATCCTGTGGTGAAACAAATTCATCATTCAAAAAATGAGGATTTGGTTTGAAAGGACAAAAAAAAAAAAAATCATGAAGGAGAGATTCCAATGCAGGCTGCACAGTGTAAAGGATGCTCAAGCAAAAAAGGTAGAAAGAAAACGCAGAGAAAGACAAATGTAGAAGAAGCAAGTACAACTCAGGAAGGAGACGGGTAACATGAAAATTGATGAATGGACTTAAAATTGAGGCCTCAAACTGCAAAATTAAAAGAAAAATGTTGATTGTAGAGTTGAAAAAGTGATCCCCTTACTGGGTGAGTGCTTGTCTCAGATTATGCTCGAGACGGGGGGAGCCCTCGTTGAAAGCTAGTTCCATATCAATGAGTTTTGTGCCAGCGGTAAACTGACCACTGGCATAACCCACTGTCACTGCAGTTTCTTGCTTGTCTCCAGTCAACGTCCAAATCCGCATACCTGCTTCGCAGAGCTTCCGCAGAGACTCTTTGACACCAACCTGCAACCTGGCCAAAAATTATCACGACTTCATTCAAATATTCCATTACATTAAGATTCTGTCCTTGGCACAATTATTCAACAAAACCTCCAAATTGTCAAGAAGGCAAATTCTGAAATTTCAGGCAAATTCTGATCTTGTCAAAACACGAAACTGCAATCATCTCAAAAGAGAATGAAACAATATTTCAGGTCGAACAACACATGTTCAATGAAATATGAGCTTTTTTCCCCCTCTATAAGATCAAGGGTCACAGAGGTTATGAACTGACAGTAAGACATCGAGGGCAACGATTGTACACAATAAGCAAAGGAATGAATGAACAGAAAAGAGAACATGAGAGAAGGAAACACTGCAATCCAAGTTCGAGGGTTTGGTTAGGAAGGGTTAATGGGGGTGACAAAGATTGTGGGTAAGGATGGGGGGTGACATGAGATGGTGGTGCACCGTTGCGTGAAGCTCAGGAAGGAAGAGTGGTGGCTAGGGTGGATGACCTAAAGATGGTTCCACATATTGGCAAAGTGAGGAATAAGAGTTGAGGTATGCAGTCAGCCTGGAGTTTGTAAGAAAAACCAGGATGGAGTTACAGGAAGAACACATGTGTCCTAGAGTTGTCGGGGAAAGTCGGATAGCTGAGAGAGAGAGCAAAGGGAGCTAGAGTGGAGGAGAGGCAGTAAAAAAGAGATTTGTATGAATGTGAAATCCACAACATTTACCGTCAAGTGGGAGCTATTTCCCACAAATAATTGTCCAAAACAGCAGTTAGTAACATAGTGCTGTAGCTTCGAGAAAAATATTTTGTAGTCCTCATTTCAATTAAATAAATTAAAAACTGTTGCACACTGAATAATTATTCAGTGCTGGAATGAGGGTCATGTAAAGCATGTTAAATATATATTTTTTTTTTACTTCAAAGCTCGTAGAAGAGCTGAAAGATAATGGGATAAATGAATTAACAAAAGGGCAAAGCAAAACAGGTGCCCAGGCGACAGACAAGAGTCACATGGACATACAGGTGTAAGCAAACATAAAACAAAAGACAAGCAAACAAATGGAATAAAAAGTTTTTTTTTTTTTAAACTTTTTAAAGTCACAAGTAAACTCAAGACATGTCAAGGGGAAGAGATAAAATAAATGTTTTGAAGGGAATAGAAGGCATCTTATATATTATTTCCGAGTTTGTGGTTTCGTGTCGCGCTATCTTCGACTTTGTTCTGCGCTCAAGTAACGTGATATTCGGCTTACATTATCTCAAAGACCATATGAGGTGCATGGTACAAAAAAAAGTAAATAAAATGGTTCTGAAACAGTGAAATCGTATTCCACTTACTGCATTAAAGTAAAATTACTACTGATACTCTGCATCAGTTCCTTTCTCAAACACACCCACCCCAACATGTCGCGCAGAGCGCGGGTTATGCTAGTGTAAAGTAAATGGAAGACTGTGATGAGGCAGTTGAAGTTGAGCAGCTCGCATTCTAAGGCTAAACTGACTTGGGGCAACTCGAGGTCACTCAGGAAGGCTCACAAGTGTGTTTCCATCTTTAGACAAGCCAGAAAACACTCTTAGTACTCACAAGGCTGTACTCTCCAACCATTCTCCTTCCTTAAAGTTCTGGTAGCACCTTGTCAAGTCAGTCTCTAGCATATGTTCTTCCACCATTCCCTCACTCACTGTAAATTCCCTCACCTCAGACTCTGTTAAAAATAAAAGTTTGAATGTCTAAACTCAGCGTTTGCCTCTAGCTCTCGTGTACCAAACTCATCCTGCTCTGTTTCCCCACGCCCCTCATAACTATTGCCTTCTTGACTCTCGAGAAAGGATAAAGTTATGTTCTGCTTCAATGGGCTGAGCTGTAGGCTGAGCTGGCATAAAGCCCATGTTCTCAAACCCTGCTCTGCTGATCTTGATCACACTTTGGCTGCTGTCTTCAACCAGTCCTCCTTTGGCTGCATCTTGGCTGCCTGGAAGTCCACTAACAATAATCATTTTCACAAGGAGGCCAATAACATTTGTTGAGGTCTTGAGGACTTGCAGTTGAGAGAGGAGAGTTGAAGACTTGCAGTTGAGAGAGGAGAGTTGAGGACTTGCAGTTGAGAGAGGAGAGTTGAGGACTTGCAGTTGAGAGAGGAGAGTTGAGGACTTGCAGTTGAGAGAGGAGAGTTGAGGACTTGCAGTTGAGAGAGGAGAGTTGAGGACTTGCAGTTGAGAGAGGAGAGTTGAGGACTTGCAGTTGAGAGAGGAGAGTTGAGGACTTGGGGTTTGGGATGGGGGGGGTGAATGGCGGTTGATTTAATCGGGAAACATTTTTAGTGAGCACATAGCTAAACTAGAAGGGCACTCAGTGGAGTGCACACCTCTGCCACGTTATGCCTGATCGAGGAGAACATATCGGGCCCAATACATTTTTGAAATATCATGCTTTGAAGTACTATATCGTTTTTGGCCCTATCTCTCAATGGTGAAGAATCACTTTGAATATTAAATAACTCTCGTATCCATATCCAGATTCGGATCTTCACCAAAATCTAATCAATTCATCCTTGCAACACACCCAACCGGTCCACCAAGTTTCGGTGCGATCAGTTCCAACAACTTTTTGAGATATCGTGCTATACAGTAAAACTTTTTAATCGCGGCCGTTGGGTCCATAAAATAAAAATCGCGGTTTAGACGATCCGCGGATCGTCAATAATATTAAGAAAACCGCGAATAATATTAAGAAAACCGCGAATAATAACGCTGGATCCTGAGCCTTCTGGCTCTCTTGCGCTCAGGCCCGCTCTCCTCGTCGAGGTCCTGCATGAAGGAGCGAAGGTTGCCTCCTTCTTCACCCATCCTCTCAAGGTACTCTCTTGTACCCCAGTTTCCCTGGATATCTTAGCTTTACTCTCCTTCCCAGAAACAATCCTGTCCACTAACAAAAGTTTTTCGGAAACAGTTCTGGATGTGTGCTTCCTCTTTCCCCCAGCATGTTGACGATGACGTCACAGCAATGTCGGAGGGAGATGAAGAAGAAGCTAGCTTCGATTTTGAAAGCTGTAGAAAGCTGTAGAATGGTCGTAGAATCGCGGATAATCAATATGTGGTCTGTAGTAAGTCGTCTAAGGTTATGATTGAGATGGATTTGGCCTGAGGTTTTATACAGAAGAGGTGAGAGCGATTTATGACACCCCGCCACCTCAGATTCGCTCACTGCGTGTCAAAAAGGACTCAATTGTTGGGGTTAAACGGCGGATTAAGGGCTTAAACCGCGGATTATAGCAGTGTCGGCGGTTAGCGAACATATGTCAATGATTTGACAAGCCATTGTGTGTTTTACACCAACATCCGGCGCATCACACTTGTACACGGTTCAGAACGCGGTTGGAGACAAAACCACATTCCACCCCAAAAATACTACTATTTCATGTTTAAATTTTGGGGTCCATGGTGGGCCCGCGGATTAGCCAATTTCGCGGTTAAAAAGGCCGCCAATTAAGAGGGTTTTACTGTATATCATTTTTAGCCCTATCTCTCAATGGTGAAGAATCACTTTAAAAATTCTCGTAGCTGGATCCGGATCGAGATCTTCACCAAAATGTAATTAGTCCGTCCTTGTCACAGACAACGAACCTGCCCACAAAATTTCATCCGGATCGGTCCACAATTTTTTGAGATATCCTGTACACAAACAAACACACAGACAGACAGAAAGAGGTGAAAACAACCTCCTTCACCTTCGGTGGTGGAGGTAACAACATTAAATCTCCATGTTATATTTAACTGTTCTTTGCATAATATTGTTCAAGTCACATTTTATATTACGTGGAATTCCTGGGGGTACCTGCTGGTAATACATGAATGTGTAATTTTTGCGAATAAGAGTTATGTATTCCAAAAATTGTTTTGTGCAAAAGGGGGAAAAGGTTATAACGTTGGGGGTTACAGTCTTCGACCTGCACAGGATTGATCAGCGAGGCCATAATTTCCTGGTTACCTTTGAATTTGGAATCTCTGAGAAATCGAGTTTTTTGTAGGAGGAATCTTCGCAGAGTTTCGATCTATCTCGGGGTGTATGAATGGGAATGGGAGAAGGGTTTGGGGGGAGGGAAGGGGGGGGGAGGTGTCCCGAGGTACTCTGTGTGTTGTGCCGTGTTTCTTTTGCTGAATAAACTCATGGTTAATTTCTATTGATAGCCCTCAGATCAAAGGGACGTATGCGGCCATAAGTGTGACAGAAGACACAGGACAGAATAGCCAATTATATAATAGCGCGATGTCGCAGCGCTGTAATAACAACAACAAAAGAGTTATGTTCTCACTTGTCCTCGACAGCAGTTGCACCCAGCAAGTCGAGCTGCGTCTCCAGTGCTGCGTAGGCCTCACGGATCTTCACCTGTCGCTCTGAGAGTGCTGTGCGTGCCTTTGTCAGCATGCTTTGTGCCTCGGCAAACTCCTCCACACTGAGTGTTCGAGCAGCAAAGCACAGAACACGCAGACCCTCCTGTAGAAGGCAGAAAAACCGTACTCCATAACTTTGACTGTCGAGAGAAAAATTACAATCCGTATTACATCGATCTTTCTGCTTAACAAACTGACAGATGATAAATATTAACGGCTCTGGCACCACTTTCAATGTTCATAGTCACCAGCTGGTTACATAATTGAAATTGATGACATAATCCATGTTTAATCCTGAAATTTCACCAAACAATCTGGAATGAGGGTCATGTAAAAAGTAATGGTAACATTTTTAATTTGGCCAATATTTAGGGAACAACTCCATGCAAATTAAAAGTTAACTATGACACTTTCTTTCAGTCTTGTTGAAAGTCTAAAGCAATATGCACCGGTATCGTTTATGACAACTGGTTCTTTACAGGTATTTAACTTTACAGGTATTTAAATTTACAGATATTTAAGTGCTGGTGCAGCTCAGGTACATGATGGAGTTTAGTGAGCAGCAACAGGATGCATTCATCAAGATTCAGATACCATGTAGCAGTGAAGGAAGAACATGTCACCAAGGACATATGATGGATTGCGGGGAACATGCATTGCCATACAGTAAGTACAGTTGTAAAACACCATCCATCCATCCATCCATCCATCGGGACCATACTCTGTTTAGAGCGTTGGTGCTGCCGAAGCAGTCTCCTTGGCTATTGGACACAATCCTGGACGGATCGCCACTCTGACACAGGATACCAGCAAGCTGGCACTCATTTTGCCAACCTCAGAAGGATGACAGGCAGAGTCAACCCCACCTGGTATTAATTCAACAGCCGAGCGGGATTTGAACTCAGGATTCTAGGATCCTAAGCCCACCACCCTAACCATTAAGCCAACACCAGTCATGTTATAAGACACGATGCATCATTTAAAGATGATCGAAAAGAACAATTCAAAACTGAAGAGTTCATGGAACACCTTACCCCATGCAGTCTTGAGGGGGGGGGAGGACATGGAAAGCATCTGCGAGTGGCAAATTTGATTTGTCGAGATGATGTAAAATGCCGTAACATTTTGTGCAAGTACTGCTAAACGGAAGGTTTTTGAAATTGCCAAGAAGGCGATTTGTGTTCTGCAGTGTGCAAGTACACAAGTAAATTCAAATAAAGTAAATATTTTAAAGGTTGTAGAAAATTAATTTTTCGGAAGTTTGGCGCCGTTGATGCAGCGTCTTTTACACCATCCTATCTAACACGTTATGTTAGTTATTTGGGCCTGCTGGTTGTTATTTGTGTCCTTTATGACATCACTAAAAACAGTAAGTTTCCTATTTGGAATGATTTTCCATTTTGTCTGACCGCCAAACAGGCCGACAGGTAAAGATATTATCTCAGTCCTCTCTGCACGAGTGCAATCGGGACAAATTCAGAGGCATCGCGCTGTTAAACGGCAGGTTTGTTTTCCCGATTCATGTTCAAAATATAACATTCAATTGAAAATAAGTTCTTCCTCGATCATAAACCGACGTTTGTAGACAGACACACAGAGTGAACCTATTGCTTAGGCCCGCTTTTTGCCTCGGACGCGTGGAGTAATGACAACCATGCGGGATTGAACAAAGACCCTGAATTTCATGACACCTTCGCCATTTTCAAGAGCAATTGCAAAGTGATCGTCACCAACTTGTGCAGAGCTTGCCATGATGTGGACATTCGTTAAAAGTCCATCCTTTCCATCCACACTCATAATTTAAACACAATCTGTGCCTTAACACGACCATTGTGACAACCACATTGACTGTATGACAATGAAGGTACTGCAAAGCCACTCTGAACTCACCTGACATGAGCTGAAGCAACTCTAACCTGCTTTCAAAGATGAGAGCGAATCTAAAAATAGCCCATGTGGGAATGACAGTCATTTCCCCAGCAGGCGGGGTGAAAATGAGGGATTAGGGGGGAAGGGACCATGAGGGGGAGGGGGCCTTCCTGAAGTGATACGGTCATGGGGAGCACAACTTAAGTTAACAGCTTGGTCCTTATGTTTCATGAAGAGTTTGGTCTGCATCTGGCCGTCGGTTTCAAGAAGATTTTAAAAGAAATTACTTGATTTGAGGCGAAACCCCCTTTCCAGCCTCTTATAGGGGGCGGACACGGATGGGGAGCACAACCTCACGAGACCTTGCTGTTCTGATGAATCCTATCAAATTTTGTCCATGTCGGTCATGTCATTTGTGAGGAAAATAGGTTTTAGTGAAGATGAGGGATAACGGGAGGTAGGCCATGGCCCCCTTTCCAGGGGAGACATAAGATACAGTCATGGGGAGCACAACTTATGGTTAGGAAATGGTCACGATGCCGCATGGCCAGTTTGGTCTGGATCCATTTGTCAGTTTCTGAAATTTTTGAATGAAATACCAACATTTGGACCCCCTTTAACTCCCTTCAAATGGGCAGATCCAGATGGGGAGCACAACCCCGTGAGAGCTTACTGTCCTCGTCCTCATGCTTTGTACCAAATTTGGTCCGTATCGCTCAGGTGGTTGTGGAGAAGATGTTTGAGTCAAATGTGAACGGACATACGGCCGGATACCAGGACCCACTCTATGACCTTATTTCGGAAAAAATAAACTAAAAATTGTGACTTCAGAGAATGGATGAGCTAAAAGTAGCTTGAGGGAGCACTACGATTCACAAACTGAACTTTACCAAATGGTGCAGATGGAATTGTTCTGCTTGAAAAGGTGGCAATATGCCATTCGACACACACAAAAAAATTACTATTTGATTCAATGCACCGCACTCTTTAAAGAGTGTTGATGCTGCCGAAGCAGTTTCATGGCAAGGGTTATACAGGGTGGTTTGCCATTGCCTTTCAAGTGTTGTTTTTTCCGTTCTCTATCCTTTTAATTGGTCAGTGTCAAGCAAGGAAGCATCAAGTACCATTCTTAAAGTCTTTGGTACGACTTGGTCAGGGTTTGAACCGCCGACCTACCAGACTCGGAGCAGTCGATTCTCTACACCATTACGCCACCGAGTCAATAATAAAATTACTACAAGGGATTGTACAAGTGTACACCAAAATAAAACATTATTGAAAGTGTATTCGTGTTGCAATTACTTTTTACATGACACTCGTGCATTTGTGAGAAATCACAATAATAATCAACATCATGATGAAAGCAATGAAAATAGCAGACAATGTTTATCCACAAAACAGCAGCCACGTACTAGGGCAAAGCTTTGGATGTGCTCCTTGGTCCTGTCCAGTGGGCCAGAAACCACAAGAGGAAGGATGGCCGAGTCTGCACCTTTCGTGAGCAGGTATACAGTGCCTGGACAAAATCAGACAACATTCTCATGCTAGAACTGCCACAAAGAGGATATACTGCTCAATAACACACCATTTATTAGAGCAAAGGGTCACTGTCAATTGCTTGAAGACAATATTTTGTTTGCCAATGCCAATTTCGATCAACCATAGCTTTTCAATAAAACCTACTGATGCAACTCCTGCTAAATAAAAGCCAATCATCCATTATATTGTTGGGGGCTGCATGTAAATCAGCTTGAGGAAGGATCCTTTTAACTTTGAAAACAATGAAGCCAATAAATAATTTGTATCAACCAGATGCTGCGGCATAGGTATCACGTTCCCTTCACTATGTCGGCGAGCTGAGCCGGCTGAGCCATCGAGCTTGGGTTTAAATATCGGCCCAGCTACAAACTGTCGTCCTGGTGTTTCGAAGGCAGGACGAGGTATAAATGTGTGTGCTGTCTCTCAGATGGACTTTAAACTGTGCGTCCAGTCTGCCGGCATTAGTTGGTGGACGTTAAAGATCCCACTGTGTCCTTCACGAATATTAGGCGAGCTATCGCTGGCACCCTGAACAAATTACAAATTAATGCCAAAACTTCGGAGGGCTAACCCGAACAGGGTTGCAGCCTAGTAACTGCTTCAGCAGCACCAGCAGTCTGCATAGGACATGCTACATGATGAGAAGGTTACAACTGTTGAATAAACAATTTATTACATCAAATTGTACCTAAATTTAAAGGACAATTTTTTTAAAAAATAATGAAATAAACCTTGCAGCTGATTTGATAAGATTTTTTTGGAGGTGTTATGGTCAAGTGAAAAAACAAAAAACCAATATGCTCCAGTGAGAGGGGAAAAGGTTGATCAAGAGCATTGAATATCCACTGAGGAACGACAAGTTACCAGAAGTTGTTCGAATGATGATGCTCATTCTTCGGCGCAAGTTGTCAAACTCGAGTATGTCCAGCAGCTCAAAACTGGAGGGGGGGGGGGGGAGAGAGAAAAATATCAACAACACAAAAACTGACGTACTGACTGACGTTTAAATAAATGACCATCTCAAACATGTTTTAAGATGACGTCAATGCAGAACTCGTATTTCTTTTGTTTCTTAAATCTGCACCTCATTACAGATATATAAAACAAGTACAGTGTATCAATCACAAACAGACAGACAAAAAAGGGGGGGAATAACCTCCATCCACCTTCGGTGGCGCAGGTACCTAGAAATAGCATCGGAAAGAGCGCATACCTCTGCCAGGCTCAACAGTTTACATTTTGTATCCCACTGATAGGCCAGATCTGCCTTTCAATAACCATTCCTTTCATGCCGTGAGGCACATAGGGCAGTTCCATTTGGCTAAGTAGTACAGTCCTGGATGGGTCACCACTCTGCCGCAGGCTACTAGAATGGCTTTTTACCCCAGGAAGCTGGTCCTTATTTTGCCGACCTCAGAAGGGTGGCATGCTGAGTCAACCCAACTGGTGTTATTTCAACAGCACAACAGGGGCTCAAACTCAGGACCCTACGATCTTAAGCCAACCACCTTAACCGTTAAGCCTATACCAGGCTTCCATTTTATTATAATGGGGGTGAAATTGTTGTCATGGACACCGTTTCCTCTTTGCCAGTGGGACTTCTCCATGCCATGTGGACTTTTCCCTATGCCACTAACCAAGATGAGCAGAACCTGGAAAAAAAATAAAGAGAAAATAATTAATTAATCATATATTGCACCCTCTTAGCTTTGGACTGAAGTGGTTTAACAATGGCTTGGGGAGGGGAGGCTTTTGATGACGACTGGTAAACCTGAAGTGTTAGTGCAGAAGGCCCTCAGACAGAAGTCTAATGGGGTCTATAGGGTCTTATAGTCCTAAAGTGTCTTTGGGGTCTAAAGGGTAGTTCCAATAGGAGTTAGTATCTAAGGGGTTGAAAGGGTCTAATCTCTCAAGCATGTAGAAAGGGTCGCCAAAGGTCCAAGTGGTCTAAAGCTCAAAATGATCAAGGGTCGAAGCTGTTTAATCTGTCTGAAGGGTGTAAGGGGTCTAAACGGTGTTAAGGTCTAAGGAGACTTAAGGAGCGCAAATGTCTAAAGGTTCAAGGGTCTCAAGGTTCGAGGGGTCGATGGGGTATAAAAGATCAAAAGGGGGAAGGGATCAAAAAGTGTCTAAAGTATCAAAAGGATAATAAAGGGAACAAGTGGTGCCAGGCACAACAAATCCCACCCATTTAAGGCATAAAGTTATTTTGGGGATCAAATTTAAATTTGATACATCCTTAACCTGAATGTTGATTATAAGGAATAGAATATAGGAATATTTTAGTCTTCGTTTGAAGTCAATTAAACCATTTTTGACGAAGTTATGACCGTAAAATGATTTTGACCTTTCAAGGCCACGTAAGGTCAAAGGTCATGGTGTCAAATGAAAGCCAATAAAGGACTTGATATATGTCTTCCATAGTAAACACGCATATTCCTAACCTTTTTAAATCTACAATGGAAAATATGTAATTTTGACCGATGACCATGACACCCAAAACTTCGGCACCTACCGATCTTCACAAATATATATTTTTCACTTTAGGAATGGGTAGGATTATAAGTGACAAATAGAATAAGGTTCACTATAAGCTTAGTTTGAAGTAATCAGATCATTTTTGACAAAGTTATGAGCGAAAAACGATTTTGATCTTTTCATGACCTTGACCTTTGATCCAATTGGACCCAAAAGTTAATGGGGTCGTCCAAGGTTCATTGCCCACCTGTGGATTAAATTTGATAGTGTTTGCTAAAGCCGTTTTGCCATAAAGTTGCTAACAGACAGACAGACAAACAAACAAACCGGACGATTACAATATCCCGCTCCCTCCCTCCGGGGGGGGATAAAAGGGGGTCTTAGGGTCTTTAGGATATTGTGTGGTATTGGGGGTCATGGGGTATCAAGGGTCTTGAGGATGTTGTGGGTATTAGGGTCATGGGTATTAAGGACATAAGGTCTTAAATGTATTTTGGGTTTTGGGAGTGTTAAGTGTCTCAGAGTCGTGGGGAGTCTTAATGGGTCTTCAGGGTTTAAAAGGTACAGTCCAATAGTACAGAATTAAGACGTATGTGTGTGTATTATGTACTGTTTGAATGTCATTTGCACCCTGACTAGACATATAGTCACATGGCTTCACGGCTTCAAGGCAGGCTGGACTGTGTTTTTCGTTTATCTATGCTGTCGGAACCCGCTATTCACGGATCCGGTATTCACGGACCCCGCGTATTCACAGGGCATAAAATGTGACCTGCTTCTACATTCACACTTTCGCAGGTTTTTTAATAATAGATGTTGTTCGTTTGTTTACACTTCATCATTTCAGCATTGGTCTCCTATATCCACCTGAGAAATTGTGACTTAGCCAACATCACAGCATTAGACAAAAAAAGGTGCAAAAACAGATCCCCTTAACTACAGATCAATCAGCTAACTTCCAATCATCAGCAAGGTCGTGGAATCCATCATCGCAGTTGGCATAACATCATTCCTCTTCTCCAAAAGCCTCATCTCAGATCATCAATTCGGATTCAGACCTGGTCACTCTACCTTTGACGTGCTGCTTCCACTCTCCCAACAATGTTGGAGGCCCTCAATATCAGACATGAGAACAGGGCCGTCTCTCTGGACATATCTCGAGCTTTTAATACAGTCTGGCATCCTGCCTCGCTCTCCAAACGGCCTGCCTATGGAATCCAAGGCCAACTCCACTCTTGGATTACTGGCTTCTCCCACTCTCGTAGACAACGTGTGGCTCTCAACGGAACCCTTTCATATCCTCTCCCTGTCAAGGCTGGAGTACCCAAAGGCAGTGTTGTAGGCCCCATATTATTCCTAATCTTCTTCAATGATCCCACTAACTCTGCAAAATCATCTATCTCTTTGCTGATGACTCTGCACTCTGCCATATCTTTCAACCTTCTGACAGACAGATAGCAACCTCTTCCCTCTCCTCAGACCTTGACAAAATCACAAACTGGTCAAACACAATTTCGCTTATGTATCCATATTGTCCACCCTTTGTGTTCTCCCTTTCCCCTCTTTGTTACCTGCATCCCTTTTTGTCAATCTCTGTCTACTTTCTCCCTCCATCCTACTGTTAGTGTTTCCCTTTTCTGCTGTGGTTGCCTTTGTTATGTTGTGTCCCAAATTGTTCTGTGTCATCGCTCTTCCATTACAAAATTTGAAGATTTGCACATCAAGTCAGTAAATTCAACCATCAATTATTTTTGAGGTCAATACAGGCCAAAAGGTCATCAAAGGCCAAATTTCTAAAATTGTCAATTTCAGACTCAGCTATGAGGAGCGGCTGAAGGAGACGGGGCTTTATACACTAGAAAGGAGGAGGTTACGAGGAAATATGATAGAGAAGTTCAAGATAATGAAAGGTATGGATAAAATAAGTGCAGATTAATTATTCAACAGAGTAGACAGTGATAGGACCAGGGGCCATAGGATGAGAGTAAAGAAGAGGAGGGTTAAGATGGTAGTAAGGAAGGGGACTTTCACTCAAAGAGTAGTTAATGCATGGAATGGTCTCCCTGGAAAGGTAGTGGCAGCAGAAAAAGTAGATAAGTTTAAATTAGAATTAGATAGGTACCTGGAAGTTATGGAGATAGAGGAGTATAGGGATGTTGGCAGGACTTTTAGGTAGCTTGAGCATTGATGGGTGATTGTGTACATGTGTACGGAGCGTTGTTGGTGGGGGTCTCGTCAATGGGTGTTGTGTGGTTTATGTGTTTTTTTTTTTAATCCAAGACTATCAAAGCCCTTGCCCCCTCCCCTGGAAAAAAATAAAAACCCACAATAATTAAAAACATTTTGGATTTTTCTTATTTTGATCAGGTGTTGATAAATTGGTGCGGTGTTGATGTGGTGCTGGCATGATGGGCTGAATGGCCTCCACTTGCGTTTCATCCGATTGACTTGAAATTTGAAGAGGACTTGCATATTTGGTCATTCTCTTCAACAACCTATTATTTTAAAGTTCAAATTCATTTGAGGGATTTCACAAGTATCGTGCTCTGCATGACGTCTTTCTTGTCCGTCCGTCTGTTTGTTTGTTTGTCACATGATTTTTGTCCACAGTTGTTAAGCAATCGTTCTGAAGTTTTTTTTTGTGTACGCAGGTGACCGGCCAAGGACAGCAATACAAATTTTTGGTCAGGATCTGGCTGCGGGTGCGGATCCTGGAACTTTTAAAATGATCCTTTGACATTGGAAGATGGGGTGAATTTAAATTGGTGATTTTAAGTTCTCTCCTGCATACAAATTTGTTGTTTGTTTGTTTGTTTATTTATTTATTTCCCAGCCCTGACAGTGGAGGATAAATCACAACCGTGTTTGATTCATCGTTTCGCCAAGTGTCACTCTATGAGTGATTTCTACTTTGTTTGTCTGCCTGTCTGTCTGACTGTGAGCAGGATATCTCAAAAACATTGTGGATGGATTCAGATGAAATTTGGACAGATTGGGTGTGCACCACGGAAGAATTGATTAGATTTTGGTGAAGGCACAGAAGCGATAAATTTTTTAAGTGATTCTTCACCAGTGAGTGATCGGGACAAAAATGTTGCATAGTACTATGTCTGAAAAAGTTATGGACAGATTCGGACGAAACTTGGTTGACAGGTTGGGTATGTGACGAGGAAGAATCGATTCAATTTTGTTGAAAATCCAGATACGGATCCAATATTTTTGTAATTTTCGAAGTGATTCTTCGCCATTAAGAGAAATTGGGCCAAAAACGATGTAGAGCATGATATTTCACAACGTTGTGGACGATTTGGGCAGGTGACGAGAACAAGTCGATTAGATTTTGGTTAAGGTGCTGATGTAGATACAGCCAATCACTGCGATGCAAAATTCTTCAGCCTGGGCGGAGATATGCGCTCTACTGAATTCTGTTATAGTTGCTTTTTCTTTAACACACGCAATAAAATAATATGTAATACACATCTCTTAGTTCATTTTAAACAACAGATAAATTCTCAGGTTCACTTCCTCTTGTCTGTATCGACTGGCCGCAATTTGATGAAATATACAGTGATCATGCACGTCATATCATTGAAAGGGTCATTTGAACCATTTGGTCTTTTTCTCGAAAGATAAAAATGCCAAATGGTGATCAAACTCAAAGCATACGAGGACAATTTTCCACCAAAGCTTTGAAATCCACGGTGTGTCGATTCAACACTCATCTTTTGGCTTCGTTCCAGATTTGCTGCAGTAAAAGTTAATCTAAGTTGCTAATACCGATTCTTCGAGTTATCTGCCAAAGTGGAAAAAGACAAAATCGGTCTTTGCAATTTCAGTACTGAAAAAAAAACACATTGTGAGACTTACCTGGTTCTCACACCATGAATGTTAACAACCATCTCACTGCCTTGCAAGCCCAGGAACACCACACCAAATCTGCAGTGCAATGGGACCGTCAATTTACGAAAATCCAAATATATGAGCAAGTTGCATTTAAAAACTTGCCATTTTGGTTTGCCAAATTCGGAATACCAAGAAAATTTGAATCACCTGCTCGCCCCCTCCACAAGCGCTCTCTCATCTGCAGATGTAGCTAGGTACTCCAATTGAGGTGTGGTATCGTGAATGGGCCGGTGAGCAGTCACCGACGTCTGCAAGCAGCGATGGGGCAGTGAAGTTGGGAGAAGGCGCACTGTGTGGCAGAGTGCCATTGTCGTGGGGAGTGTTGATGGTTGCGTCCAGTCCTACAGAGTTGAGGGAAGGGGAAATCTTCCTCTCAAATGGGAATAGAGTCTTCCTAACATGAAGACTAATGTAAAGTAGGGAAAACTGATAAAATACTCAACAATAACATTGTCAATGGATTTCCATTTTTCTCGCTCCCCCCCCTCTACCCCTCCCCCGACCCTAACCCTTCAATGTATTACAAAATCCATACTAAGAATTTAACAAATTCGCTTTATTCAGAAAATGTTGGTGATGCATCTGTCAAACAAGGATTTGGTGTTCTCTTATATTGAGACTTCCAGGCACGTAAAAACTCTGCATGTCTTCGGGGATATTAAAGTACTTTGATGGTCGAATGAAATTTTGGCAAATTGTGTCCGCCAGGTCATGCACCATGTAATCACCACGAAACCATCTGCCTTAGAGACAGATACACAAAGATGTTCAAATGAATTATTTGTAATAAACAAACCACAGTAAGAGCAGAATAACACACAGCCAAAGTTTACACTTAATACAACTAAGGAAATCACCAAGTAAAGTTTGTAGATCACCAAAAAGTAAAGGGAGTTTTCACAAATTAGTATCAAGATAGCAGAAGTGAATTTATCGTGTTGGGGAGGAAGTAGAAAAGTGGCAAAACAAGGTCGAGCCCACTTGGACATCCCCCTTTTTTTTTTTCCAAGAGTCCAATCTCTCTCTGGATGGTGTGAGCCACTTCAAAAACCACAGACCTCATGGACATTAATTGCCAATTTGTGTCTCGATTTCAACGAATGAGGTTTTGTTATGCTGGGTTCCCCACCTGCCGTCTGTCAGCATTAGTTGGTGGATGTTAAAGATTATACGGTGTCTCTGTGAAGAGGAGGCGAGTTATCACGGTTACCCTGCAACAAAGTCCAAATTCCTGTCCCCATCAGTCAAAAGTCAGGCCTGGCAAACTAGTTAACTCCACCACCAAAGGTGAAAGAGGTGATGTTTTCACCCGTTTGTCTGTTTGTTTGTTTGTGTGCAGGATATCTCTAAAAGTTGTGGACGGATCCGGATAAAATTGTGTGAACATGTTCGGTGTGTGACAAGGACAAACTGATTAGATTTAGTGAAGATCCGGATCCAGATCCGACTACTAGAATTTTTAAAGTGATTCTTCACCATTGAGAGATAGGGCCAAGAAGATATATAGCATGATATCTCAAAAAGTTATGGACGGATTCAGACAAAAATTGGTGCACGTTGGACATGTGACAAGGAAGAATTGATTCAATTTTGGTGAAGATCCGAATCCGTATCTGGATACGAGAATTATTTAATTTTTAAAGTGATTCTTCACCATTGAGAGATAGGGCCAAAAATGATATAGTTCTGTATAGCATGATATTTCAAAAATATATTGGGCCCGATATGTTCTCGCGGATCAGGCATTGCATGGCGGAGGTATGCGCTCCACCGAGTGTCGTAGTTTATGAATGATTTGGGCCTAAAATAATTGTCCTGGTTAACCCATTAAGAAGGTAGGAAAAATTGGGGCCATTAAAAGTAGTAGTAGTAGTCGTCGTCGTCATAATTTCATATGCAGCCCATGGCTGCTGGTTGCATCATTTCTGGAAGCATGGCTGTGCCCCCTATTTCCAGCATTTTAAAAATATTTTGCAGTGCCTCCTATTTCCATTTTTCATTTTATTTTATTTTGCAGTGCCCCGTGCCGCTAATGCAGAAATGTAACAGGTCGAGTACTCAGTTTCCCGACCTCGGAAATGTAACAGGCTGAGTCAACCCACCTGATGTTATTTAATGGCACGACGGGGCTCAAACTCAAGACCCTAAGATCTTAAACCAGCTACCTTATATTAACCGTTAAGCCAACACCAGGCTTTGTCGGTAGTAGTAGTAGTAGTAGTAATAGTAGTAGTAGTATCAATGAAGGAATCGTTGGAAATTTGCAATGCCCTCACCCAACCTTGCGAACGAATGCCCAAACACAATAGCAATCAGGAAGACATCAAACAGTCCAAATGTTTTCCCCATTAATGCCTGAATCTTCCATATGAGCTTTACATGTAAAGACAGAGTATACATTCACCATTCTCTCCAAAATGTATAGATTATATCCAACATCTCCAAATGTCTCTGTTCCCCACTGTTTTGTGCTTCCCCCTCTCCCGTCCCTCTTGTCTCCCGCTCCCTTTATTACACATTCGGTGTGTTAGCAATTACACGAGCCTCAATATTGTATACAAAAAAAACTTGAAAGATCACTGAACTTGACTCAGCATGGTGAGGTACAAAAAAGGGTAATTCTATATCAAATGCAAAAATGGTAGTGGAGATAAAATAAATATCAACAACAAAAAAAAAACACAGGAAGAGAGTGTAGACCATACAGCAATAGCAAGAGGGTCGTGGCTGACAGGTGAGCGAGTTAGAGGATCCAGCTTCCCATCAGCCTCTTTGTAAGCCTGGCCCAGGAAGCTGAGCTGCCGAAATGTCATAATGTTCTCTGTTAATGTTCCAGTTTTGTCTGTAAGAACATATTCTACCTAAAGAGGTGAGGATGCATCGAAAAAAAACAATGAACAATGCATTAGGAAAGTTGCACGATATCATCCCCCATTTTGATTATTTATTAAAGAGTACACAGGTTTATTCTTTGGAATTCCACTACAACTAAGGCTATTGTTAAAGATATCATCAAACTAACAAATCAAACAAAATAAAACAAGAAAGACATTTCAAAGCAGTAGGAAACTGGGTAGGAAAAGAAAAGCCTAAATGATGATGTGGTTGTCTTCGGGCCAGCCGTCAGGTGACATGGGGTGGGGCAAGGGAAGGGACAAGACAGCAGAGCCCCACACAAAGTTACAGAAACTGAGATGTACTGAGCCGTAGGAGAAAGAGGAAAGCAACCCGGGAACTAACAGCTAACCCGGAAACGCAGGAACCTGAAATAGTTTGCGAGGGTTGTTACACGATGACGTAGAAACCAGAACAAAGTTAAGGTGGGGAGGGAAGTTTGTTTGAGATGGTATGCCCATAAAACCAATGTAGGCACCCTAAGGTATGCTCTGGTTGTGCAGAAAAGCACCTCGATTGCATAAAAACAACAGATCACTTCATCTTCTTGTTTTTTTGTATTTTTTCGACAAATACATACAATGAAAGCATGGCCAAGTTATCTTTTTGCATTTTTTGGTTTGAAGTAACAGGAATGAACTGTTGGGGGATGAGGGGGCAAAGTGGTAGTTGAGGTAAAGGCAGCAAGATTGGCTGTGTAGATATACGGAGGCAAAGGCGGCAGAAGCTGTGGACGAGAGGTGGCAGAATATAGATGATAGGGAGATGCAGAGAGATAGAGATAGAGAGCAACCACAGAAAATAAATAATAATAATATAATAATACCATTCCTTTCGTGTTGTCAAGGTGCATCGGGCTGCCAAGGCAGTTTCATTGGCAAGGAGTACAGTCCTGAATGGGTCACCACTCCGACGCAGGTCACCACTCTGACGCAGGTTACCCCAAATGGTTATTACCCCAATACATTGGTACTCATTTCATCAAACTCGGAAGGATGACAGGCTGAGTCGACCACACCTGGTGTTAATTCAATGGTCGACAGGGGAGGTCAGGTCAGGTCAGGTATGGGAGCATGTGCCAGAACAGCGCGTCGCTGCGTTCACTTTCCGCCGGT
>CM068952.1:156990679-157003491 GCA_035128595.1 Eptatretus atami | reverse complement strand
TTTCAAAATCACAAGACATCTGAAGCAGACTGCTGGGAAAGATCGTCCATTCTCACAACTGAATATTTACACAAAGAAAAATGTTTAATATTTTTAACTTCATTGATTATATTTGCTTTGCTTTCAATTATTTAATTCTTAATTATAAAAAAGAATAAAGGAAGTGCAAAGGAGGAGTTGATGGAGAGGAGTGAGAGGAGGGCAGGGGGAAGACGGCAGCTTTGTGAAATGTGAGGGCCAAACTTGAGGGAAAGGGGGAGGAGGGTGATTGGAGGGAGAAGGGGTGAGTTGAAGAGGAGAAAGGGTGAGGGGAGTTTTGAGAAAACGTGTGAGGAGTGGAAAAGCTTGGAGGGGGGTAAGAGTGGACTGTGCTTTCGAGAGGGAGGGTGAGAGGGTGAAATTGGGCACTGGGGAAGTTTGGAAAAAAATGACATTGATGGAAAAACGAACATGCATTTCAAAGCGGGTGTTTTTTTTTATATAATTTTAGGCAGAATGATGCGGACCAAAAGACATTTACTTGAGGATGCACATAAAGGTGAATTCACGAGAATGCGAGGGAAAGAACGTTTAACAACAGTTGGACTTTTTTAGACAAGGGATGAAGGAAAGTCGAAACATAATAGAATGAGAACCACACATGTGAAAGAGGAAGTTGAAGTATTATAAGAGACCGTTTATATTGATTATATACTGTTTTTATTTTCCAATGAAGATTGCATGAGATTTAGGTTGAAGGAAAGTTGAAGAAAAATTGTAGCGAATGATGAGAGAATTGTTTCAAGCAAACCGGTAGGGCAGGAAAACAATTCCAAAAAGGAAACACGTGGTTACGGAGCTTTGTACCAGCCAGAAGGGATTTGTTTTTCATTTAATAAGGATTGCGTAAGATTTTCGGAAAGGAAAGGTTGAAGGGTAAAAGCCTCTGGAGGATGTAAGGTAATTGGATCGGGTAAACGCGCAAAGTGAAACTGATGCGGTCGATGAAAAAGTACCCAGGAAGAGGAAGAGGAGGAACACGTGTTTCGGGAGGTGCAATAGTGGAATGGATACAAGAAGAGAAGAAGAATTGTTTTTTAATGGATTTTTGCAAGGTTAGGGAATGGGGAGGGTTAGGAAGAAAGCAATGAGGCAATGGTGAGGAGTAGGTTCAGCTCAAATGGAAGGGAAGATGTGTGGATGGCAGGAGGGGAAAGTAAGAAAGGAGAGAAGAAGAAGAAGAGAAGGGATCGTATACGTATGTGGTATGGTGGGAGAAAAGGGTTTTTTGTTATATTTTTCAAATTTAGACAAGAAACAGAGGGTGCAGGTTGGAGTATAGATGCAGGGGCGATGGGAAAAAGTGGGGAAAAAAGGGACTGTGGTTAATAGGGAGAAGAAAATACAAATAAAAATGATTCATTACACCTAGATGGGAAGAATGGGTAGGGCCTCAAGGAAAACACCCCGATAAGGGACAAAGATCGACCGAAAAACACACAAAAATAGCCACAATTTTTAAAACAAAATGGAAACTAGGAACGCACAGTTTTAAACATTGTAGGGTAACAAAATTACAGTGACAACACAACGTGGACAAATAACGGACCGGAAAACTTCTTAACTTTTGAGAAAAACGTCAGCAGAGACCCCCTGAGAGAAACCTGCTTATATGCTTTCAAAAACCCGAACGGAAGGCCAACCTCTACCCCTTTGGACTTTTCTTTTCACTTTTTTTTTGGTTACATCCTTGAAATATAAAAATGGTTAAATTTAAATATTTTTTGTTCACCGGTCTACACAAATATACCCCACAATGACAAAGGGAAAAACAATGTTTTTTCGAAATATTTACAATTTTCATTGGAAAATTAAATGTTAGAAATAACTAATTTACATAAGATCAGCCCCTTGATCAATACTTCGTCTTAGTTAGGTGAAGTGCCTTTTGGCAAGCGATTACAAACTTCGAGTCCTCTGGGTATGTCTGTATCAGCCCTTGCACAATCTGGATTGGGGAGAGCGATTCTCCCATTTTCTTTCCTTGGCAGATTCGCTCAAGCTCTGTTCAACTTAGATGAGTATCGTCGGTGAAACAGAAATCTTCAAGGTCTTTCCACAGATTTCCAATAATTCCAAGTCTTGGGCTTTGCGGGCCCACTCAAGGACTTTCACGTTCTGGTTCTGAAGGCCATTCCAGTCGTTTGCTTTGGCTGTATGCTTGGGGACATTGTCCTGTTGGAACTAAAAATCTTCCACCGCAGTCAAAGGTCTTTGCTCATTGTGGAAGCAGTTCCCCTCAAGGATTTACTGATTGGGCTCCATTTCATTGTCCCTCATCCCTTACAAGTCCCAGCCCTGCCGCTGAAAAAGGCATCCCCATAGCATGAATGCTGCCCCACCACGCCTTCATTGGTGGGGATGGTATTTTTGATGTGTGATGAAGTTGTGCCGGGTTTCTGCCAGATGTTGCGCTTTTTCATTCCAGGCCAAAGTAGTTTCAAATTTTCGTTCTCATCAGACCAAAGAATATTTTTACCTCATTGCTCTCAGTCAGTCACATGCCTTTTGGAAACCCCCAAAAGTACTGTCATGTGGCCTTTCCCTCCAGCAGTTGGCTCTGCATGGCCACTCTACCATAACGCATAGTATTTTGTGAAGTGCTGCAGAGACTGTTGTCCCTTGGCAGGTTCTTTCCCATCTCAGCCAAGGAACTACTATAGGTTTCTGTCAGAATGGTCATTTAGGTTTCTGGTCACCTTCCCTGTCCAAGCCTATCTTTGCCTGGTTGGTCAGTTTGGCGGACAGCCAGCTCTACCGAAGAGTCTGGGTAGATCAATATTCTTTCATTTCTAAGAAGGAGCTCACTGTGCTTGGAACTTTCAAAAATCTAGAAAATTCGTTTTTCCTCCTTCCCCAGATCTATGGCCTCCCTCACAATTCTATCTCGGAGTTCACAACAGTTCCTTGACTTCATGGTTAGTTTGCTCTGGGACATGCACTGTCAACTTGGTTGGACGTGCTCTATAGAAAAAGGTGTGTTTTCTTTCTAAATCATGTCCCAATTAATTGAATTAGCCACAGATGGACCCAATCAAGTTTTGTTGTTGTAGAGACCATCTCAAGGATGATCAAAGGGAAAATGGATGCACGTGAGCCTCAATTTGGAACGTTGCCCATAGCAAGGGGTGCATACTATGACGCAAGATATTTCAGCTTTTATTTTAATTTAATTTGTAACCATTTCTTAAAAAACCAAAAAATTTCCACTTTGACATTATGGGCGGTATTTTGTGCAGATCAGTGACCAAAATTAAATAAAATTAATCCATTTCAAATTCAGGTTGTAACACAACAAAATGTTGAAAAAAGTCAAGGGCGGTGTGAATTACTTTTTTGAAGGCACTGAAGAAGAGGTGACCGAGGTCAGATCAATGTTTTTGTGAAGACCTTTCAGTTACTTTTCCAAAGCAGAGAGATTCTCCTTGAGAACTTAAACAACACCATGATTGGTCGGATCCAGAGTTGTCCAAAGTTCGAAATACAGTATGTCATTGAATTATAATTCCCATGCTATTTCTCCATATAACGAAGTAGTGGTTATTGTCTTTTAGAGGGGCCAGGCTGTTTTCGGGATTGTGAACAATTGCACATCAATTTAAATGTACACCTAGTCATTCTTTCAATCAATAATAACATGATAATACCAACAAATACTACCCTCTTCGTTTTCGCTGCGCTGACGGCAAAATACTAAGAGTGGAGAAGAGGAGAGAGAAAAAAGAAGGCGGGAAGAGAGAGAGAGAGGAGAGAGAGAGAGAGAGAGAGATGAGAGAGAGAGGAGAGAGGAGAGAGAGAGAAGAGAGAGGAGAGGAGAAGGGAGAGGGAGGAGAGAAGAGAAGAGAGAGAAAGAGAGAAGAGGCAAGAAAGCAAATAAGGCCATAGGGAGGGAGAAGGGGGGTGGGGGAGGAGGAGGGTGGAGAGAGAGAGTAGAGGGGGTGAGGAGGATGAAGTGGGAGGGGGACGAGAAAGGTAGAGAGGCCAGGTGGGAGAGAGAGAGGGGGGGTGAGAGTGGGGAATGCGAGCAAAGGGGGGGGGGGGTGGACGAAGGAAGGGGGTGAGCTCCAGAAAGGGGGAGAGTGAAGAAGGGGGGGGGAAAGGGAAAGAGCAAAGCCTCACCACATGTCACTATACACTCCAGGAGGGAGGGGTGCAAGGAAAGGGTGGGGGGGGGGGGGGGGGAGGGGGGGGGTGAGGGGGGGGGTGGGGAAACAAAAGAGAGAGGTGAGAAGAAGAGAAGAAGAAAAAGAGAGAATAAGGGAGGGAGAAAGGTGGGTATAAAGGTGTGGGAGGGAGAGGCGAGAGAGGGGGGAGGGGAGGATGAGGGAGAGGAGGAAGGAGAACAGGAAGAGGGAGAAAGAGGGAGAGGGCAGAAGGAGAGAGAGCGAGGAGAGAGAGATGTGAGAGAGAGAGAGACGAAGAAGAAGAAGGAGAGTGAGGAGGGGAAAGAGAGTATGGGAGGGTGCGGGGGCGATCTTGGAAGGGGAAGGGAGTGAGGAGGGGTGGGGGACAAGGAAGGGGGAGAAGCCTAGAAAGGGGGGGGAGCTAAGAAAGGAAGTGGAAGGGGAGCACAAGGAAGGGGGAGAGAGACGCTTTAACACACGTCACTTACACTCTGGAGGGAGGGGGTATGAGGAGTGGCGTGGGAGCGAGAGGGAAAAGAGATAGGAATGGAGCAAGAGGGGAGGGGCGGTGGAGCGAGAGCAATGCTTCAATAATATTTTCAAAAGATGAAATGAATTAAAATACATTCACAATATTTTTCCCAATTCTCTCTGAAACTCGTAGTTCACTTGTCCACTGCCTTTATTCATTCTAATCCTCCCATTATGTTAATAGTTCTTTTAATTTGAATCCTTAATTAAATTTATTTGCCTTCCTAAACTCCGGAGATTTCCCCACGAGAACCCAGCCATGGGCCACGGGAGCTTTTGCAGCAATCTCGCGGGTGTTATGATTTTCGTTGCACTCAAATGGACGTCACACTTTCTGCCATTCCTTAATCGTTTCTTCAACTTAATATTACTTCATTGATTAGTTGAAAAAAAATTAAGTCAATGCTTTGGCAATTTCACATTTCTTGTGTCAATATGAAAGAAGGAGGATCACAGCCTTGCTTGCTTAAAGTAAATACGCTTAGTTATAAGAATTGTAATTTCTTTAAAATTTTTCTGATTCACTCCATTATTAGACACTTATTATTCACATGCCTCCAATCCTTCCAAATTACAAGACAGATTTAGATATATACCTTAATTAGACTGAGGAGAGTACATCGTGGTTAGCCACGGCAAGGAATTTTTGAGCAGGGCCAAAACAAAATGTTGCGAAGGCGGAAAATGGTTAAACTGACAAAGGGTCAGGCCTGTTTTTTTTTTCATGACGAAACCCCATTAATTATCTTAAAATGGGCATTTAAATTTTACCCAAATATCAGTTTCATTCATGACTCCATTGAGTTCTCTGAGTTGCAAGCAAAGTTTATGGGTCGTTAGGTTCAATGGGTTTTGGAGTTACGGATTAGACCACACTGACACACACAACACACATTACACATACACACACATACACACGCACACACATATTTATATAGATGCAAGTTTCAGTCAGACATATTCACTTTATGGGAGCCAATTATCACGCAATGTTTACAATAATATATGATGTATCGTGTATAAACAACAATGCACAAGCACATGTGACAATTTCTGAAGGGATTTTATATTTATATGCTCACCCTGCATGAAGCAAGCAGTTGCACACTCGAGCCGTGTGCACTGCCACCTCTAGACGGTCTGGCCAGCTCCAGTTGAGTGAGCAAGAAAAGAAGATTCAGGAAGACCACGGGCTTCTGCACGTAAGTGGCAAGCTGTCAAGATAATTAAAAAAACATGTTTTCTCTGTTACACACATTCTTGTGTGGTAAACAAATATATATCCATAAATTTTAAAATACAGTACAATATTATAATTGTCAATCATTAATAATACAACAGGTCAAAGTGCTGTATTTGAAGTTTTAGTGTAGAGCATGTTCTTAACTGCTTTATCTGTCTAATACCAGAGGCCACAAAGCAGTTTTAATTATGTCATGGGTTGAAAGAAGAATGTTTTACAATTAATAGTCTCATGCAACAAGCAGGCAGGCAAACTTGCTTGATTAGTTGAAGCATGATATTTTTCACAATAAACCTTATGTTCAGCCTTGGATGGAATTTTTTGTGTCTTCAACAGAGAAATACAATAATTTAATATTCATACCTCCTCCATCGAAACAATCACAATCATAATTATCAAGTGAAGAAGTACGACATCAATTCCAGTTGCCCAATTATAATCACAATGTTAACTTTTCATTATATCTATATCCTCACCGATTATAGTAATACGACAAAACAGCAAGGTATAGAATTGAGAGAAAAGCAACTCAAGAAAAATAGTCTAGTTTCTAAATAAGACATGTGAAAAGAAAGGAACTAAACTTTGGGGAGAGTAACAGAATTTGATAGAGAGAAAATATGATATATATGCACAATAAATACATGTACACACCACATATAATATATAATATATATATATATATAATATATATATATATATATAGTCATGCGCCACTTAACGACGGGGTTACGTTCTGAGGAACCGTCGTTAAGCGACGTCGGCGTTGTGCGAACATCATTTTTTTTCGTTTTTTCGTTTTCGAACATCGTACTTACACCAACCTAGACAACCAGGCTATATGTGTAGCCTATTGCTCCTCGGCATACAACCTGTACGCATGTTACTGTACTGAAACTGTCGGCAATTGTAACACACATCAAAGAGACGGAAGACACGTTTAGGATTTACCTTTTTGTGCTGTTCATGACGGCCATCGGTGTTGTTAGCAGCAGCCTTACAATCTCCTCTCACACGATTATAGGAAAGGTGATAATTAGCGTTTGGATTTTATAAATATGTAATTATTGCATCGATGTTATAATTTACAAATGAAGAAACGAGCACCTGTCAAATTGTGATATATATTTTCGAAACAGTGCGATTGTTTTAAACAACATTAAAAAGCTTCACCAAAAATAAATTTGTGTTTTTCAATGTCGACAAGAACAACGAATTTATTCGCGGAATTCTTCACTTCAAAGGTAATTTACATGCTAGAAGGTAAACGTGGAAACATTGGTTCAGTTTTGAAAGCCGATTTCCTTGATCCCCAATTTAGCACGATCCTGTTTTTTTCGCGATGACCATTTTATGACCTCAACATCGCCATTATAACAGGGCCACACTGTCGTTTTTATCATATTGAGGTATATGTACCTGTACAGGTACATAATTGTCATTGCGTTTTTTATACTAGGCTACATCACTCGCGATAGTTAATTTTTTCAGTTACATTTTTTTCATTTTTTTTTTTTCAGATGCTGGGCAGATCCATGTATATGCGATCGGGTCATTTGCCCGAAACGTCGGTTAAGCGGCGCATGACTGTATATATATATATAATATATATATATATATATATATATATATATATATATATATATATAACAGTATGTACATCATATATAAAAAGTATATAAGTATAGAATACTTATAAATAAATATATATGTACATATAAAAAAATATATTAATATATATAAAATATGGAAAATATATATATTTTGTATGTATATATATATATATATAATAAATTGATAATTTTATATATATATTATTAAAAATATTTTTTATATTTATTTAATTTATTTAATTTAATATTATATAATATTTTAATTATAAATAATATTTATATTTAATATTATTATATATTTATATAAATAAAAATAATTTTTTATATTTAATTTATATTTTATATATATATATATTATATATATATAGAGGATAAATGGGGCTTCTGAGGCAGCCATTAGAAATGAATGGGGTGAAAGGGAAAAAACTTTTCTAACAAATCTTAAGCCCCCAAAAGCCCAAATAGGAGACTGATTTCCTCCCCCTCCCATAACAAAGCAAAATGTAAAATGAGACTTGATCCCTTCCCTCCCATACAGCAAATGAAAATTGAGACTGACTCAAGCCCCAAAAGCCTAAAAATTAGGAGACTGATTTCCCCCCCTCCCATACAAGCAAAATGTAAAAATTGACTTACTTGATTAAGCACTTCTTTCCCTTCATATTTTTCATTCCACTCAAAGAGTTGAACAATGAATATTTGTCCATGTTCTACTTTGGGGAATAAATTAATTCCTATTATGTTATTCACTTTATCTCTTCAAGCACGAAAGAAAGGGCTGTTAGGGTTAGTTTTGTAAAATAGGAATTGTTTTTAGAGCCACAGTTCGTGCCGTGGAAAAATGAGGTAGTATTTCTGTGCCCCATGCTCTCTCGTGGTTATATTTTAAATTCATCAGAACACTAACAGAACAAAAGATTAGCTTAAAAAACAGCTTTTAAACGTAGGTTTTTTATCAAAATCATTTAAAGGCAAGCTGTTTCATTTTTGTGTTAAAATGAGTCATTTTGCAGTTCAGCCAAGCCGCCTCGCCCGAACCAAGCCAAAAATTTCCAAAGTCATTTCCTATGTGGGAAACACACCCTGGAAAAACCATTGTTGTGAAAAATCTCCCATTACGTATCAGTTCCTTATTTAAACCAACTTGTGTGCCGTTCCTGTTTTATTACGAAAATGGAGCGTTCAGATTCTTGCTACAACCTTGAAAGATCAATCGTTTTCACCAAGATGACAGTGAGTTCTCAACCCAATTCATTATTGTTGTTTAAAACAGAATTAAAATCACTATACAAACCCAAATAATTATTGTGTGTTTTTCCAACAGGTTGTCCCCCAATCAGAACATCGTTTGATGCTGATGTGAAATGAATTATTTGAATTACATGACAAGTGAATAAAAAAATGAATGACTTCTTGAAGACATTTATTCGTTCGGAAAGGAAATGAATGATATTTTCTTGGATGGCAAGAAATTCTCTCCACGTCCTTTGATCCGATTTCAAGTAGGATTATCACTCTGTGTGTGTGTGTGTGTTGTGTGTGTGTGTGTGTGTGGTGTGTTTGTGTGTGTGTGTGGTGTGTGTATGTGTGGTGTATGTGTGCATGTGTTGTGTGTGTGCTGTGTGTGTGTGTGTGTGTGTGTGTTGTGTGTGTGTGTGTGGTGTGTGTTGTTGCGTGTGTGTGTGCTCTGTCTTTCTGTCTATTCTGCTTTCTCTCTATCTGTCTCTTGTCTTTTCTGTCTCTCTGTCTATTTTATCTCTCTCCGTTGTCTCTGTCTCTCTTTCTCTATCTGTCTCTGTCTTTCTGTCTTCTCTGTCTCTCTCTGTTTTCTCTGGTTCTCTCTGACTGTCTGTCTTCTGTCTCTCTGTTTGTCTCTGTCCCTCTCTATCTGTCTCTGTCTCTGTCTGTCTCCTTTCTGTTCTCCTTATACCAACCTTTTATTTGGCATGGAGGTAATTAATTTTAAAAGCAATACCACAACTTGGTGGTAATTTTGACTACTCTTTTTATTTTTAGCATTAAAAAACTGAATCATACATGGGTGATGAAGCGACATGAATTTCGCAACTTGAATGGAAATGTTGAAATTGCCGGGTGTGATGATTCATTTCCAAACTTGTTCCAGTTTAAATTGCTCATCTGGATGAAATGGACACAAAACTCCGATCTTCTGAGGTAAATGTTAATTTATTATTTATTAATATCATAATATAATCATCTTATATACCCTAATTCGTTCTTCACTCTTTGTTTTGAACAGGAATATGGTATCTAGTTTCAAATCACCAGACTCTGAAGCTCTCTCTTCTATCGAAGTGCAGCCGTGGCTGCTGGTTGCATCATTGGTTGGGATGCAGCTATGCCACTGATGCAGCGTCCCCCCCTTACCAGTCACTGGTACTCATTTTGCTGACCGTCGAAGATGAAGCTGAGTCACCTCCTGGTGTATTTTAATTCAGCGGCCAAACAGGGCTGAACTCAAGACCCTAGGATCCAAGCCACCACCATAACCACTAGCCAACACCAGGCTTACATCTGAAGCAGGACAGCTGGGAAAGATTGTCCATTCTCGCAACTGAATTATTTACCCGAAAGAAAAATGTGTAATATTTTCAATTCTTAATTAATTATATTTGCTTGCTTTCAATTATTTAATTGCTTAATTATAAACAAGCTCGAATGAGCTAAGATCCTCGTCCTCTTAATGATGATGTCATAAAAACGAATATGACGTCATTGTGATGTATCAGGTTTGCGATAAATTATCTATGACTAATGCCCGGCTTGATTCCCGCAAACAAAAATTCAAACAGCTTGCCTAGTTTCGGAGATAATGGTATAGGCGATTTCCATTAGCCGGCGATATTTATGACGTCAACTTTTTTTCTCGGAGAATTTCCAAAATCAAAGATGGTACTTGCATGCGCTGGGCTTTCTGCATATACTAGGTGTTCAAAAAGTTATTCAACCTTAATTTTTGCGTAAACAAATGAAGCTAGGGAGGCGTGGGTTTTGGTGCACTATTGTAGGGCGATCCTAATCCGTATGCGATGAATATTTTCCCGCCTGCAGAAAGCTGTCAGTCGCTGGACAGACGCGATGAGTGGGAAGTTAAGTGAGCGCCGTCGGATTTTTTGTTTTTGACAAAATGACGGAAAAAAAACTTGAAACAACGCTACTGCAATCAAATTTAGTGGTAAAGCTTGGCGATCCCAATGGAAACGATCCGCAATTATTCAACAGGCCTTCGGAACGAAAGCAATGGGCACCACCACAGATAAAAGAGTGGTACAACCGCTTCAAAGATGGTCGCCACATCAGTGGAATGAAAGCACGTTCTTGGTAGGCCCTCAACATTCCCGAAATGAATCGTCATTTGACCAAAGTGAGGACCCTGCTGATGCAGGAATCGTCTCGAATCACGATCAGAGAACTTGCAGACGAGGGCAGACGTCCAGCATGGATCCGTTCATTTCATTGTGACTGAGGATTGGGCTTAAGGAGAATCTCAGCGAAGTGCGTGCCAAAGCTGCCCTAACGATCGAGCAGAAGCAACTCCGTTTGGAGATCGCACAGGACATGCTGAGAACTCGCTGAACAGTGATCCCAACTTCTTCAACACAGTGATCACTGGCGATAGACCACAGTGATCCGTCATTTTGTCAAAAACGAAAAATCTGACGGCGCTTCACTTTACACTTCCTCACTCATCGGCGGTCAGTCGTCGACTGGACAGCTTCTTGCAGGCGGGAAAATATTCACCATACGGATTAGGATCACCTACATAAGTTGCACCCAAACCACGCCTCCCTAGCTTCATTTGTTTACGCACGAAAAATTAAGGTTGGATACTTTTCAACCACACCACGACATGGCCAAGTTTCACGAAGATCCGATTAAAACTCTGGGTTGTGAAACAAAAAATGTCAAAAAAATGGGAAATGATGTCAAAAAATTTGATATGACGTCATAGTGATGTAATCATATGTGTGGTTAATTCAATCTCTGGCTAATGCCCTGTTCGATTCCCGCAAACAGGATATTCAAAAAGCTTGCCTAGTTTCGGAGATAACTTTTTAGGCGAATTTCCATAGCGGAGGATATTTGCGTTCATAACTTTTTTTTCTTGAGGAATTTTCAAAATCAGAGATGTGTTACTGTCTGCGCAGGGTATTTCTACATATATATGCTAAGTTTCAGGAAGTTTCGATGAAAATGTAGGTGTGAAACAAAACTAGTTTCGGAGAATAAAAAGATATAGGCGATTTCCATAGGTGGCGATATTATGGACGTTAACTTTTTTCTAGGAAGAATTTCCAAAATCGGAGATGGTTACTGCCTGCGCGTGGACTTTCTGCATATAATGGCAATTTCACGAAGATCCGAGAAACTCTGGGTTGTGAAACAAAAAAATGTTCAAAAACTAGAAATGACGTCATAAAAATTGAATAATGACGCCATAGTGATGTATCATATGTGCGGTAATTCATCTCTGCCTAAATGCCCTGTTCGATTCCCGCAACGAATTCAAAAAGCTTGCCTATTTTGAGATAATTTTATTAGGCGATTTCATTAGCGAAGATATTTTGATGGTCATAACTTTTTTTTCTAGGAGGAATTTTTCAAAATGGAGATGGTTACTGTCTGCGCAGGGATTTTACATGTTATATGCCAGTTTCAGGAAGTTTCTATTAAACTGTAGGCTGTTGAAACAAATGAAACAAAAAACAAAAAATGTCAAAAAATAGGGAATGACGTCATAAAAATTGATATGACGTCATCGTGATGTATTCATATGTGCGGGTAATTCATCTCTGCTAATGCCCTGTCGGATTCCCACAAACAGAATTCAAAGCTTGCCTTAGTTTCGGAGATAATTTTTAGGCGTATTTCCATTTAGCGGAAGAATATTTTGATGTCATAACCTTTTTGCTAGGAGGAATTTTCAAAATGGATCGTTACTGTCTGCGCAGGGGTATTTTTACATATATACGCCAAGTTCAGGAAGTTTCGTTGAAAACTGTAGGCTGTTGGAAACAAAAAAGTCCACCAAGAACAACAACGTGGTAATGACTTAGAGATCCTCCACGAGGATCTAAAAAGAATAAAGGAAGTGCAAAAGAGGGGGGGGGGGGGGGTAGGTGCGGCTCGCCAAACGAACCCACCACCCTCCTCCCCTCCCCGTGTGTGTGTGGGGAAGGGTGGGGTGGGTGAGGGGGTGGTGGTCAAGCGTAGGGGCGCAACAGGGGAGCTTGTGTGGTG
>CM068952.1:156965270-156977948 GCA_035128595.1 Eptatretus atami | reverse complement strand
GCGCCTCAACAGTCTCCTTGGCTATTTCGGACACAATCTGGATGGGTCGCCACTCCGACACAGACTATAACAGCAAGCTCGCACGCATTTTGCGACTCGGAAGGTATGACAGGGCAATCAACGTCAAACCCCACCTGGAAATTAATTCAACAGCCGTAGCAGATCCTTAAACTCAGGACTCTTAGGATTCCAAGCCACCACCCTAACCATTAAGCCAACATCCAGGCATCCCAGCATAACCCTTGCAAAGAAAACTGGCTTCCAGGTAGCACAACGCTCTGTACAGATACTCTATTACAGTCAGAATACAGATGTATTCAATTTTTAAAACCACATTACAACAAAATTTTACTTTCAAGGAATGTATAAAGATAAATTTCAGTGTGAGATGAGGTGAGTGATTGAGTCCAGTCTGTGTGTCCATTGTCTCCTCATGACTCCAAAACCATGAACCTCACTCCTCTACCCCCCCCCCCCTTCTCTCTCTGTCTCTGTCTCTGTCTCTGTCTCTGTCTCTGTCTCTCATGTCTCTGTTCTCTTCTCTGTCTCTTCTCCTGTCTCTGTCTCTGTCTCTGTCTCGTCTCTGTTCTCTCTCTCTCTCTCTCCTCTCTTCTCTCTCGTCTCTCTCTCTCTCTCTCTTCGTCTCTGTCTCCCTCTCTCTCTGTGTACTCTGTCCCGCGATGGTCCTGTCTCTCTCTCGTCTCTCTCTCTGTCTCTGTCTCTGTCTCTGTCTCTTGTCTCTTCTCTGTCTCTGTCTCATCTCTTCTGTCTCTTCTGTGCTCCTCTCTCTGTCTCTCTCTCCTGTTCTCGCTCTCTGTCTCTCTCTCGTCTCCATGTCTCTCTCTGTCTCTCTCTGTCTCTTGGTCTCTCTGTCCTCTGTCTCTCCTGTCTCGGCTCTCTCTGCTCTCTTCTCTCTGTGTCCTCAGCTCCTGTCTGTCGTGTCTCTCTGTCTGTCTCTCCTGTCCGCGCTCTCCTCCTGAATCTGTCTCTCTCGATCCGTCTCTCTGTCTGTCTGTCTCATCTCTCTGTATCTCTCCTCTCTCTGTCTCTCTTCTTGTCTCCTCTCTCTCTCTGTCTCCTCTCTCTGTCTCTCTCTCTCTCTGTCCTCTCTCCCTCTGTCTCTCTTCTCTGTCTCTCTCTCTTCTCTCGTCTCTCTCTCGCCTCGGTCTCTCTCTCTCTCTGTCTCTCTCTTCTCTCTGTCTCTCTCTCTACTCTCTCTCTCACTGTCTTCTCTCTCTGTCTCCTCTCTGTCTCTCTCTCCTTCTCCTCTCCTCTGTCTCTCTCTCCTCCTCTTGTCTCTCTCTCTACCTGCCTGCTCTCGCTGTTCCTCTCTACTGTCTGTCTGTCTGTCTCTCTGTCTGCTCTGTCTCTGCTGTCTTGTCTGTCTCTCTGTCTGTTCTGTCTCTACTGGTTTCTCTCTCTGCTCTCTCTCCTCTCTGTCTCTCTCTCTGTCTCTCTCTCTGTCTCCTCTCCTGTCTGTCTGTCCTCTCTCTGTCTGTCTGTCTAGATCTGTCTCCTCTGTCTCTCTCTCTCTTCTTCTGTCTCTCTCTCTCGTACTCTCCTCTGTCTCCTCTCTCTCTCTTCTCTCTTTCTCTCGTCCTCTCTCTCCTCTCTCTCTCTCTCTCTGTCCTCTATCTCTCGTTCTCTTCTCGTTTCTCTCTCTCTCTCTGTCTCTCTCTCTCTGTCTCTCTCTCTCTCTCTCTCTCTCCTCTCTCTGATCTCTCTCTGTCTTCTCTCTTCTCTCTGTCTCTCTCTCTGTCTCTCTCTTTTCTCTCTGTCTCTCTCTCTCTCTCTGGTCTCTCTCTCTCTTCTCTCTCTCTCTCTCTCTCTCTCTCTCTTTCTCTCTCTCTCTCTCTCTCTCGTCCTCTCTCTCTCTCTCTGTCTCTCTCTCTCTCTCTCTCTTCTCTCTCTCTCTGTCTCTCTCTCTCTCTTCTCTGCTTCTCTCTCTGTCTCTCTCGTGTCCCTCCTGTCCTCTCTCTCCATGTCTCTCTCTGCTCTCTCCTGTCTCTCTCTCTGTCTCTACTCTCTTCTCTTCTCTCTCCCTCTGTCTCTCTCTCCTCTCTCCTCTCTCTCTCTCTCTCTCTCTCTTCTCTCTCCTCTGGCCTGTCTCTGTCTCTCTCTCTCTCCTCTCCTCTCTCGTCTCATGCTCTCTCTCTCTCTGTCTGTCTGTTCTCTCTGGTCTCTCTCTCCTGTTCTCTCTACTCTGTCTCTCCTCTCTGTTCTCTCTCTCTATCTCTCTCTCTCTGTCCCTACTCTCTCTCTCCTCTCTCTCTCTCTCATCTCTCTCCGTGTCTCTTCTCTCTCTCTGTCTCTCTCTGTTACTCTCTCTCTCTCTGTCTCTTGTCTTCTGTCTCTCTCTCTCCTCTCTCTCTCTGTCTCTCCTCTTCTGTCCTCTCTCTCTCTGTCTCCTCTCTCTGTCTCTCTCTCTCTCTGTCTCTCTCTCTCTGTCTCTGTCTCTCTCTGGTCTCTCTCTCTCTCTGTCTCTGTCTCTCTCTCTCTCTGGTCTCTCTCTGGTCTCTGTCTCATCTCTGTCTTCTCTCTCTGTCTCTTCTCCTCTGTCTCTCTCCTCTGTCTCTCTCTTCTGTCTCTCTCTCTGTCTCTCTCTCATGTCCTCTCTCTGTCTTCTGTCCTCTCTCTCCTCTCTCTCTCTCTCTCTCTCTCTCTTCTCTCTCTCTCTCTCTCTCTGTCTCTGTCTCTGTCTCGTCTCTGTCTCTGTCTCGTCTCTGTCTCTGTCTCATGTCATCTGTCATCTGTTCTGTCTCTGTCTCTGTCTCTGTCTCTGTCCTCTGTCTCCTGTCTCTGTCTCTCTGTTGTCTCTGTCTCTGTCTTCTGTCTTCTGTCTCTGTCTCTGTCTCGTTGTCTCTCTTCTCTGTCTCTCTCTCGTCTCTGTCTCTGTCTCTGTCTCTCTGCTCTCTGTCTCTCACTTTTTAAGTTGTCTCTGTCTCTTCTCTGTCTCTCGTCTCTGTCTCTCTTCCTCTGCTCTCTCTCTCTCTCTCTCCTATCTCGTCTCTCCTCTCTCTCTGGTCTCTGTCTCTGTCTCTGTCTCGTCTCTTGTCTCTGTCTCTGTCCTGTGTCTCTCTCTACTCTCTCTCTCTCTCTCTTCTCTCTCTCTCTCTCTTCTCTCTCTCTCTCTCTCTCTCTCTCTCTCTCTCTGTTCTGTCTGTCTGTCTGTCTTCTGTTCTCTCTTACCCCCAGAATAGACAATATGCAGTAAAAATTAGAACTCCATTCAGCTCGAGGCCAGTGTACCTCCATTCCACGTTATCAACAGCTGTACGTTATGCACATCCCACTGCATCGGCCGGATCCAGAAACAGGAAACCCAACATCTACCTGGCTTCTTTTCTTGTCACCTACCCAAACTCGTTCTATACCCAAGTTGTTTGTCATCCTCACAACTTTTTGAGCAAAACACATCCTACATAATGTTTCGAGCCCCATTCTCAATGGTGAATAACTTGAAAAATTAGAAAATTCTCGCATCTGGAACCAGATACAGATCCGCTTCGCCAAAATCAAATTGATTCGTCCCCTTTTAACACACCTCACCTGTCACCAAGTTTCTATCAGCATCTATTTATAACTTTTTGAAAAGATATCCTGCTCACAGAACAGACAATCACTCGCGGTGAAAACCTAAGGCTCGTCCACCTTCGTGGTGCGAGTCAATCACTAGTTGTTCAGCCATTAATTTACACTCATTCCAGCTATCAGGTAAACCCTATTCTGAAACCTGATCCATCATCGAAATTGACCAATTTTTTATTGTGTAACACTGAACCAGATGGTTGTCGGTCACATTAACAGTGGTCAATGTCTTTGTCTTTTCAGGTGCTTTATTAAAGAGATTAGCTATCCATGCATAAGTAATGCGTGGCCAAATAGTGAGAGTTAGACACTCGTTTGGCAGTCCACCATATTAATTTTGTTTTTCACTTTAAGCTGTTCAAGACCAATACTGTGATTATGAAAATTATTTTACTTGACACAATAATTTTCAGGAAGCCTTGATGATTGATTAAAATGTGGGTTGTATTCTCAAACGGTATGTTTCTGTGAGGCTTTTGTGACAGGCTGTCACGCAGTTGGTGGTGGCATCTATGGATTTACGTCCATCCTCTTCAATTCGGATTCCTTGTGATCGCTCCTATGTCACTGTGGAGATGCAGAAATTTTGGGCGCACAATTTGTATCATGGGACATCAGATGGACATACCGGCAACGAGGGAGCGGTTCGCGAACACGTCGGTACCTAAATGGGAAGTTGGACAGGTGATGTATTTTTGCAAATGGGACAATTGTTGTCAAAGAAATGAGAAATAGCAACGGTTCAAGAATGGCGAATTTAATTAGCAGTTAGCAGCTTTATTCTGTTAAGCCGGGTGTTGGCTTTTGTGGTTAAGGGACGGCCTGCTTGGGACCAAGGGTCAGGTCTTCGTTCAGCCCGCTGAGTAGAGGACTAAAATGTCGGTTCCTGAGGCAGCCATTAAAATGACAATTGGGGGGAAAGGCGAAAAACTTTCCTGACTCAGAGCCCCAACAAGCCCAAAATAGGAGACTGATTTTCTCCCCTTCTATCCCCTTCCCCTCCCATACAAGCCAAATGTAAAATTGAGGACTTTACTTGATTAAAGCACTTCTTTCCTTTCATATTTCATTCACTCAAAAGAGCGAACCAATCGAATATTTGTCCATGTTCTACTTGGGAATAAATTAAAGTTTCCGATTACATTCATCACCATCGAGACTATATCCAAAGATTACTTGGAACGTAGTTCTTGTTAAGTATCTTTGTGAGCAGAAATGAAATGACTAAACTTCTCTCAATGCTCTTTATTGACCACTCCTGAAGCCACATATCATTTGCAGCACGATTGTCAGTTAAATTGCTTTTTCTATTGTTCAATTGGATAAACCATAAAAGTTTTCAGTCCATTCAGGATATTAATTTTTTTTCTTTACATCTCCACTTTCTGCTATTCATCACGCAACACAGATGATTTCGATATAATAACAGAAACCACAAGGGTATGTTTTTTGATAATTAGTACTTGTCGAGTGATTTATTTGGATTGTGGAGAACAGTACTCTATCTTTTCAAGGATACTTTCAAAATGAGCATATATCACAAACGGATGTTTTATAGATTTGTTCAAAATCTGAATGAATGTTTTGAACCTGCTTTGGTAAATTGATTACGGCTTGATTTATGATTACGACAATATTTTGAATGTTGATTTAATCGTTTCCTTTTGTCATGCAAGGAGTTGCAGACACCTTCTTACAAATTCAAAGGATATTAATTTTTCTTACATCCTCCCAAACTTATGTGAATTAAATTTACTACCCCTCTATTTGTTTCTACAACTACTCTTTACCCATCCGGTTATTTACTTCAATAAGACTTATTGATATTTTCTCACATTCGCTTATGTTTCCATTTAAATACAAGGCCTGATTACATCTCCAGCTCTTTGGTTTGGTTCATTGCTCGATTCTATCTCACCTCTCTCTCAATCCAGTAAAAGAGACAGCGGGTAAAAAGGGGCCTTGTTAAATTCCGCAACCCATAATCTTAACAACTATACTTATAACACTCAGGGAGACTATGATTCCATCCTCTAAAAATATTATCTTTATCATCATAGCTCCTAATGCTTCTTACTTTATCTCTTCTTTGTATACTAACTTGGAATGTTTATAAACTTATTATTGTATTAATTTTTCTGTACTCTTCCTTCTTGTCAAGGTCTAAACAGTTGTAATAATGTTTTAAGTTATGTTTCCCTTGATTATATTTTTCTACCTTATTCCACTTTAGCTTTTCTTATTCACACCTTTCAATGTTTTCATTACCTTATTCACACTATCGACGTAAAAGCATAAAGACTTTGATCTCCAATCATATAAATTCACCTGTCTGACCTTCACCACACAATCTCATCCCTTCTCTAAACTTACCAATAACCTTTTCTAATTCTTTGATGAAAACAAACAAATCATGACCAACTATCATCATATTACTTGTATCATATCATATCAATATTATCAAATCATTCCTCATATACATCCTTGTCTTAATTTCTAATATTAAAAAACTATCTGGTATCCATTATGGTAACAATGACACATTATTCCTGTATAACTTTGATTTTAAATTATTATGTAATAGTTCACTTACCATTAATGACCCTTTGACAAGTCACAGAATATGATGTTCCGGTATATATAATAGGTTTATCCATTCAATACTCTCTCTTTTCGAAATGCTAAGAGCTACAATAAGTTCTCTGAAAACACCTCCGCTCGTTCAAAAAGCTTAGTCTATAATTAACTTTAAGCCGTTCCAAATGCCGAGCAAGTCTTTTGTTTTGTCGCACTTCCCTAACATTTCCATTTGCTTTTCCAAACCTACCAGCATTATGCCATTACATTTATAAAAGCCCTTCTCAAAATCTGTTTTTGCTTCTGTTCTGCCTTATGCTAATTAAAATCCAGTAGATCTTATTTAACCAATGACTTAGGTTCCTTAAATTTCAAAATCCGATGAATTTCCCCACTCTCAAACCCAGCAGCCATATAAATATTATCGCTCTCAGTTCCTTATGACTCTGCAATGAACATAACTCTTCGTTGATCATCCTTAATGTGAGCTAAGTAGTTTTTCTGGAGATGACTCTTCTATATTAACTCATGATTGTTCGGTAATCCACTCCTGACCATTCTTTCCTTGACTTTCTTTTCAGGGCCGGCATAAGGTAGGTCTTTATGTTCTGTGATGAAGTTTCTTCCTGCTGATATTTTAAATCTAACCTCAACATGAATATCCAACTTCCAGGCTTCATTCAATTCTTTTTGAGAGGAGACCAAACAAACTGTCTTGTAAACTTTCTTCATAATGTATGTTCTTTAAACCTATTTAATTTTCCAGGAAGGTAAAGATTGAGACACATAGCCCCACCCATACAAATTGTTATGCTCACCACACCCCCGCCACTCATTTTTCCTTCTTACCCTCCCCTTTCCCTCTTCTACTCCTCTGTTCTTCCTCCCTCTTTTTTTTCTACCTTTTTCTCCTCCTTCTCTTTATATCCACTGATCCCTGTTCCCTAATGTCCACTGTATTACTCCTTTACACCGCAGTTTACCCGACACCGTCGCATCATGCGCCCCCACCGGGGTTGTGTTCCCGCATCTCCCCACACCGTGACAACCATCACCGTTTAGTTAATTTAAGGAACCAGGACCATCCAATACATCAGTAAGAGTTGTTCCTCCACTCTTATTAATTATCAGAAGATATTGTTATTTGCGTTTAGATCATCTCCTTGGAACATACTTATAGTATATTCCTCCTAACTTTTAGCCTTTTCTTCATCACCTAAAAGCATATCTATATCACTGATTAATTCCAAATTTTGTTTTGTCATTTTTAACACAACACTCCAATGCCAAACCCGGGCTGTTGATAATAGTGATACGGGTCTAATCCAAAGAATACATTATATGGATGGACTGTCTCTAAAAGTTTCAAACAACATCGCAATAAACAAACATCAGTTTTATAAGATACAACAAATCATTGAATACTTCTCCAAGATTCCTTATATTAAAAACTTCTCCCAAACCTTTTTAGCTTGGGTACTAATCTCTATCCGCGAAATACTGCAGGTTTTATATTCAACTTGCATAAGAAACTTTCCCTTGAAGAGAAGGTTGTGTTCTCTTTAACTTCTCTAGACATTGAACTCCATATAGTCCATTTACAGCAACTAGATATTTCCCTCTTTGCTGATAAGAGATCAATCCGCTTCTTCATTGAGAAATGTGATTTTAAAGGATTCGTAAAGTTTTTACCATATTGATGCCGCCTAAGTAACATAATAGACCTTGCCCATAAACTTGTTATGTTGTGTCAAGAAATTGATATCGGGTTATGGGAGGATGTATGAATTGTTTTGGAATGAGATTGTATTTTTATCTGTGTGAGGAATGGCAACACAATATCTCCAGCATGTTCTTGAAACGTTCATTAGTCATCTCTACCGAGATGAACACCTAAGTAAAGCCGGACAAATGTACCGTCCGTCAACAATTTTTCTTTCCGAATCTTTGATGAAAACTAGTATCGTGGGTACTCTTCAGAGGTCGATGAGTGTACTGCACAAGCGACCTTATAACTTTTGTCTGGGTTCAAGGTCAGGACGTAGTCACGTAAGTTTATAAAAATGCCATTTTTCAAAACCTTACTCCTAGTCTCGCCATTCTACAAATATTCGGCAACTTTTATTGATTAATGGATAGTGCACAAAAACAACTATCTACCTTGCTATCTAACCGGACAGACATTTTTGTAATTTCCACCTTCACCGTCCCTCCTCCGCACTCGTCACGTGCATCTGGAACGACATGGCCAAAAACAACCCGATGCGATTCGCACTAAGACAGGCAGCGAAGGAGTCACAATGAAATATAAATAATTATACGGAATAGGCCAAAGCTAGAAGCGAACGTCAGAATTCTCTTACATCTCGCGCTTTTGGCACTTGTACATAAAACTTGTTTGCACAACTCGCTATACTTCAGCCCAACTATCACCGTCAGGTACATGTAAAGCCGACCGCACAGCTGATGATTTTGACGCAATTTCCGTTACTTCGGCGCTGGTTCCGGAGCATCATCGAACAAACTAATGTAAATACAACGAATTAAAAAATGATTTTTTGATGAGCCGGAGATATCTTTATTAAAATTAACTTTGGGCGGAAAAATTAATTTGAATAAGATAAATAAATAAAACGATCACTATCTGAGTCAAGAAATAAAAGAAAGTGAAAATTCCGGAAAGAGTTTCAAAATTCACTCCCGGTAATGCTAAATACATCAACTAAAAACACTTCCTGTCATGAAAAAAAACATCACTTCGAAGTTATAAAATTAACTTTGAAAAAAAAATAATCTAAACTAAATAAACAAACACTTCGGTCATGAATCTCCCCGGCAGCCCACCTCATTCCCCCATCGCACCAAAACGAGAAACAAAAAAAACCCAGCAACCAAAACAAAAAAACGCAAGCCAAAATGGGTCAATAAGTCTCAATGACCACAGATTCACAAATTGCCAACGGTATCTGTGTCTCCGTTTTTGTTGTTTCTCATTCTTCTCATGTGCACGCGAATAAATTATTCACAAAGATAGAAATAAAAACTCAATCCGTGTGTTATACACCACAGCGCTCTTAACCAACTGGAAGCCAAAAAGTCATATCTAACGAACGCGCATTCGAATCAGCACGTCGGCTATCTGTGTTGTTGTTGTTGTTTTGTGTTGTTGGTTTCTGTTATTGGTCCTATTCTCTGCAGCGTGGCTGCACCGCGTTACGATTAAGCTCAGTCTCGTTCGCTATCAAAACACATTTTTAGCCATCTCATATTATATACCCATTTCCGCCGAAGCGTGGCAAAAAGTTTTCAAAACCCGAAATGTAAACGTCCGGCATTTCATCTTTCAAAATATTAATTGTACGTGCCGCAGGGCGCGCCAAGAATGCCGCAGTCATCTCTTAACCAACTGCGCAGTTCGATCCTTCACCAGTAGAACCTGCGCTAGTAGTTTCTTCGGTCATCACCTGAACATTGCAGAACTTAGGGCCATTTATAGAATGACCGTCACCCCAGCATGGGGGTAACTTTTTTATTAAATAGATGTGTGATCACAGTGAGCGTTGTTGTGAAGAAGACAGGATAAATTGAAGCTTGTAATTTAAGATTCAACAGAATTGAGCCTGGACCTCTATATTTAACAGTAAGAATGACAGTGATCCCTAACCTGACCTCTCCCTCAATTTTCTCCTCACAAATATGACAGAATACTGTTCTTTCTAAATTCCTTTTTCTCTTCCTTATGTTAATACACATTGGCTTATAGTCTCTTAACCATTTATATCTCTTCCGTCTTATCAGTCTTTTTCCAATCGTCTTACAAACTCCTCTGACGGCAATCTTCTCCTCTTAAAGTTCCAAACTGTTGTATCATCACCAACAGCAGATTTCGACTATAATAACAGAAACCACAAGGAGTATGTTTTTGATATTATTTGTGTTATGATGTATTTTGGATTTTGAGAAATAGCTATCTACTTTTCCAAGGATGCTTTCAAAATCAGCAGAATCACAAGACGGATCTGTTTTATAGATTGTTAAAATCTTTGAAATTAATATGTTTGAACCTGCTTTTGGTAAATTGATATACCGGTTATTATGATGACGTACAATATTTCGAATGTGATTTACCATCGTTTCTTTTGTCATGAAAGGAGTAGAGACCATCTCTTACAAGGATACGTTTTACATTTTCTCTTGTATAGTTGTATTTTGGTTAATTCTTGATAAATTTTTTGATTTAAAGCATAATTGATTTTTACCTTGTTGAAATAAAGTAGAGAAGGCAATGTGTGTTTCATCATTTTTATAGTTGTTTTGAAAATTTAATATCTGAACTTCTGTTATGTATCCGTTAATCCATATAATCAACAGATAGCATTCTTCATTTCTCAAATTTCGGCCAATATCTCTCAATGACATTGAAACATTTAAATCTTTAACATTTAAGTATCTCGTATTTTCTTATAATGTTCAACCCTTTCAGGATTCCCATTGTAATGCAGGATGTACGTGAGCACAACACGACCATAGAAAACATTTATTACCACTGGGGAACAAAGTTTTTGGTTGCATTGATACCAGCACTTGATTTTACCTAATTGAGGTGTGCTGAATTCAGCAGATCTTGAAGTTAGTTTCTCCTCTGTAAACCTAGATTTTTTGGCGATTCCACCTTTCAACATTTATTTGGTAAGTTATACAATTTTGATATAAAAGCAAATTTATATTAAACATATATTTTGGCAAGTCACCATTTTCAAACCATTTATTTCGTACAGTTACAATTTTGAATTAAAAGCAAAAATTTAATTAACATATATTCGACATAAAGCAGATAGGTGATTCAGAACAAATTGATAACGGATGTAGTTGCAAAGTTTCAAATAGGTCGCTAATTAAGGCAAGAATTTGTGCTTGTAGCTCTTGCATTTGTCGGACTTCACAGTGGATAATCTCGTTGATGCCCGACCAGTAAGTTTGCCATCACTATTTTTACTGTCCCATCGCCCTTCGGTAGCGCTCTTCCATCGGTCATGATGGTCTGATGAAGTGTCTCCCTTTCCTCACTTACAGCCCCAAGTGACTTACAGATCAAGGTCGACATTCCAGGACAAATGGAGCTTGACACTCATAGTTTCATCCAAGATGCGAAAACGCCAACACGCATTCTAGTAACCCTTGGTTTGTTCAAACCCGGGGCGCGACCCCAAGTGGGTCGCCGAGCAAATCTTGTGGGGTCTACGGGCGTCCCGCTTAGCGCGAAAAAAATTTGTCTTTTCGAATTCGGTGTTGTTTTACGGGACCTGTAATATAAACGGTTCGTTCAAGTATGGGAACCGGCCGACAACATGAGCTTGGGAATGGGATCTCAGCGCATGCGCCGGGTCCGCGAAGGGCGGTTCATGTCTTGGCGGGAAATTAGTGTTTGATCCAACGGCCTCTCAGACTCCAGACTCTGACTCATATCATTACACGTCTATTCACGCTCCACATACGACTCGAGACCTCTATTTTGGCATGGCGCAGCACTGGCCACCAGCCAATTCTCGATAACGTTCCTTTACCAGCGGGAGAAAATTTCCTGGACCTATGGATTGTTTACTACGTCTGGTTGATCAAAAGCTGCGGGCACAGAGTCCTCCAGCTGTGTGATTTAGTTTCAAGGCTTTCTAGCCGGAGTCTATGAACACAAAAAGTTGCAGAGCATTTGACTACAAAACATTGTGCCTTCATCAACGGATAAGGCGAAGAGTGTTCTTGAGAGGAACTTCCTTGCACTCAAGAATACGCGTCTTGGACAGAAGAGGGGTAACATGCCATACAGACCACATTCGTCAGGCATTACGAGCCTCGTATCGAGTGTCACTCCATTTGCCCAAGACTAAAAAATCCTCACTCCATTCGGAAGGAACGTCGTGCTGCCCATGTGCAAAAAGGAAACACGGTATCTGCTTGATGGTTGGGGAGGAAGCAGCGGAAGAAACTGGTAGTTATATGAATAATACTTGAGTGACCCCCTCTCTCGACAACACATCAACGCCAGAATGTCAAGATACTGAGTCTGGAGCGTAACGGCTCCAGGTCGTTACAGAAGCATCAAGGAATCGCTCTGGCACCGCACATACAGTTGGGAACGAGTCCCACTGATATCGCATCGTACGCCGCAACTCATCGTCTGGGTCCGCTTCATCAAGCGCTGATAACTTGTCGATGAGGCCCTCTGGCTCATCCAAACCATTGGAGGCCACCACCAAAGGCGAGAACTTTTGGAAAGTAGCAGCAGTTTTATCAGTCGACCATGTATTCTGGACCTCGGAAAGTCTGCCTCGGATTTCCTATGCAACAGACGGCGTGCCTCTCAGCAGATTTGCGCCGGTTCCCATACTTTGAACGAACCGTTTATATTACATCCCGTAAAAACGAACACCGATCGAAAAGACAAATTTTTTTCGCTGCAAGCGGACGCCCGTGACCCCACAAAATTTGCTCGGCGACCCCACTTGGGGTCGCGCC
>CM068952.1:156953968-156964723 GCA_035128595.1 Eptatretus atami | reverse complement strand
GGTAAGATCAAGTGCTGGTATCAATGCAACAAAAACTTTGTTCCCCAGTGTAATAAATGTTTTCTATGGTCTGTTGTTGCTCACTTACATCCTCAACAATGGAATCCTGAAAGGGTTGAACATTATAAGAAATACGAGAATACATTAAATGTTAAAGATTTAAATGTTTCAATGTCATTGAGAGATATTGGCCGAAATTTGAGAAATGAAGAATGCTATCTGTTGATTATATGGATTAACGGATACATAACAGAAGTTCAGATATTAAATTTTCAAAACAACTATAAAAATGATGAAACACACATTGCCTTCTCTACTTTATTTCAACAAGGTAAAAATCAATTATGCTTTAAATCAAAAAATTTATCAAGAATTAACCAAAATACAACTATACAAGAGAAAATGTAAAACGTATCCTTGTAAGAGATGGTCTCTACTCCTTTCATGACAAAAGAAACGATGGTAAATCACATTCGAAATATTGTACGTCATCATAATAACCGGTATATCAATTTACCAAAAGCAGGTTCAAACATATTAATTTCAAAGATTTTAACAATCTATAAAACAGATCCGTCTTGTGATTCTGCTGATTTTGAAAGCATCCTTGGAAAAGTAGATAGCTATTTCTCAAAATCCAAAATACATCATAACACAAATAATATCAAAAACATACTCCTTGTGGTTTCTGTTATTATAGTCGAAATCTGCTGTTGGTGATGATACAACAGTTTGGAACTTTAAGAGGAGAAGATTGCCGTCAGAGGAGTTTGTAAGACGATTGGAAAAAGACTGATAAGACGGAAGAGATATAAATGGTTAAGAGACTATAAGCCAATGTGTATTAACATAAGGAAGAGAAAAAGGAATTTAGAAAGAACAGTATTCTGTCATATTTGTGAGGAGAAAATTGAGGGAGAGGTCAGGTTAGGGATCACTGTCATTCTTACTGTTAAATATAGAGGTCCAGGCTCAATTCTGTTGAATCTTAAATTACAAGCTTCAATTTATCCTGTCTTCTTCACAACAACGCTCACTGTGATCACACATCTATTTAATAAAAAAGTTACCCCCATGCTGGGGTGACGGTCATTCTATAAATGGCCCTAAGTTCTGCAATGTTCAGGTGATGACCGAAGAAACTACTAGCGCAGGTTCTACTGGTGAAGGATCGAACTGCGCAGTTGGTTAAGAGATGACTGCGGCATTCTTGGCGCGCCCTGCGGCACGTACAATTAATATTTTGAAAGATGAAATGCCGGACGTTTACATTTCGGGTTTTGAAAACTTTTTGCCACGCTTCGGCGGAAATGGGTATATAATATGAGATGGCTAAAAATGTGTTTTGATAGCGAACGAGACTGAGCTTAATCGTAACGCGGTGCAGCCACGCTGCAGAGAATAGGACCAATAACAGAAACCAACAACACAAAACAACAACAACAACACAGATAGCCGACGTGCTGATTCGAATGCGCGTTCGTTAGATATGACTTTTTGGCTTCCAGTTGGTTAAGAGCGCTGTGGTGTATAACACACGGATTGAGTTTTTATTTCTATCTTTGTGAATAATTTATTCGCGTGCACATGAGAAGAATGAGAAACAACAAAAACGGAGACACAGATACCGTTGGCAATTTGTGAATCTGTGGTCATTGAGACTTATTGACCCATTTTGGCTTGCGTTTTTTTGTTTTGGTTGCTGGGTTTTTTTTGTTTCTCGTTTTGGTGCGATGGGGGAATGAGGTGGGCTGCCGGGGAGATTCATGACCGAAGTGTTTGTTTATTTAGTTTAGATTATTTTTTTTTCAAAGTTAATTTTATAACTTCGAAGTGATGTTTTTTTTCATGACAGGAAGTGTTTTTAGTTGATGTATTTAGCATTACCGGGAGTGAATTTTGAAACTCTTTCCGGAATTTTCACTTTCTTTTATTTCTTGACTCAGATAGTGATCGTTTTATTTATTTATCTTATTCAAATTAATTTTTCCGCCCAAAGTTAATTTTAATAAAGATATCTCCGGCTCATCAAAAAATCATTTTTTAATTCGTTGTATTTACATTAGTTTGTTCGATGATGCTCCGGAACCAGCGCCGAAGTAACGGAAATTGCGTCAAAATCATCAGCTGTGCGGTCGGCTTTACATGTACCTGACGGTGATAGTTGGGCTGAAGTATAGCGAGTTGTGCAAACAAGTTTTATGTACAAGTGCCAAAAGCGCGAGATGTAAGAGAATTCTGACGTTCGCTTCTAGCTTTGGCCTATTCCGTATAATTATTTATATTTCATTGTGACTCCTTCGCTGCCTGTCTTAGTGCGAATCGCATCGGGTTGTTTTTGGCCATGTCGTTCCAGATGCACGTGACGAGTGCGGAGGAGGGACGGTGAAGGTGGAAATTACAAAAATGTCTGTCCGGTTAGATAGCAAGGTAGATAGTTGTTTTTGTGCACTATCCATTAATCAATAAAAGTTGCCGAATATTTGTAGAATGGCGAGACTAGGAGTAAGGTTTTGAAAAATGGCATTTTTATAAACTTACGTGACTACGTCCTGACCTTGAACCCAGACAAAAGTTATAAGGTCGCTTGTGCAGTACACTCATCGACCTCTGAAGAGTACCCACGATACTAGTTTTCATCAAAGATTCGGAAAGAAAAATTGTTGACGGACGGTACATTTGTCCGGCTTTACTTAGGTGTTCATCTCGGTAGAGATGACTAATGAACGTTTCAAGAACATGCTGGAGATATTGTGTTGCCATTCCTCACACAGATAAAAATACAATCTCATTCCAAAACAATTCATACATCCTCCCATAACCCGATATCAATTTCTTGACACAACATAACAAGTTTATGGGCAAGGTCTATTATGTTACTTAGGCGGCATCAATATGGTAAAAACTTTACGAATCCTTTAAAATCACATTTCTCAATGAAGAAGCGGATTGATCTCTTATCAGCAAAGAGGGAAATATCTAGTTGCTGTAAATGGACTATATGGAGTTCAATGTCTAGAGAAGTTAAAGAGAACACAACCTTCTCTTCAAGGGAAAGTTTCTTATGCAAGTTGAATATAAAACCTGCAGTATTTCGCGGATAGAGATTAGTACCCAAGCTAAAAAGGTTTGGGAGAAGTTTTTAATATAAGGAATCTTGGAGAAGTATTCAATGATTTGTTGTATCTTATAAAACTGATGTTTGTTTATTGCGATGTTGTTTGAAACTTTTAGAGACAGTCCATCCATATAATGTATTCTTTGGATTAGACCCGTATCACTATTATCAACAGCCCGGGTTTGGCATTGGAGTGTTGTGTTAAAAATGACAAAACAAAATTTGGAATTAATCAGTGATATAGATATGCTTTTAGGTGATGAAGAAAAGGCTAAAAGTTAGGAGGAATATACTATAAGTATGTTCCAAGGAGATGATCTAAACGCAAATAACAATATCTTCTGATAATTAATAAGAGTGGAGGAACAACTCTTACTGATGTATTGGATGGTCCTGGTTCCTTAAATTAACTAAACGGTGATGGTTGTCACGGTGTGGGGAGATGCGGGAACACAACCCCGGTGGGGGCGCATGATGCGACGGTGTCGGGTAAACTGCGGTGTAAAGGAGTAATACAGTGGACATTAGGGAACAGGGATCAGTGGATATAAAGAGAAGGAGGAGAAAAAGGTAGAAAAAAAAGAGGGAGGAAGAACAGAGGAGTAGAAGAGGGAAAGGGGAGGGTAAGAAGGAAAAATGAGTGGCGGGGGTGTGGTGAGCATAACAATTTGTATGGGTGGGGCTATGTGTCTCAATCTTTACCTTCCTGGAAAATTAAATAGGTTTAAAGAACATACATTATGAAGAAAGTTTACAAGACAGTTTGTTTGGTCTCCTCTCAAAAAGAATTGAATGAAGCCTGGAAGTTGGATATTCATGTTGAGGTTAGATTTAAAATATCAGCAGGAAGAAACTTCATCACAGAACATAAAGACCTACCTTATGCCGGCCCTGAAAAGAAAGTCAAGGAAAGAATGGTCAGGAGTGGATTACCGAACAATCATGAGTTAATATAGAAGAGTCATCTCCAGAAAAACTACTTAGCTCACATTAAGGATGATCAACGAAGAGTTATGTTCATTGCAGAGTCATAAGGAACTGAGAGCGATAATATTTATATGGCTGCTGGGTTTGAGAGTGGGGAAATTCATCGGATTTTGAAATTTAAGGAACCTAAGTCATTGGTTAAATAAGATCTACTGGATTTTAATTAGCATAAGGCAGAACAGAAGCAAAAACAGATTTTGAGAAGGGCTTTTATAAATGTAATGGCATAATGCTGGTAGGTTTGGAAAAGCAAATGGAAATGTTAGGGAAGTGCGACAAAACAAAAGACTTGCTCGGCATTTGGAACGGCTTAAAGTTAATTATAGACTAAGCTTTTTGAACGAGCGGAGGTGTTTTCAGAGAACTTATTGTAGCTCTTAGCATTTCGAAAAGAGAGAGTATTGAATGGATAAACCTATTATATATACCGGAACATCATATTCTGTGACTTGTCAAAGGGTCATTAATGGTAAGTGAACTATTACATAATAATTTAAAATCAAAGTTATACAGGAATAATGTGTCATTGTTACCATAATGGATACCAGATAGTTTTTTAATATTAGAAATTAAGACAAGGATGTATATGAGGAATGATTTGATAATATTGATATGATATGATACAAGTAATATGATGATAGTTGGTCATGATTTGTTTGTTTTCATCAAAGAATTAGAAAAGGTTATTGGTAAGTTTAGAGAAGGGATGAGATTGTGTGGTGAAGGTCAGACAGGTGAATTTATATGATTGGAGATCAAAGTCTTTATGCTTTTACGTCGATAGTGTGAATAAGGTAATGAAAACATTGAAAGGTGTGAATAAGAAAAGCTAAAGTGGAATAAGGTAGAAAAATATAATCAAGGGAAACATAACTTAAAACATTATTACAACTGTTTAGACCTTGACAAGAAGGAAGAGTACAGAAAAATTAATACAATAATAAGTTTATAAACATTCCAAGTTAGTATACAAAGAAGAGATAAAGTAAGAAGCATTAGGAGCTATGATGATAAAGATAATATTTTTAGAGGATGGAATCATAGTCTCCCTGAGTGTTATAAGTATAGTTGTTAAGATTATGGGTTGCGGAATTTAACAAGGCCCCTTTTTACCCGCTGTCTCTTTTACTGGATTGAGAGAGAGGTGAGATAGAATCGAGCAATGAACCAAACCAAAGAGCTGGAGATGTAATCAGGCCTTGTATTTAAATGGAAACATAAGCGAATGTGAGAAAATATCAATAAGTCTTATTGAAGTAAATAACCGGATGGGTAAAGAGTAGTTGTAGAAACAAATAGAGGGGTAGTAAATTTAATTCACATAAGTTTGGGAGGATGTAAGAAAAATTAATATCCTTTGAATTTGTAAGAAGGTGTCTGCAACTCCTTGCATGACAAAAGGAAACGATTAAATCAACATTCAAAATATTGTCGTAATCATAAATCAAGCCGTAATCAATTTACCAAAGCAGGTTCAAAACATTCATTCAGATTTTGAACAAATCTATAAAACATCCGTTTGTGATATATGCTCATTTTGAAAGTATCCTTGAAAAGATAGAGTACTGTTCTCCACAATCCAAATAAATCACTCGACAAGTACTAATTATCAAAAAACATACCCTTGTGGTTTCTGTTATTATATCGAAATCATCTGTGTTGCGTGATGAATAGCAGAAAGTGGAGATGTAAAGAAAAAAAATTAATATCCTGAATGGACTGAAAACTTTTATGGTTTATCCAATTGAACAATAGAAAAAGCAATTTAACTGACAATCGTGCTGCAAATGATATGTGGCTTCAGGAGTGGTCAATAAAGAGCATTGAGAGAAGTTTAGTCATTTCATTTCTGCTCACAAAGATACTTAACAAGAACTACGTTCCAAGTAATCTTTGGATATAGTCTCGATGGTGATGAATGTAATCGGAAACTTTAATTTATTCCCAAGTAGAACATGGACAAATATTCGATTGGTTCGCTCTTTTGAGTGAATGAAATATGAAAGGAAAGAAGTGCTTTAATCAAGTAAAGTCCTCAATTTTACATTTGGCTTGTATGGGAGGGGAAGGGGATAGAAGGGGAGAAAATCAGTCTCCTATTTTGGGCTTGTTGGGGCTCTGAGTCAGGAAAGTTTTTCGCCTTTCCCCCCAATTGTCATTTTAATGGCTGCCTCAGGAACCGACATTTTAGTCCTCTACTCAGCGGGCTGAACGAAGACCTGACCCTTGGTCCCAAGCAGGCCGTCCCTTAACCACAAAAGCCAACACCCGGCTTAACAGAATAAAGCTGCTAACTGCTAATTAAATTCGCCATTCTTGAACCGTTGCTATTTCTCATTTCTTTGACAACAATTGTCCCATTTGCAAAAATACATCACCTGTCCAACTTCCCATTTAGGTACCGACGTGTTCGCGAACCGCTCCCTCGTTGCCGGTATGTCCATCTGATGTCCCATGATACAAATTGTGCGCCCAAAATTTCTGCATCTCCACAGTGACATAGGAGCGATCACAAGGAATCCGAATTGAAGAGGATGGACGTAAATCCATAGATGCCACCACCAACTGCGTGACAGCCTGTCACAAAAGCCTCACAGAAACATACCGTTTGAGAATACAACCCACATTTTAATCAATCATCAAGGCTTCCTGAAAATTATTGTGTCAAGTAAAATAATTTTCATAATCACAGTATTGGTCTTGAACAGCTTAAAGTGAAAAACAAAATTAATATGGTGGACTGCCAAACGAGTGTCTAACTCTCACTATTTGGCCACGCATTACTTATGCATGGATAGCTAATCTCTTTAATAAAGCACCTGAAAAGACAAAGACATTGACCACTGTTAATGTGACCGACAACCATCTGGTTCAGTGTTACACAATAAAAAATTGGTCAATTTCGATGATGGATCAGGTTTCAGAATAGGGTTTACCTGATAGCTGGAATGAGTGTAAATTAATGGCTGAACAACTAGTGATTGACTCGCACCACGAAGGTGGACGAGCCTTAGGTTTTCACCGCGAGTGATTGTCTGTTCTGTGAGCAGGATATCTTTTCAAAAAGTTATAAATAGATGCTGATAGAAACTTGGTGACAGGTGAGGTGTGTTAAAAGGGGACGAATCAATTTGATTTTGGCGAAGCGGATCTGTATCTGGTTCCAGATGCGAGAATTTTCTAATTTTTCAAGTTATTCACCATTGAGAATGGGGCTCGAAACATTATGTAGGATGTGTTTTGCTCAAAAAGTTGTGAGGATGACAAACAACTTGGGTATAGAACGAGTTTGGGTAGGTGACAAGAAAAGAAGCCAGGTAGATGTTGGGTTTCCTGTTTCTGGATCCGGCCGATGCAGTGGGATGTGCATAACGTACAGCTGTTGATAACGTGGAATGGAGGTACACTGGCCTCGAGCTGAATGGAGTTCTAATTTTTACTGCATATTGTCTATTCTGGGGGTAAGAGAGAACAGAAGACAGACAGACAGACAGAACAGAGAGAGAGAGAGAGAGAGAGAGAGAGAGAGAGAAGAGAGAGAGAGAGAGAAGAGAGAGAGAGAGAGAGTAGAGAGAGACACAGGACAGAGACAGAGACAAGAGACGAGACAGAGACAGAGACAGAGACCAGAGAGAGAGGAGAGACGAGATAGGAGAGAGAGAGAGAGAGAGCAGAGGAAGAGAGACAGAGACGAGAGACAGAGAAGAGACAGAGACAACTTAAAAAGTGAGAGACAGAGAGCAGAGAGACAGAGACAGAGACAGAGACGAGAGAGAGACAGAGAAGAGAGACAACGAGACAGAGACAGAGACAGAAGACAGAAGACAGAGACAGAGACAACAGAGAGACAGAGACAGGAGACAGAGGACAGAGACAGAGACAGAGACAGAGACAGAACAGATGACAGATGACATGAGACAGAGACAGAGACGAGACAGAGACAGAGACGAGACAGAGACAGAGACAGAGAGAGAGAGAGAGAGAGAAGAGAGAGAGAGAGAGAGAGAGAGAGGAGAGAGAGGACAGAAGACAGAGAGAGGACATGAGAGAGAGACAGAGAGAGAGACAGAAGAGAGAGACAGAGGAGAGAGACAGAGGAGAAGAGACAGAGAGAGAAGACAGAGATGAGACAGAGACCAGAGAGAGACCAGAGAGAGAGAGAGACAGAGACAGAGAGAGAGAGAGACCAGAGAGAGACAGAGACAGAGAGAGAGAGACAGAGAGAGAGAGAGACAGAGAGAGGAGACAGAGAGAGAGAGGACAGAAGAGGAGAGACAGAGAGAGAGAGGAGAGAGAGAGACAGAAGACAAGAGACAGAGAGAGAGAGAGTAACAGAGAGAGACAGAGAGAGAGAAGAGACACGGAGAGAGATGAGAGAGAGAGAGAGGAGAGAGAGAGTAGGGACAGAGAGAGAGAGATAGAGAGAGAGAACAGAGAGGAGAGACAGAGTAGAGAGAACAGGAGAGAGAGACCAGAGAGAACAGACAGACAGAGAGAGAGAGAGCATGAGACGAGAGAGGAGAGGAGAGAGAGAGAGACAGAGACAGGCCAGAGGAGAGAGAAGAGAGAGAGAGAGAGAGAGAGAGGAGAGAGGAGAGAGAGACAGAGGGAGAGAGAAGAGAAGAGAGTAGAGACAGAGAGAGAGACAGGAGAGAGCAGAGAGAGACATGGAGAGAGAGGACAGGAGGGACACGAGAGAGACAGAGAGAGAAGCAGAGAAGAGAGAGAGAGAGACAGAGAGAGAGAGAAGAGAGAGAGAGAGAGAGAGACAGAGAGAGAGAGAGAGGACGAGAGAGAGAGAGAGAGAGAGAAAGAGAGAGAGAGAGAGAGAGAGAGAGAGAAGAGAGAGAGAGACCAGAGAGAGAGAGAGAGACAGAGAGAAAAGAGAGAGACAGAGAGAGAGACAGAGAGAAGAGAGAAGACAGAGAGAGATCAGAGAGAGGAGAGAGAGAGAGAGAGAGAGAGACAGAGAGAGAGAGACAGAGAGAGAGAGAGAAACGAGAAGAGAACGAGAGATAGAGGACAGAGAGAGAGAGAGAGAGGAGAGAGAGGACGAGAGAAAGAGAGAAGAGAGAGAGAGGAGACAGAGGAGAGTACGAGAGAGAGAGACAGAAGAAGAGAGAGAGAGACAGAGGAGACAGATCTAGACAGACAGACAGAGAGAGGACAGACAGACAGGAGAGGAGACAGAGAGAGAGACAGAGAGAGAGACAGAGAGGAGAGAGAGCAGAGAGAGAAACCAGTAGAGACAGAACAGACAGAGAGACAGACAAGACAGCAGAGACAGAGCAGACAGAGAGACAGACAGACAGACAGTAGAGAGGAACAGCGAGAGCAGGCAGGTAGAGAGAGAGACAAGAGGAGGAGAGAGAGACAGAGGAGAGGAGAAGGAGAGAGAGACAGAGAGGAGACAGAGAGAGAAGACAGTGAGAGAGAGAGTAGAGAGAGAGACAGAGAGAAGAGAGAGACAGAGAGAGAGAGAGACCGAGGCGAGAGAGAGACGAGAGAAGAGAGAGAGACAGAGAAGAGAGACAGAGGGAGAGAGGACAGAGAGAGAGAGAGACAGAGAGAGGAGACAGAGAGAGAGAGGAGACAAGAAGAGAGACAGAGAGAGGAGAGATACAGAGAGATGAGACAGACAGACAGAGAGACGGATCGAGAGAGACAGATTCAGGAGGAGAGCGCGGACAGGAGAGACAGACAGAGAGACACGACAGACAGGAGCTGAGGACACAGAGAGAAGAGAGCAGAGAGAGCCGAGACAGGAGAGACAGAGGACAGAGAGACCAAGAGACAGAGAGAGACAGAGAGAGACATGGAGACGAGAGAGAGACAGAGAGCGAGAACAGGAGAGAGAGACAGAGAGAGGAGCACAGAAGAGACAGAAGAGATGAGACAGAGACAGAGAAGAGACAAGAGACAGAGACAGAGACAGAGACAGAGAGAGAGACGAGAGAGAGACAGGACCATCGCGGGACAGAGTACACAGAGAGAGAGGGAGACAGAGACGAAGAGAGAGAGAGAGAGAGACGAGAGAGAAGAGAGGAGAGAGAGAGAGAGAGAACAGAGACGAGACAGAGACAGAGACAGAGACAGGAGAAGAGACAGAGAAGAGAACAGAGACATGAGAGACAGAGACAGAGACAGAGACAGAGACAGAGACAGAGAGAGAAGGGGGGGGGGGGTAGAGGAGTGAGGTTCATGGTTTTGGAGTCATGAGGAGACAATGGACACACAGACTGGACTCAATCACTCACCTCATCTCACACTGAAATTTATCTTTATACATTCCTTGAAAGTAAAATTTTGTTGTAATGTGGTTTTAAAAATTGAATACATCTGTATTCTGACTGTAATAGAGTATCTGTACAGAGCGTTGTGCTACCTGGAAGCCAGTTTTCTTTGCAAGGGTTATGCTGGGATGCCTGGATGTTGGCTTAATGGTTAGGGTGGTGGCTTGGAATCCTAAGAGTCCTGAGTTTAAGGATCTGCTACGGCTGTTGAATTAATTTCCAGGTGGGGTTTGACGTTGATTGCCCTGTCATACCTTCCGAGTCGCAAAATGCGTGCGAGCTTGCTGTTATAGTCTGTGTCGGAGTGGCGACCCATCCAGATTGTGTCCGAAATAGCCAAGGAGACTGTTGAGGCGC
>CM068952.1:156931250-156943750 GCA_035128595.1 Eptatretus atami | reverse complement strand
GTTTGCCATTACTTTCGCAGTAGTAATTCTGGTAGCAATTTTTCATTTATTCAGGGTGCTGGCGATGGCTTGCCTACCCTTCGCAAAAGACACCGTTGGATCTTTAACGTCCCACCAACCAATGCCGGCAAATGGGACGCCCAGTTTAACGTCCATCTGAGGAACGGGATACACATTGATGAATCACCGGGATGGCAGTTTATAAGCTGGGCCGAGAGCCAAACAAAGGCTAGACAGCTTAGAAGTGAGTGTGTGTATCTCTCGGCCCTTCTGCCAGCCCGGTGTCCCGGCCAGCAATAATAGTATGATGAAAACTGCAACTGAAACCATAGTTTTCATGCAAAGGGTAAAGTACAGATGTGTCAAAAGAAAGCATATTGTATCTTGATGGTGTTCCTCTAACGAAAGACCATGTTTTGAGACGGCCTTTGCTGGGTCTCAAGACAGGATCTGCTGTACTTCCCCCACAAAAAAAAAGATTATTATTTTACTCAACCACAAGATGTTTCACTTTGAACAGTAACAATGTCTTTTTTTCGACATTTTCCCTATTCGGAGAAATCACAATATCCTTAGTCGTTCAATAAAAATTTTGGAAAGCACTTTGAGCAAAAGCCAGTTTACCCCGACGACGAAGGATCAATTCTCCTCGCTAACCACGGCAGTTAGTCATACTTCATTCAACGTTCCATTGAATTAATCCAGGTGTTCAAAATAAGACCCATGAAGGTGCATTGCCGACAAAATGTGATTTTTATTCATATTGCCTCGCAATGATCGATCAAGTACATGCTGTGCCTTTTGCATTGAACGCCTTGGCAGGCAGTACAAAGAGAGCAACACTCACCAAACCGCTTTCAATCTCCTGTGGTGTGTGTGGGTTGTACCAGGGCTCCCCATGCCATGGGTCCACACGTCCACTGTATTTGAGGATAATGCCAAGCAAAGCTTCAACCACCAGCAGGCATAGGTACACCAGCAAATAAGTGTTCATTGATCTGAGGAAATAATATTTAGTTAACTCGATCAGCAGTAATCAAAACCGAGCATATGGCCACATGATTGGAGTTGCAGACAGCATAGGAAAGCAATGCCCATGAAAGATTTGAAGGGTAGGCCGCCGACACCAAAGGAGAGCAAAGTGATGCCACTGCTCAAAGGAAGGCAGCAGGCTCCTGTTTATTGTGAGCTGTTTGAAAAGGTCATGGCAAGCTCAAAAGTTTCTTTAAAAGGAGGAACAGGGGATGTGACCGTGGAGTATGCGTCCCTGGCCGGATATCTCAGAGGCAGCAGACTGCCCTTTGAGCCATTTACACTGGTTCTCATTTCTGTGATTTGCTTCTCAAATGTGACAACTGAAACTAATTTCTCATTAAAATAGCATATTCAATGATACACATTAAAAAAAATAAAAAGTGATTACTGCCTTTATTGCCTTATTCTTTGAAGTGACAGTCCGATGGAAAAACAGCAGCACTGTCACTACTCGAGACAGGATGGCCGAGAGGTACACACACTCACCTCTAAGCTGTCGAACCCGAGTTTGAATCTCTGCTCAGCTATAAACTGTCATCCCGGTGCTTCACAGGCAAGGTGATTCATCAATGTGTGTGCCGTCCCATGGATGGATGTTAAACTGAGCATCACACCTGCCGGCATTCGTTGATGGACGTTAAAGTTCCCATGGTGTCCTTTGTGAAGAGTTGGCGAGCTGTCGCCTGCACCATTAACAAATTCCAAATTCCTGCCCTAACCCACAGAGGGCATTGCATCAGCAGCACAGTTGCACCCTCAGCCAATGATGCTACCCCGCAGCCTTGTGCTGCGTATGAAGCAAGAATACCACTCTAGACTTTGTTGATAACAACAGGATTTCACACTTCAAATGCACCCCCTTAAGCCACAAATAACAATAATATAATAAATGTTTATATATATATGTATATAAATATATAACTTGGATGCATGATGAGGCCATTCGGCATATTAAACCCGTGCTATGATTGCCAACATACGGTTGTTTTTCCGTGCTCCATCTTTTTAAATGCTACGTTGTGCAAGGATGCAGCACGTTCCATTTTAAATGTCTTTTGTACGACTCGGCCAGGGTGCGGTTTGCTGGAGGTGTAAAGGAATCCATTTGGGAAAGAGCTGAATCACCAACTCTCAACAAAAATGGCGGTTTGCGATTTCATCTATCACGTACGTGAGACAAGGCAACAAACATCTCTTCCATGCCATCTGCAACCGTCACGTGATGCCCAGATTGGTCAAAATACCAACTCACCCTCGCACCGGCGGAAGGACATGTGGCGATTATCAAGCTTCTTCCTCACTTCAACGTATGCCATGACCAAGGCGAGTGGATACTCCCAAATGTCGGCTTCACCGACCAGTAAGTCTAGTTTTCTTCAATTACAAACTTTTACTGTTATAATTTTACTCAATGAATAATAACAAACTGCATCGATTTAGCTTTCAAGAACAATTATTTGATTAAAAAAAAAAATTCAACAAGAGGAGGGGAAAAAAAGGAAAAATTAAAAATATTATGAAACAAAAATTACCCCCGTGTGGGGTGACGGTCATCTCTATAATACCACAAGTTCCAATGTTCAGTTATGACCGAAGACTACTGCGCAGTTCTACTGCGCAGCTCGAACTGCGCAGTTTGGTTAAAGATGACTCGGCATTTTGGTGCGCGCGCACGAAATTATATTTTGAAAATAAATGCCGACGTTTACATTTCAGGTTTTGAAACTTTTGCACCTTCGGTGAAAATGTATAAATATACAAGGTCAGCTGCTATGCAATGACACCATTCACTAACTTTTACCATGCCCAGTAGAGAATATATAGCCTCCTGAAGGTAGGGCAGTTTTTGCAAACTTTGAAGTCACGTGACGCGAAAACGAAAGCGAAATTCGAAAATCCGTCCCGACCAAATTTAGATATTGTCCCATACATTCATATGCCATAATCAAATTCAAGATCGCCTGAGAAATGTAGGAGGAGCATTAGCATTTGAAAATCGTCATTGTCGCATTTTTTGCCAACTTTGAAGTCACGTGACACGAAAACGAAAGCGAATATCAAAAATCTGGCCCGACAAAATTTAGATATTGTCCCATAGATTCATTTGCTACAATCAAATTCAAGATCACTTGAGAAATGGCGGGAGGAAGTAGAATTTGAAAATCGTCATTTTCGCAACTTCAAAGGCCTCGTGACCTTGACCTTGAAAGTCATACCATCGTGTACGTCTCATCGACCTCTATATCAGGATCACTAATGACCAGATTCCCGCTTCAACTTCATTGTGAACGGACGGACGGACGGATGGATCGAAGGACATCGACACCCATCGAGCATGACCTAAAAAGTGATTTGTACATGTACAACTCATCAAAACCAAAACCGTCCCAACATTTCACCATTACAATACAATAAAAATAATAAATGGTCCTTCCAAACCAACCAAGACCTTTACACTGTGAATGCCTTTCATCTGTGTATGTACGATACTCTCAAAGTTTGACTTACCTCTCCACAACGGAGCGTTTCTGTGATTTGGATCGATAGTTTAGTGACATCTTGGTGTCCATACCCGTATGTACTGCGATCCCTAGAAATACATGCAATCAGCCTGATCAGATGAGAGCTGCTCACTTGCAAATGCTGACATCATCAACAGTAGGAAAGATCTGTCTGTTCCAAGTGTTATAAAAAAAATAAATAAAACAAGTTGAACTAGAAGGGCACTCGGTAGAGCGCATACCTCCGCCACGTAACGCCTGATCCACGAGAACACATCAGGCCCAATACATTTTTGAAATATAATGGTACTTATCGTTTTTGGCCCTTTCTCGCAATGGTGAAGAATCACTTTAAAAATTAAGTAATTCTCCGATCCAGGTCCAGATCTTCCCCAAAATTGAATCAATTTGTCGTGGTAACACATCCAACCTGTCCACCAAGTTTCGTCCGAATCAGTCGACAACTTTTTGAGATTATTGTGCTATATATTAGTTTGGCCCGATCTCTCAATGGTGAAGAATCACTTAAAAAAAATTATCGGATCCGGATTCGGATCTTCACCAAAATCTAATCAGTTCGTCCTCGTCACACACCCAATCTGTCCACATAATTTCATCCGGATCCGACAACAACTTTTTGAGATATCCCACACACAAACAGACAAACAAACAAAGACAGAAAGGGTTGAAAACATAACCTCCTTCACCTTCGGTGGTGGAAGTAAAAATACTTAAGTAAAGTGATTTAATAAATATTGTTACATTGGAGGGTATTAGGTAGCATGTTACGTTAACGTGCTCCGTGTCGGTAAGAACATTTTTTTGTCACCAAGGACCCGTCATAGGTCTAAAATGATATCGGGGATTGATATCGCACCACGGCGAGCAGATCTCCAGCCCACCGCACAGACCGGCGAGGAGCACGGACCAGTCCATAGTTGTGGCACCCGAGCAGAGAGGTGAAGCATCAAACAGGGTGAAAAGAGAGCTTGACATGCAGAAAAAGAGCTTGAAGGACGGTAAATGAAGGGTGGCAAAGGAGCGTGAAGGACAGCAAAGGAACGTGAAGAGTGGCCAAAAACAAGAGGAAAAGAGAGAGAGAGAGAGAGAGAGAGAGAGAGAGAGAGAGAGAGAGAGAGAGAGACACAGCACATGTCGAGGCCGATTATCTCCTCCCCCACGACCAAAACCCATGCCCCTGAATATTCCTTGCTCATAGTTCGGCACCGAGCAGTGAGGTGACTATCACCAGCTCCGTGGTGACATCGCATGGATGCGAGATCGTCACCGACGCTGCCCGAAACAATGACACAAAGCCTCGTAGCATGCCAATGGCAGCACACCATCGTGGGTCCTGGTAATGCCCAGCACTGTACCGGTCGTCTTGTACCATGAGCATAGGCCGTGGGGGTGGGGGGGAACAAGGGATGTTATCGGCCCAAACATGAACTGGCAACATGAAAAATCATCCTTCTCTTCACCTTGCCGAGTTGCTCACCTGGTTCACAGAGAGGACTCATATGAATACGCTTTCCTACCTTATGTCTGTTAACTGCACCTCCCTCACAACATATGTAATAACAGGACATCTTCACTCCAACGGGACCCTGGTTACAAAAATAAATGATGTCATCTACATAAACACACAGACCATGATAACTAAACATACTACCCAACATGTACCCCCTCCAACGTAACAGCATTTTAATAGAGCATCTGTACAATGAAAAGTTTCAGCAGCATGAAGGTTGACCCTTATTTATGCCTATGACCTACCATAAATGAATGGGGTGTCCTTTAATCTGGCTCCACGTACCAGCAGGTTCTCTGGACCAAGGGACCTAAATACATAGAGAAAGCCCAGCCAATTAAATCCTGACAATGATCAATAAAATAATATGGCACTATACTTCCGAATGTTACAACAGCTTGACAAAATAAAAAGAGGCATTATTATTCTCATTACAAGTACCCTATGATTTAGAGGCACGGCATGGCATCGTGGACCACACCATCATTTTGGAAAAAGTTAAGCCAATTGTCCTGCTTTTCTTTCATATAAACTTTTGCTTCAAAAAATATTAATTGTGCTGCTCTGAAGAAAATGAACGAGTTCAAAACTGTTTGTTAGCTTACTCAGGTCCTTTTCTTGATGATGTATATTGCGATGGTAGAGCTGCTTCTGTGGGCATAAGATGTAGCCCTTTAACCAGATCATCAGTTTGCATTCTATTTTGAATACTAAACTGGATAGGCCAGCTGCTGCTTTGCTCTCAACAAAAAGGTCATGAACTTTGAGTAAAAGATCAATTCTGTGTCTCTGGACATAGCCTGGGCTAATTGCATTGCCAGGTACACTGTTCTGTCACATTTTGTCCAACGCCACCTTCATTCCTGACTCATGGACTTCCCCTTTATGTTTGAACAGCATACAACTCTCAACATTATATGTTCATCTCCTCTTACAGGAGAGGACAGACTTCCTCGCGGTTGCCTCTTGGATATACTTGTGCTTCTTGTCTCTGATTCACTTGGAAATGCTTCAAAAACACTTTGCAGGTCATTACACATTTTGCTGAACAATTTCATGTTTTATTTCTATACTGGTAGTAGCCACATCCCTATCGGCCCAGCTGGAAAAGATGAAATGCTTGTCTAACATTTAGAATACCGTATATCACTTAACCCAGGAAAATCTCTCATTCTACTGGGATATCTTCAGAAGGACTGTGAAACGAACCAATCTATCTATTTCCATGGATAGCCCCTGGAAAGTTCAGTCTCGTGAACTTCTATACCTCAAACATCAACTACAACATCTAGGTTGACGATATAGCAAAGCTGCCCTCCAAAGCCAGCGACCAACTAGACATCGTCCATCATTCCAAATAAGTCCATGAAAAATCAGAACGGTTCCTCAGCATACAAAGCCACTGTCTGTAGCTCAGTCGAATACCGCTGTCCACTATGGGCTGGCACATGAGCATCCTGACTCTGGAGAATCTAAAGTTCTCATCATTATTGGCATCTCCCACGATGAGGCCGAAGCACATGACCTGTTGCACTCAAAATGTCTATGGGATGGTGGCCTCTTTTAATTTTTATTTTTTTCAAACTGCCTCTCCTCTGGTCTGCTCTCTCAACCTTCCAACCCTACCAAGTTCCTCTTGGATGCACACATTCTTCCAGGAACCAATTCCCGATTAGATTCGGAAAATCCAGGCTTACTGCCCAACTCAACTCTTTTGTTGCTGAAAATCTCCGGAACTGCCTTCCAGGGTGGTTCAACCACACTTTTCCTTCAAGGGATGTAAGCAAGTGGACTATCATCTAATGTCACCACCCTTCCCCCACTCAAACATGCTGCACCTACTTGCCCATGATCTTTTTTTACTCCTATTAACCCAACCTAACCCACTCTCTTACTTTCAGGTTAGTGTATTTCATGCTCTCCATTCCTTCACTTGCTTATGTCCAGTTGTGTCCCAGTGTCGGTGTCGAGGCTTTTTATCCCCTCGGTCCCCTTGGTGTCCCATGAGCCCAAATATTGTACATCTTTTTTGTTAAATTCAGTGAATAACCTTTTTCCTCAACACAAGGATAATGCCTCTCTTCAGGATAGTCATGTTAAATGTATTTCAACATCTGCAGAATCACATATGCCTGGTGTTGGCTTTATGGTTGGGGTGGTGTGCTTGGGATCCTCGGATCCTGAGTTCAAATCCTGCTCGGCTGTTGAATTCATACCAGGTGGGGTTGACTCTGCCTGTCATCCTTCCGAGGTCGGCAAAATGAGTGCCAGCTTGCTAGTGTCCTGTGTCGGAGTGGCGACCCGTCCAGGATTGTGCCCAATAGCCAAGGATACTCACATGGATTTTGCAGAAATCAACAAAAAGGTGAAGTTTATGATATTTAATCAAGGAAAAACAAATTGGGCAAATTGGGTGATCAACAGCTGTGATACGTCTGGCATGACATGCAAAAGAGAGGTACGCCGATTCTCATGGTGAACACCACTGTAACACAGTAACAATCTTGTCACCCACCTTATGACAGGCTGCTCATCCACAAGTGCGTGATCAAACGTTATCGTCCCTTCAAACCTGAAAAAGACAAGTAAAACTACCATTATAAAAAGTTTTTTAAAATAATATTAATAATAAAAACTCTTCTGAGTTCTCCTTTAATCACTTGTCAACGGTGAAGTTCAATGAACCATCATCTTGAACCAGTTTATGCACATGCACATCTCAGTTGTAGCATTCTGAGAAACCACACACCGACTGATTTGCAACATGGTCTTCACTTAATAATGTTTGTTTTTTTTATATTTTTACTGCAATATCATGCAGGTTATTTTGAATGAGGATTTAATTGCAAAATGTATTTTATCAGGTGCAAACACTGGCAGGGTAGTGCAGAGGGAGCACACCTACTTTGAAACCTTCTTGTCTGGGTTTGAATCTCAATGAAACGAAAAACCGTCAAATTGGTGCTTCGCAGGCAGGACATCGCGTCACAAAGTGTTGCATCCCTAGAATGGCCGGTAAGCTAGGGGTCCCCATTTCCTCACATTAGCAGGTGGACTTTGACGGTCCCACGGTGTCTTTCATGAAGAAAAAGCTAATCAGCACTCGCATCATGTCCAAATTCCAAATTCCTGCTACCCTCAGTCAAATGTCAAGCCTGGCAAACCCGTTTGTGAAATACTTGGATTTAAAAAAAACAAGGGGTTTCCCCAAGAACAAGGGAATAATTGGCCTTAAAAAAACAAGTATGGTAGTAGTCGTAGTCGTAGTCGTCTTGATTAGGCGCAAAGATTCAACGTTATCAATATCCTTAATTCAATTGGGCTAGATTGGAGGATGCTCTCCGCTAACTTCGCACAATCAGCTGTTTTGAGCATGGCAACCGGAAAGTTTGAGAACTATCCAATCAGTAAGTAATTTATCAAGGTTGCACATTCTCTGCTCTCTTCCACATCTATGCAGAAGCAATCGTACAATAATCTTGGGATAGTTGAAATGCAGGCCTTCTGATTGGAATTTAGAGAATAATGTCCGTCACTTTTGTTGATGATGAACCTTTTAACAGTCGATCGTGTAGCTGTTAGTAGACAAGTTAGCTTATAAGGCTGAATAATTTGGAAGGATAATTAATTGTAACAAGACAAAGGTGAGGTGAATTTATATTTCTGGCCCCATTCTTAGGATTCAGCAAAAAGGTTTTCTTTGATGCAGGTCTTCTTTTGAGCACCTCGGTACAAGCATCTCAGATGATTGCAGATGCTCAAGGATAGTGAGTGAAACCTGCAATATTCTTAGAACATGTTTGGTCAAACTCCCATCACTGGTTCACAAGTTAGCGCGGTCACAGAATTTTTACCCCATGGGACCTCTGACCATTGACCTCTTCACCCCATAATCTTAGCAGTTCATCCTTCCATCATTATGCATACCAGTACCAAGTTTGACTGAGATCCCTTCAGCTGTTCTAAAGTCATCGCAGTAACGAAAACCCATCACGGACGCACGGAAGGACGGACAACACGAAAGCACAGACATCGTCGTGGAGGTCATTGCACATCGTTGTCTCTATTGAAAGAGGAGCTTTCAAGAAAAATATAGTTCTCCTGACAAGTAATCCGGAACAATCTTTTAAGAAGCATCGAAAGATGGATTTTATCTCGAGTGAAGTTCTCTGGCGTGTGACAACAATAAATGTTAGGAAATTAGAGATGAAGAAGTGAGCAGCCTTTGATATGCAGAAGAACGATGAAAAATTAGTTGGGGAGGTAAGGATGACTTATTAGATAAAGAATGGAGAACCTTACTGCATGTTAAAGGGGGAAATTGTTGCAGGTATAGCAGTAAAGGTGTTGGCAGCCCAACTGTGTTCTGGGTTACATGACCAATGGACCTGCTTTTAGCAGAGCGCACAAGAGGAAGAAATCAGTGAAGGTTCGAGTAAAACTTCAGCGTTCCTACATCTTTACCCATCGTGCTAGCAAGCAGACTAAAATGACCGACATAGTGAGAGTTCTCCAAAAGGAATCGTAATACATTAACAAACAATAAGCAACAAATAAATAATACTGCCCAATAAAATGAGTTCCGAGTGGCATCTGCAAGAATTGGAGATTACCCTCTTTGATTATCCCTCACAAGAGATCCACCAAACTACAAAGTGCTGCCTCAAAAAAATAAATAAATAAAAACACCAACTTGTAGAGATCTGCATCAGGGGGCTGGCATTCAATGTTTGCGGAGAATCCAGAGAGATCCACCGCATTGGCGATCCGAGGAGCGTGTGCTGGAACAAACCGTGTCTGCACACAAACAGCATTCACAGCTGCATTGCTTGACAAACTAATTCACAACGCAGTCTCGCGATGAAATTGTCGAAAAAGCCGATAGGACGAAGGATATTAACCAAGAGCTCAACATAATAACGTGAAATATGTGCCAGATAAGATCAAACAGCTGATGATGCAGTCGGGTTCATCACCTTGTAGTCCGATTCTCCGTCGAGACTAGCAGTTGTGATGTAGCACCAGTCAAACCCTGAGCTTGGGTCCGACTGTTCATCATGTGGTTGGTCAACTCCTCCGGAGGATGACAACAGTATCAGGTCACAGGGGAAAATCTCATTCGATCGCACGTAAACAATATCTCCAACCTGTGAATTGAAATGGAACAGTATTGTTACCACTAATGCTGTAGAAACTGGAATCGGCCAGTCTGGTTGAAGTATCTGTATGTTTGAATAAGTGTGTCGAAGGGCTGGTAAGCCACCGGTGGAACATGCACTTAAACTCTTTCACATTCTCATGTCGAAACATTATTCTTACACATCCACAAAATCCCATCTCTGTGCTGTTAAACGGGTTTTGTGTGTCAAAGAACCAGCCCTGAAGCATTACAGTAGCATCGTCACACAATCCAAGCACAAATACAAAACTTTTGAAATGACGTATGAATGATAAACTAGTGTGTGTGTGTGTGTGTGGTGTTGTGTGTGTGTGTTGTGTGTTGTGTGTGTGTGTGTGTGTGTGTGTGTGTGTGTGTGTGTACACAATGCTTCGGCTATGCTCTCAGGGCACTTTTAACGTGCCGTTGCTCGGCCAAAAATCTGTGATTCAAATAGTCTTTGAAACATCATTTTCAGCATTTGATGATAGAGTGGAAATTTCAAAATAGTTAACCACAGTTGTTCCATTCCCAAACGAGCGCACGCACGTACGCACCCACACTTCCAACTTTTACCAACAGATGCAAAAATCAAAAAAAAAAAAGCAATTTCTCAGATTGTGGAACTGGCATCAAACAAAATATATGCATTTATAACAGCCCTCACAACCAACACAGCTCCCACTCCCCTCCCCCAACACGATTAATAATAAATATCATTTTAAGCTTATCCTGGACATTCATAAGCCCAGGTATATCCTCCCCATCAGTGTTCAGAAGCACCTAATCCAGATACACAGTTTGTTCACTGGTCGTGATCCATCGGGGGTTTGTGCAGCATACGCACGGTGAGCTGAGGAAGCTTCTCCAACTCTTTTGTTGTGCAGAAGGCACAACCTTTTCTCTCAGGTACATTTCCAACTATTTCCGGCTTCAATGCTTTGTTTTTCATTCACAGAAACTTAGTTGAGCCATTTCATGTTACAATCCTCATCTCGCACACACGATACATGTCCCACCGCCCTGAGGACCCCAGTTTCCTGTGGTTTCTGCGCATGTGCGCCGAGCATTCTGGGACGGATGTCATTTTCAAAGTTGTGTATTGACGAGGGCTCGCTGCTTGCTGGTGTTTCTAAAATCTTGCATTTTCGTTGATCGTTTATACAACCAAGTACATCTATACAAACCGAACAATATTAAAAGGCAACACCAATTACAGCTACTGCTAAATGCGAGGATCATGTCTGACATTTCAACCACTGACTGAGTGGACTATATTCTGGACCACACAAGCAACGTGCGACCGGTTAAATACCTATTGGGGAGGAGGGGTCAGGAAAACACGGATAAGGAAGGAGGGGAAGTTTGATGAGGTTGATGGGAGCTTCTTGTCTACGAATAGGCGGTGAGACGTTAAGTCATCGTGATCATTTTCAATCATAAATCCTCAGTTCTTCAAGTCTTGGGGCTTTGTTATTACATGTTCATGCTAAAATAGGCAAACAATAACCGGAGAAAACGTTTGCTCTAATTGCAGAGAATGCCACCCTTCAACACAATTTTCAGAATTTCCAGGGGAGCGTGCACTCAAACCCCAAACATAAATATTTACTTTCCTCGTGCAACTCTTTATAGTATTGACAGAGCAAGACAGTGCTCAAGTGAGACAATCAATGAAAATCACATTTTTCGAAGAAGGAATCGATAATTAGGAAAAAATACAGTTTAGAGGAGGAAGGGAAACAAAAAGTGCTTGCAGTTATTGACACCTTTGCAAATGCAAACAGGTGTTCATGAAACTTTCATTACCTCCACAATCGAAGGTGGACGGAGGATCTGTTTTCACCCCTGTTTGTCTGGTTGTCTGGTTGTTAGTGTGCAGGATATCTCAAAAAGTTGTGGATGGAGACGAAATGTAGTGGACTGATTGGGAATGTGACAAGGCCAAATTTATTTGATTCTGGTGAAGATCCGAGTACGGATCTGGAGACGAGAATTATTTAATTTTCAAAGTGATTCTTCACCATTGAGAGATGGGGCCAAAACTATATATAGCATGATATTTTAAAAATGTATTGGCCCCGATATGTTCTGCTTGATCAGGCATTGCGTGGTGGAGGTAGGCGCTCTACCGAGTGGCCTTCTATCTAGTTCATCTTTTCGCAGTTCTCTCCAAACCAAAAATCTCTTTTCCTTTGGTTATATTACTGGAAATTAATGGGGGTGGAAAAAGGAATAAACAATGTAAAAACTACACCATTTTCATCATGCACAG
>CM068952.1:156916250-156926250 GCA_035128595.1 Eptatretus atami | reverse complement strand
GTTAAACCGACATTTACAGGGGCAAGGAATCTCATGGTGATCGTCTGGGTTCATTTTACGGCATCGATCAGTCATATTCAGATCTCAACAGCGATGTAATGGACTTCACTGCTTGGACAAGTGAGCAATCTGCGATGTACGCGCATTTCAAATTCTGGTCCACTTCCCTTGAGCTTTAAATTGCAGTCATTGAATTTGTCAGATCACTACGAGAGGGAGGCTTTCAGCTATATGTACAAACACTTGGCCAATTAGTTCCATGGATGTTTGCTTTTGATGCCTTCCTGTCAATATCAGAGACATAACTCTACAAGATCGAAGCATACTGCAATCTTTGCTGAATTCCGGAAGTCCAAACGTGTGTTCTCCTTCATAGCATTCCATCAGAACCGTGATCAAGAAAAGGAGGTCATCAAAGGTAATTGGAGAGTTGTCTGCCTCACTGAAGATCCAACTGATTTCAGGTGTTGGATGGCAGCAGGACCTGAAGTTGTGCGAGCTGTACAAGTTTGAGGCTACATTTCTGACTCCACTGACAGATAATACCATGAGCAGATTCCAAGTGTGCAGCAGACTTTTCCCAAAGATTTTCAAGCTCTGGTATCAATTATGGACAAAATGGGCAATCCTTCCACTTAAGACAGCACAGATCTGTTGGTATTAGACAATCGGACTATCATGCCAGATGACATGGGGGAATCTGTGCAACATGCACAGCAGATAGGCCATTTACAACATGATACATTTGTGGATGAGAGACTTGAATACCAGTCACAGATACAATCCACAGGAACAAGCTTTCGTTTCTTGCGACGTCACGGATTACTCACAGTAAAATGAAAACACAAGTATCCTCATTACAGAGTGCCTGCATTCTGTTTGCAAGACTATACACATTGGATGTCAAACCAGAGATTGAAACCTGGAAGAATTATTTAGACATGAGAACCAAATCTGTCCACCCATGCCGGGACAGTCTTACACGGGCAAAGCATGAGTTTATAAGAAATCAGAACCAGTCAGGTTGCTGGAAATGGATGCAACATTAGACCATCCAGATGTGGAAATAAAAACTCCTGATTGTGCTGCATTCATGAAGCTGTTACGAGGAAAGTGCAACACATTTCAGGGTAATGCAACAACCGTCTTACTTCCCTATGTTGTGAAACAAACACAGAATATCAAGCGATTGGACTTTGTATGGGATATGTGCATTGTAAACAGCTTAAAGCGGAGCACTTGAGAAAACAGAGGTTAAGGTGTTTTCCCAAATGCTGGTATTCCCAGGAAATTGGCACACTTTCCTGGGAACAGATGAAAACAATTGACAGAACTAGAAGGGCACTCGGTAGAGCACGTACCTCCGCCACGTAATGCCTGATCCACGAGGACATATCGGGCCCAATACATTTTCGAAATATCTTGCTAGATATCGTTTTTGGCCCTAATCTCTCATTGGTGAAGAGTCACATTAAAAATAAAATAATTCTCCTATCCAAATCCGGATTCGGATCTTCACAAAAATCGAATCAATTTGTCCTTGCGACACACCCAACCTGCCCACCAAGTTTCGTCCGAATCCGTCCACAGCTTTTTGAAATATCCTGCACACAGATAGACAAACAGACAAACAAGCCGGTAGGCGACGAGGGATTCGCTAGGATCGAAGCGCTGGATACGATGACTTTTTCATTCTGACCGATCCACCGACGAAGTTATTGCCAAGACGTATTGGTTCACATACAATTGTTCCTCTGCCTGGCAAGATGTTTCCTATTGCGTATTTTGCCAACTGGCACTCCTCATAAAAAATGACGGTAAATAGACACCCTATTTTTGAAGGACTACCATTTGAAAAATAATCCGTTTGCTGGTTTGTGCTGTGGAGCCTCGCGTTGCTCTCACACACCACACACACACACACAAAAACACCACACACACCACACACGGAAAACACGATAAACTTCTCTCAATGCTCTTGTTTGACCAACCTCCTGAGCCAACAAATATTTTTCATAAGCCACTCCCACTTTAAATAATAAATAAATGGAGGTTGTGTGTGGGTCATGGAATCGTTTTCGGAAAATAAATAAATAATTGGAGGTGGTGTGTGGGCTGTGGAATCGTTTTCGGTAAATAAATAAATAATTAAAGGTGGTGTGTGGGTCGTGGAATCGTTTTCGGTAAAGAAATAAATAATTGGAGGTGGTGTGTGGGTCGTGGAATCGTTTTTGGTAAATAAATTAATAATTGGAGGTGGTGTGTGGGCCGTGGAATCGTTTTCGGTAAATAAATAAATAATTGAAGGTGGTGTGTGGATCGTGGAATTGTTTTCGGTAAATAAATAAATATTGAAGGTGGTGTGTGGGTCGTGGAATCGTTTTCAGTAAATAAATAAATAATTGAAGGTGGTGTGTGGATTGTGGAATTGTTTTCGGTAAATAAATAAATAATTAAGGTGGTGTGTGGATCGTGGAATCGTTTTCGGTATAAATAAACATATTATATTATTAGAAATCCACAAAGACAAAAATCCCGGGGATCCATTTATTTTGGATCCTTTTCACTTTGGTCAATAACGTTTGGATCGAGGAGAGATCGAAGGTGGAACGACGGTGTAGATCCTTACAAACACTGTATACACACCTTAAATGACGGTAAATAGACACCCGATTTTTGAAGGACTACCATTTGAAAAATAAAACCTCAATCAAAAATCGGCTTCGAGTAAATTTTCTAAATATCTCGAAGTGTTTAATTCCGGTCTCGTTTCTCTACATTCAAAACTGAAGGACAAGTATTGAAAATACTGTACACGGTTTCTCGGCCGCTACACAGCAACGGGTGGTTGCTAGGCAACGAAATTCAAACGCGCACATTCCCAGTATATTTCCACCTCTTGGCAAAGTTTCATCGAAATCGGTTCGCTGGTTCGTGCTGTGGAGCCTCGCGTTGCAGACACACATACACACAGACAGACAGCCGGAAAACCCGACAATGGGATATCTCATATATAGCGAATCCAACAAATAAACCAATGTCACCCGCAGGGTGACCCGTATCTTGCCAAAAGGTGACCACGTGTGACTTCTTTAAGGTCACACTGAGGTGAACAGAGCTGCTATCCCACCAGGAGCGACTCCTTGAGGAATATCTGCCTACGAGAGATTCCGATGAGAATCGTTCTACAGAGTAACCATGAAGAATATGAGTTTGCCCATCAACGTCACCAAATGACGTCATAATGTCTCAAGCTTGACATATCTAGAAAGCACCTCATCGAGGTGTTCAATTGAGGTACTACACGATATGGTTCCTAAAACTTGAAAATTTGACCTTGGGGTCAAATATGTTTGACCTTAGGCACTAACCATGAAGGTCAAGGCCAATCGCCACCAATTAATCAGCTGAGCGCCAGACCATGAACTATATTCCCATGAAGTTTGAAGACGATCCGATCAAAATTACTCAAAAAATAAGGGTTTTGTCGACTCCCTGATTGCGACAAAGTGACCTTGACCTTTGACCTTGACCTTCAAATTTTATGCGCTGAAAGGGACCTCTATAGGCCTCTGATATGCGAAGTTACAAAAATTTCCAATGATAACTGTGCTCTGCAGAATTTTTTATACGTGATTACAGAACAAAAAAAAAAACATACAAGCTGACTAACATATCTTGCAAAAACTTCGTTTTGGCAAGATAAAAACAGACAGACAGACAGAGAGGGGTGAAAACATAACCTCCTTCACCTTCGGTGGCGAAGGTAACTCGAATGGCACTCGATGGAGCCCATACCTCGCTGAACAGTTTACGTTTTTTATCCCACTGATAGGCCAGATCCGCATCCGGACCTTCACCAAAATCTAATCGGCTTGTTCTTGTCACCGACCCAACTCATCCACCGAGTTTTGTCAAAATCCGTGTAGGACCTTTTGAGATATTGTGCTCTGTATCATTTTTGGCCACATCTTTCAACGGTGAAGAATCGCTTCAAAAATTCTCATATCCAGATCTGGACCCGGATGTTCACCAAAATTTATTAAATTCGTCCTGGTCACACACCAAAAGTGTCCACCAAATTTCATCCAAATCAGTCAACTTTTTTGAGATATTCTGCAGACAGACAGACAGCGTTGAAAACATAACCTCCATCCACCTTCGGTGGCAGAAGTAATTATTTGCATTTTTGCCAACGCATTTTGGGATCTCTTGAAGTGGAGGGAGTAAAAGTGATCAGCACCCACAATGATGATGTAGTTAGATCTCCACTCCCGTTGATAAGTTGGGTATGTACATTGTACAATGTAACCATGAAGTGGCAGACACCAGAGTCACCCTCCATGCAGCACATGGAGTCAGACAAGGCTACAACAAAGTCATAATCAGAACTGTTGACCATGCACAAAGACTGGACATTGAATAATTGTGGGTGGCCTTTGGCATAGGGAAATGTTTCAGATCCATCCCAACCCACATCATTATTCCTACTCTTGGCCCAGATACATGTGCCTTTCTTCCGTGCTGTAACTCATCCGGGTGTGATACTGTGTCTGCCTTTGCAGGTAGCAAAGTGCATTTGAGACGTGGAAGACATATCCAGATGTTACACCAGGATTTTGTACCCTGTCAGCAGTGCCACATTCGAGCTCTGACGAACACTGTTTTGTTGTGGAACGTTTTTGTTGTGTTGTTGCGCAGTCGAACCTGCCCGCTTCAAAAAGTGAATGAAGCACGCCAATCACTCTTTGCTCAAGGCACCAAGCCAATTGAACATATCCGCCAATTCAAGCAGCTCTTTTGGAACAGATGAAGAAAGCAACCCACCAGGCCAGATACATCTGGGGACAACACTTGTGACTCTGTAAGAACCAAGACCAGGTGACTGGGGATGAAGACCGTCTGGTGAAACCTGGACTCCAATGAGGACCACTCTACCAGAAGTACCCCAAAACATGTCATGAGCCAATTCACTGTGGCTGCAAAAAAAGCTTACACAGTACAGTACTTTGCAAATGCCACAGAGCTTGTCTGCGATGCACAGCCTGATGCTGTTGTGCAAGAAATGGTCACCAAGACTAAATGTCATCCGACATGTTGACTGGGATTCGTGCATTACTGTAAAAGAGGACATTTTCATGCTGCATCAATTTTCGCGTATTTCGCATTACGACGGAGAAGCACGAATTTAATAACGCGTGAATATATTTGCCTTGTGTTTGGAGAGATTACAATACCAGATCACACAAAGAATGTGCGTACCGTATGCATACAGAACAAACACATGCCAGCCTCGCTGGAGTGCAACGCGTTTGGCCAGAACATGTAGCGTCGGTCTACGTGGTTCGCAACTACAAAGTTGTGCTTCAGCGTCCGCAATTCAACGTAAAATATGCTTCGTTATCTGAAGCCTATTTCAAAAGCGGACGAACTTCAATGTTTCCTGAAACCTGCAAGCTTGGTTAAAAAGCAGGGCTCGATGCACCATCTGCGCTTGCCGCTAACGAGCATATATTGGAAGTTTGTACGGGTGAAAGTCCCGTACCAGCTTGTGGAGACAGCGATGCCAAGGCTGCAGATTGGAATGAATAAAAATATCCAATGCTCCAGGAGACCATTAATTTACTAATCTCTGCATTCAATAACTATTGATTTGATGTGCTCCACTGTACTTTACCATTGCATGTTGCAATCCGTATTCCATAGTTTCCGTACAGCACTTCATCGATTCCGTATGATATTGTTGAGGTTCGGTAAAACCACATGCCTCCAAAGCAACGGCACACAACATACAGCGATTCAACCAAATTGGCATATGTAATAAATAAATGCCCCCTTTCAGGGTGCAAAAACAAACAAACAAACAAAAAAGTTTTGGCGGGCTTAACATATTTGTGAAACCTGTGATTACATATCCTCGTGCACATGTTGGCTGAACGCTACGGTTTTATGAATCAGATCGAAGTACCTTGGAAGATGTAATGGTGTTATCTGGATAATTCTTCAGAATGATAGGGTCCTTCGGGAAGCCATCACCAGCGTGTATCGTGCGCACCTCTCCTGAAGGGGTCAACTGCTGGAAACCCTGGGAAATATGGAGAAAGTGGAGAAGAGAACACAAATCAAGGATTTTCATCAGCTCGAACAAAAAATTATTTCTTTCCCTTCCCTTCGCACCTGGGTCATTCCATGTCAAATCATCAAAGAATCTGCCGTCATCTCTCAGATTTTTGTAAAACTTTGGGAACCAATTGGGACCCATGAAAAACGGCAAGAACTCAAATATTTTTGCTAACAGCCTCTTAATTAGTGAGATACAGACCAACGAACTTTGGACTAATTAGCATGACGTCGCGAATTCAAATGGCCATATCTCTAAAAGTATAACACCTAGAGAGCTGGTTTTGGTGTCATTTTAAAGGTATTTTCATGCCCTATGAATTTGTCTGGGCAACATTTTCCTACCTCCAACCACAAAAAAGTTATCACAAAATATAAACTTCAATCGTGAATCCCCAAAAAATGTATCCTTCAAATTTCCTCAAATTCATCCCAGAGGTACCTTATGATGTCAAGAAGCTTCCACATAAGTTTTGTGATGGGCACTCCAATAGTTTCTGAGATATGAGCAATAATGTACATGTACGTATGGCATATAGGTTCGGAAATCAGCATTTGTAATGTATTATACAATCATTCTAACCTAGCCATGACAGGGAACACAGGGAACGACCATCAATTGCTTTGAAGTATCATATACTTTCATTTTCAACTGGGCCTGAGGGGAAGAAACAAGTGCTGCTGTTGCTGCATTGAAGAGGAAATTGAAAGCCTAAGTCAGGTTAGTGAACACTGTGTACTTGAACTCACTTATTGATTGTACAATACATTGTACGTCATCAAGAAGCCATTAAATCAAGAACCACCCCCATTTTCAAAACAGAACGTTTGTTTCATCGGTGCCAGACGTCTGGGAATTGCGATCACCGCGGGCGATGCCCTTCGGCAATAGGTGCACGTCGATGAATGAAATGAAAAATGATGAAATCACAAACAGGCAGATATTGGACGGTTGAAGCAGAAACAATTTTGAAACGTGAAATGGAGCAATAAATAAATATTACGTTCCGTATGTACCGCGATTTGAAGCAAAAGGTGTTCGTGAATGGGTCGAACCGATGCTTGTCGGCAAAGGGACCGACGCAACATGAATCCAAGAAAGGATGCAAATGAATAATGTGACATATTTGTTTCATCCGAACGCTTCCGAACTACAAAGCGTCTCCCTTTCGAAATACAAATACGTCGTTTGTTCACTATTGTGATTATAGACTCAATGTTTGTGTTGGTTTCCTTTTCAGTAAACAATAAGAACAGGTTCTGGGCTGTTGCAACAATGTATTATTGTCCAAAATGATGAAAATAGTTTGTGTTGGCAGGGAATTAGGAATGTCACTATATGTATGTGTGGCTGCAGACACAGACAGGGAAACAAACACACACGGATACTTTGAAACCAGAGAGGGCTCCGTTCCACCTTCTGAAACCCGCATGTGGAGATAACAACCAACGGCACACGCACGCACGTACACACACACACACCTTATTTAACAATCCCAATTATTCGCACATGAACTGGCTGGACAGACCTGACATTCCACTGAAAGTGACAGGAATTTGGAATTTGGTTCAGGGTGCCAGCAATGACTCTACTCGTCTTCACGAAGGAAACCGTGGGATCTTTAACGTCCACCACGTAACGATGGCACGTGGGACGCCCAGTTTAACGTCCATCCGAGGGTCGGCACACGCACGCTGATGAATCATCCTGTCTGTGGAACACTGGGATGACAATTCATAAACTGGGCCGAGATTCAAACCCAGGCGAGACAGCTTGGAGGTGAGTGTGCGCACCTCGAAGCTATAAACCGGACAGCGACGCGGATGCACAGAGACAGATACTCGGCCAGTCAGGATGGGCAAAACCACCGATGGCGAATATTTGGGATGTTTCAGTGAATAAAAATGAAAACAACTGACATTTTTTAATGGAATGGAACTCAAAGGAATTCTCCAAATTTCTCCTTTTATCCCAGACTCCTTTACAATCCGATATTTGCTTTTTCTTATTCCTTCTCATTAACTAATCCATTCACAGACTGCCATGTACACAAACACTTGTTGTTTTGAACTCGGTTGTTGTTTTGAATTCGGTACGGATACGCGAGTGAGCATTTTTGAAGTCCGTTTCCAGTTTTTGTAAAATGATCACAATGATACAATATGATTGTTGCTTTGCAATGACGTCATAACATTTCAATGTCATTAGGCTTTGTACAAGTAATACTTATGAACCTGTCCGCAACGCAGCGGGAGGGGAGGGGGGCGGTTGGGGTTGCAATCGGGTGTGTGTGTGTGTGTGCGCGTCTGTGTGTGCGCGTGTGCGCGTGCCCGTGCGCGTGCGCGTGCGCGTGCCCGTGCGCGTGCCCGTATCTGTGCGCGTGTCCGTATCTGTGCGCGTGTCTGTATCTGTGCGCGTGTCTGTATCTGTGCGCGTGTCTGTATCTGTGCGCGTGTCTGTATCTGTGCGCGTGTCTGTATCTGTGCGCGTGTCTGTGTCTGTTCAGGCCATAACTTTTGTCAGGGCAGTCACCGGAAGTACAAATAGGCCATTTTTAGCATGCCCACTGCATCGCATAAGACAGCCGGGTTTTGTAATCGGTTCCGTGTTTCTTCATTGACCACTTGAGATTTTGTCATCAAATTTTCAACAAACCTTTATGATGAGAATATGGAGAAGAATAATTAATAAATTTAATTCTATTTTTTTGTTACCTCCGCCACTGAAAGTGGGCGGAGGTTATGTTTTCACCGTCTGTCTATTTCTCGACTGTTAGACTGTCTGTATTTGTTTGTCTATCTGTCTGTCTGACTATCTGTGCACAGAATATCTCAAAAAGTTGTGAACGGATTTGTAAGAAATTTGCTTGGGAAGTTGGGTGTGTGACAAGGACGCAATAGTTATATTTTAGAGAAGATCCAGATCCACATCGGAGAATTTTTAAAGTGATTCTTCACCATCGAGAGATGGGGCCAAAACCGATATAGAGCACAATATCTCAAAAAGTTGTAGACGGATTCGGACGAAACTCGGTGGACACGTTGGGTGTGTGACAAGGAGGAATCGATTCGATTTTGGTGAAGATCCGGATCTGGATACGATTTAAAAAAATCAAATTTTCTCAGCGATTTGAGCCCCATCTCTCAACGGAGAAGAAACAACATACTGCATATAGCACGATCTGATAAAGTTGTGGACGAGTTATGACAAAACGAGGTGGATGAGTTGGTGAGGTGACGAGAACAAGCCGATTCGGTTTTGGAGGTCCGGATCCAGACCTGGCCTGTCAGTGGGAAACAAAAGTCTTAACTGTTCAGCCTGGTGGAGGTGCGCGCTCAACCGAGTGCCGTTCTAGTTAACCTCCGCCATCGAAGATCGGAGGTTACTGTTTTCACCCCTTTCTGTTTGCCACAACGGCATTTTTAATGTTTTAAGTGATTTCCAATCCCCCCCCCCAAAAAAAATTGTTAGAGAGAAAAAAAAAAAATTTTGCAACTTTTTTTTCAACAAAATTTCGATTTTTTTTTGCATTTCTACATGTTTTAAGTGATTTCCAACCCCCCCCCCCCCCCCAAAAAAAAATGTTTAGAGAGAAAAAAAAAATTTTTGCAACTTTTTTTTCAACAAAAATTTCGATTTTTTTTTTGCATTTCTACATGTTTTAAGCGATTTCCAACAAAAAACATGCCAAAATTATAATTGCGGCTGATTTTGGAACTTCAGTGGATGATACACCCACGTAAAATCAATTTCTGTCTCAAGGAATCTAGTTATGACGAATGAATTGAGTATGTAAAAGTTAAAAGTAAAAGGGAAAGTTGCAAACTATAACTCTGTGAGCACTGTTGACGTAAAATTGAATGAATAGGATATCTAGTT
>CM068952.1:156901014-156911979 GCA_035128595.1 Eptatretus atami | reverse complement strand
ACTCACCAGCCAAGCTGCGAGCTTGTCCCACATGGACTTGGAGGGTTCGATTCCAGCCCACCCTGGGCTACGTCGTGGACCACCGATCCTCGGACAGCACCGATGTAAACCTACTTTGACGCTGCCCACCTCTTACTGAGCCTTTATCACAAGGCCCACAGGTAATAAAAGTGCGGCACTTACCTATTTGCGAACCTTTCCCTTTGTGCCTGCACCACTCTCCCTCTGTCCCTGTTTAAACACTCACGGTAACACTCGAACCGAGCTTACACTTGTATTTCAAACTCAATTTCACACGAAATTTCCGCCGCACTTTCTTATCCCTTTCCAGTCCCCGATCCCCGATCCCTCCTTTCCTTCCTCTTCCTGTTTCGCTGCAACGTTGCGAACGACGCAAGGCATTATGGGTAGTAAACCGTTTGATTCCCGAAATAAATAACACTCTGCGATTCAGAACGTTCCATTCAAACAGATCACACGAACGTGATTATTTATTCATAGCGCGCCTTTATTAATCCATTGGAAGTTTGTACGATATGCACAACAAGGACTGTGTTTTCACACGGAGCACGAGAAATAGGACCACACCGCAAGCCCCGCCCAGCAATCCTCATCCAAACCCAGTCGCGCTCAGCCCCGCCCATCCACGCTTCGCCCCGCCCAGCACGTTCGCCCCGCCCAGCCACGCTTCGCCCCGCACAGCAATCCCATCCCAACCCAGTCGCGCTCAGCCCCGCCCATCCACGCTTAGCCCCGCCCATCCACGCTTCGCCCCGCCAGCCACGCTTCGCCCCGCCCAGCAATCCTCATCCCACACCCCAGTCCGCGCTCAGCCCCGCCCATCCACGCTTAGCCCCGCCCAGATTCTCAAAAAACCCCTTCGAATTTCGATGCTCTCCAGGCCCCCATCCCAAGTGTGCAACTTGTGTCCACATTTCCTTCCCGCGTGCGCGCCTCATCCCCCGCACAACTCGCACGGTACGGAAGTGCCGCGATGTGGATCGCTGATTGGACACCTGAGGTATTATTGTGACGTGTTTGACCGTGTTCACGGTTCACCCCCCACCCACACCCCAAAAATTATAATAACACTAATAATATACACAAACAAGGTTCGCTGGGCATTCAGAGGAGAATCCTTCATGAGGCCGATCTTACGCCCTCAGAAATACCGATGAATAAACGGTTTTCGGGACATTTGATGAAAGAATTACGTCATCATTTAAATTTGAGGGGCGGGAAGTAAACTCTGGATCGGCATTTTTGGATTCCGGATCGCATCCGCCCGTTTCCGGGTGAGTGTTGGTCGATGGTGATCGGCACAGTCGGACACGATCCGGAAGTAAAACTTGCGATCCAGGTTTTCGTAGACAACACAATACATATATATATACAAATATATATGTAATGGTCAGACCAGCACACAGGATCAAAACAACCGCTTTAATAATTACATAATCTCAGGAGGGAAAATGACATAGAGTTCCGGACTTCCGGTAATGCCAGATCTACAAGATCTAGTAGTAACACCAACAGCAATATAGATATATGTACTGTATATATTTATATATACATATATATATATGCGTATATATATATATATTTTTATTTTTTATTTATTTTTTAAACATCGTTGAGTTTGATTATGAAAACAATAACATCAGAGAAAATGAAATGAACTTCCGGTATAATATGACGTCATCGGGCACAATACTCTCCAGCATGGCAGCGCAGGGTTCTTGTGAGGGCCTTGAGGTGGGAGAGCGGAGGAACGAGGCGGGAAATCAGAAGGACGCGTCCTCTGAGGAGAAGAGGAACAAGGGCCCGTTGTGTGTCCTCTTCCTCGGGATGGCGGGAGCCGGTAAAACCAGACTGGTCCAGGTGAACGATCGGAGGGAAATGTGAACCAGTTGACGTGTCTGACTCGGACTAGAAAGCGTCAGTTTGTGATGGAGGAAATGATTTTAATTGATGTTTGTGGTTTTGAACACGACGCTGCAGGTTCGCAGTACTTGGTGTGTGAATGTCGGGCCGATCGCGCAGAGAGGAGTGAGGGAGAAATTTTAATTATGTCCGTCGGTGAAACAAGATTACAAAATCGTTTAAACCCGTCATGGAGGACACAAACAACAGTTCGGGATAAGGAATGTAACGTGTTATATGGTGGACAGGTTGGGTGTGTGACGTGGGAAACTATACACCTGTTGGTTTTACCTGTTACCTGTCTTTCCTGTTACCTGTCTTACCTGTTAGTTTTACCTGTTACCTGTCTTACCTGTTAGTTTTACCTGTCTTACCTGTTGGTTTTACCTGTTACCTGTCTTAGCTGTTTATTTTACCTGTCTTAGCTGTTTATTTTACCTGTCTTACCTGTTCGTTTGACTTCAGTTGTAGGGAAGGTGTTGGAGACATTAATTAAGGACCAGATGAGGAACCATTTAAATAAATAGAAACGAATTAAAGGTAGTCAGCATGGGTTTACCTAAGGTAGTTCCTGTTCAACAAATCTTTTCGAGTTCTATGAAGCAGTGTCTGATTGGGTGGATGAGGGAATGTCAGTGGACATCGTATATCTCGACTTTAAGAAGGTATTTGATAAGGTACCACATCGCAGGTTGTTAGCCTAAGTGAGGGCTTGTGGAGTGGCTGGTCAGGTAGATAATTATTGGATTGCAAACTGGCTTCGTGGTAGGAAGCGAATAATGGCTGTGAGTGGGAGGATGTCTTAATGTCTTTCTGGGAGGATGTAGGTAGTGGGTACTCAGGGTTCAGTACTCGGACCATTACTATTCATTATTTACATCAAGATTTGGATAATGGGTAAAGAGTAGGATTTCCAAATTTGCAGATGACACAAAGCTTGGAGGTAAGGTGGATAGCAGAGGGGTGGTGATCAGATTCAGGAAAGTATTGATACTTGTATAGATTGGGCAAAAGATTGGCAGATATAAGGCCTTAGTTATTTTATAACTTTGTTTACACAGTTCTTCAGCTAAAATGTAGGGTTGGTAGGTCGAAATATAAATATAATTTCAATTTTTAGAAATTACATATTTTTATGATTTGTTTTGGATGTCCATGGAAAAGACAAGGGTAGGGGGGGGAAATAAAATATAAATCCAACCAAGAGGATCTTAGAAAACATTGAAGATGGAAGACAATTCAAATGCAGGATGCCATGTTCACTGATCATCTGTTAAAAAACAATAAAGAAAAAAAACAGTGCATATTGCTGGATATGATTAAAAAAAGGTGTTACTAGGGGAAAACACGCTCAAAATGGTCAATCAGAGCCATAACCAGCTCTTACTTTCAGCGGCGTCATCGTGACCGTCTCCCCATCCCATGAGCACATCAAACGCTGATTTTCTGGTCCGTTGAAGGCTGAATATCAGCACTCGCAGGGAAACTTTGACGTACTTGGCACAAAATCTTTCAATACGAACAGCGGTGTACAACTTCGACGGAAACAAAATCAGCACGATCAGCGGAGCCTGCGAATCATCCCTGCTGCTGCACTGAATTGATGCAATGTTGCCAGAATATTCGTCGTCAAGATGTTGCGTGATTAAATCACCAATACAGTCACTAAAATTTATACCGCTGACATACTTCTTAACAATCACTTTCGCCCCAGAAACCACAGTCAATCTGAACCACGCTGGCCACTGCTCAGACGCCATGACCGAAGACTACTGCGCAGTTTGTTAAAGGGGACTCAGCATTTTGGTGCACACGTGCGAAATTATATTTTGAAAATAAATGCCGACGTTTACATTCGGTTTTGAAACTTTTGCACCTTCGGCGGAAAATTTATAAATATAAAAAGCTAAAAATGTGTTTATATTGTTACGGCTGTGGAAATTCGCAAACATCATTCAGGTCCCGTAGATGAGGTATTTCTGAGTACAGTGGTAGTTAGCCCAAACCCACTGTTTAGAGGGAATTAATGTGATTCATTCGGGCTGCGTACTTTGAGTTAGGCGTTTTTCTGTTCTGCTTTATTTTCGAACCAACCACACTTCAACGCAACAACGCCAACCACACTTCAACGCCAACAACAACGCCAACCAAGCCACCATCCAACAACGCCAGCCGCCACCCTCACAACCACGCCACAGCTCAACCACGCTACCTACACCCACGAACGCCATCCTCCGCGTCCGCGTACGACGGTTTCCGCGTGGGGAACCGTCGAACGCGAGACGGGGAAGGGAGAAGTCCCAAAGCGAGGACGCGCGTTTTCCCGCTATTTTTTTCCTTCCTTGGCCGGCGCCAGAACGGCTTCGCCTCGTCCCCACAACCAGGAGTGAGGGAACGAGAGGGAACGCCCCCTTCTCGAAGCGCTCGAAGGAAGGTGGAGCCGAGAACGGGGCGTGGCGCCGGGCGTATAAGAGGGCGGAGCGGTGAGGCTCTTCTCTCTCGTCGTCGTTGATTCTGCTCTGCTCGCTTCTCTCTCCTTGGCGTCGTTCTCTGCTCTGCTCTCTTCTCCTTGTCATCGTTTCTGCTCTCTCCCTCTGCTTGGAGTTCTTTCTGCTCACTACGCTTGGTCGTTGATTCTCTCTGCTCGCTCCCGGGTTTCGGCACCAAGAGAGCTCGCGGACCACGGCGAGGACGGTCGCGGAGACTCAACACCACAGGAAAGTCGACTTCCATTTTCTTTTGGGTTTTGTGTGAACGTGTGTGTGTGGCGCCGTGTTTGTAAGTAGTACTGTGTGTAAGTGGTCCGTGTGTCGCGTATTCGGTTGTAGCTCTGCGTCATTGTTCTTTTGTTGCCTTTCTTTCTATTTGATATATGTGCATTTGTTTTAACTTGCTATAAACTACGTGCTCTATGTGTGGTGTCGTTGTAAATAAATGTGCTTCTGTTGAATTCTTTCCCCGTTTCGCTGCGTCCTTCCTTCGTTGGGTCTCCATCTTGTTTCACGTAAAGGGTCGTCGTGGCGCGGGACGCCCGATAATTAATCTGAACCGTCAAGGCCGACGATAACACCGCTCGGTTATCCCGTTAGCCCGGAACGAGCCGCTTAAGCGGATCGTGTCCGAAGTCGCCTGTGGCGAGGTACAACCCCTCGTAGGTTACCCGTGCGGGTACTTAGGTATATCGACTTTCGCGATTCACCCTATTCCGCGCGGTAGAATGCGGACTGGGTTGTGGTGAGCCGAAAGGTCCACCCGTGACTGGATCCCGGCGTTAGCCGGGAGGGTCACGACTGAATTGTCCGTCCGGTGGGCGAGGCGGTCGCGATTCGAGTCACGTGGCCGATCGAGCCCGACGGGCGCGAATTCGCAACAATATTTTAATTTCATTTTCGGCAAATATACCGTCGGCGGATCTGTAAACCAAGTTATAAAATAACTAAGGCTTAGTTATTTTATAACGTGGTTTACGCAGTTCTTCAGCTAAAATGTAGGGTCTGTAGGTCGAAATATAAATATAATTTCAATTTTTAGAAATTATATATTTTTATGATTTTTTTCGGATGTTCCATAGAAAAGACAAGGGTAGGTGGGGGGAAAATAAATATAAATCCCAGACCAAGAGGATCTAAGAAAACATTGAAGATGGAAGACCATTCAAATGCTGGATGCCATGTTCACTGTATCATCTGATGTGAAAAACAATAAAGAAGGATTAAAACTTGTTTTTACAATATAGTCTAGCATGTTTTCTTCTAGAAACTTGTTGGATCATCAAACAAATGGAAACTATGCTGAGAAAATTACTGTCCAAGTCGTAGATGTTGCGTGCACACCAGTGCATAGTGCTGGATATGATTAAAAAAAATGTCTACGAGGCGTCAACACGCTCAAAACGTCAATCAGAGCCATAACCACTCTTACTTTTCAGTGGGCATCTGATCGACCGTCTCCCCATCCCCATGAGCACATCAAACGCTGATTTCTGGTCCATTGAAGGCGGAAATATCAGCATCTCGCAGGGAAACTTGACGTACTGGTACCGAAATCTTTCAATACGAAAAGCGGTGTACACCTTTGACGGAAACAAAATTGGCACGATCGAGAGTAGCCTGCGAATCATCCCTCCTGCTGCACTGAATTGATGCAATAGTTTGCCAGAATATTCGTCGTCAAGATGTTGTGTGATTAAATCACCAATACAGTCACTCAAATTTATACCGCTGACATACTTTCTTAACAATCACTTTCGCCTCAGAAACCACAGTCATTCTGAACCACGCTGGCCTCTGCTCAGATGCCATGACCGAAGACTACTGCGCATTCTACTGCACAGTTTGGTTAAAGGGGACTCGCATGCAACTCCGTCCACTCAGCGAAATTATATTTGAAAATAAATGCCGACGTCTACATTTCGGGTTGAAACTTTTGCACCTTCAGCGGAAAATGTATAAAATAAAAGGTTAAAATGTGTTTATATTTACATTTATTTCGGCAAATATACCATCGGCGGATCCGTAAACCAATTTATAAAATAATTAAGCCTAATTTAGTCTGAGCAAGTGTAAGGTGTTGGGGATGGGAAAGAACAATGAAAATAGAGATTACAGACGCAAGGGGTAATTTTGGAGCGTGACACACAGGAGAAGGAATTGCAAAGCTCGTTCCGGTCACGTGACTTGTGGGTCAAAATTGCGGTCACATCAATTCCTTCAAAAAATCTTCTTATCCAGACCACACCAGTCAGATTGCAACCAAATTTGGATTGCAGCATTAGGCCAGGGCGGAGATGTTAAATTGCGAAGGTCATGCTGATCACCTGACCGAAGTGTCAAAATGGCTGACTTGGTCAATTTTGGGAAATGGCATCAATTCCATTAAAAATCTTCTCCGAACGCACCCGTTGGAATACCACCAATTTGGGTTACAACGTTAGGCCAGGCCCAGGTAAGCTACAGGTCCAGTGGGCCTATTTTTTTTCTACAGCCTTTGAAATCTTTTATTTCATGAATTATACACTTGAACACGAGAACACAAACCGCCTTTTTGCACTTTTAAAACCCTTCCGTTCACAGTACTTTATTAGATGACCTCTAGTTACCTGAGCCACCGAAGATGGACGGAGGTTATCTTTCACCCTGGTTTGTCCGTCTGTGAATAGGATGTCTCAAAAAGTTGTGGACGGACTCGGCCAAAACTAGGTGAGGTGTTGGGTAGGTGATGAGAACAAGCCGATTACATTTTGGTTCGGGTGCGGATGCATATCTGGCCTATTGGGGATGTAGAAGGTAAACTGTTCAGCGTGGCGAGGTGTGCATTCTACCAAGTGCCTTCTAGTTCCAAATGTTTTCTCTCCATCGTCTACCTTTTGCTTTACAAATTTCTTTGGGTGTTTGAGACCGCTATGAAAATCGTTTTGGCATCTTAAAACGATCATCCCATCATCACAAGATTGTTTCTCTCGATTTGAAGTACATCTTGTAATGGCCATCTCTGCAAAATGGTGGACCTCCAGTCCTCGTAATTTTCACAGCCCATTGCCACCTGTGTTAGCAATTTGGTTTGAGTTTAAGTGTAAAAACTTTGACTTAATGTGTTTTGTTACTTACGAAATCTAAGATTTCTAAGTATATTGATGACTTCCGTCCTCTGTTTGTGTGTTTGTTGTAGGCACGATAACTCGAGAACGGAAGAAGCTACCAATGTCAAATTACACCAAGTGATTCAGGAGGGTGATGGCTAGCGCTGATTAGATTTTGGTCAAAATCGGTCAAAGGTCAAGGTCACAGTGAGGTCAAACATAATTCCGTAAATTCATGTGGAGAAATGGAGTATTTTTGCTTCGGTCGACGTTACAAGTTCGTTTAAACTTCGATTTTAATTTTGTCTTCGGTTTTTGCGATCGCTTAGGACGCTTAACACTCGTTGTCGAAATTCTGGTTAAAAATCGGATGTTTTGGAGACGTATAAAAAATATTTCACTCGCCGCGTCACGGCTCGTCACGTGGTGTAGCGCGCTCGAGCAGACGCGTCGTGAGTCACGTAAAGGTTTTGCAGTGTGCTGCTGATGGTGTTTCGAAAAGATGGTGTTTAAAAGTCATTTTTATCCCAACAAAGGTTATCGTCGCATGCCTGACTCGCTAAGCCGTCGGATTATGTAAAGATTGTTGGTGATGGCGAATTTTACGGTTTTGTGACTTTGATAAAATAATATTAAATAATTGCGTGGAGAAATGGAGATTTTTGTTCGGTCGACGTTGCGATTTTTGATGGTTTGGTACAGAATCATCGTAGAAACTCTGGTTTCCGTCGTACCTTCTCTAGAGACAGCTTTTATTAGACAAGGTCAGAGGTCAAGTTGACGATTTCGTAAGTACCAGTCTATGACTGCTTTTTTTTTTCTCCGTGTGTTGCATGTTGCACTTGGATGGATTCCCTTGAGAACGTTTACTCACATGTGTGACGGCTGTTAGAGTGATGTGATCGATAAGTGTTTTAACATCTGTTTTGTTCTTCACTTGCCCCCCACCCCCCAATCCCCAATCCCTCTTCCTCAATCAACTTCTTCTCAACAGCGAACGAATGCATTCCTTCATACCAAACAGCACCCTCCATTATGTCGTTAACCTCGATCCTGCTGTTTCTGAAACTCTTATCCCTGCAACATGGTGATTTCATTAAGTGTCTGCTAAACATCAAACCTGTCACCTAAACTCTCCCATTTTGTGTTTCCCCCCCCCCTGTCCAATTAATGGAAGTTTGCATTTGTAGTTTATATATGTATTCCTCCTTCTTCCGTGTGCAGCACAAGGTTGTGGGTTATATAATTTTCCGCTTACGCGCTGTGTCACTGAAGCAGCGTCACTGTGGGTTTCGAACAGGATTTTGTAATTAGTCAGGGTGCAGGGCTGTAATTAATTTGATAAATGGGGCTGTTTTCCCCCCTTTTTGAACCATTTTATAATCATGTAATTGGTAAAGTTGCCTTTTCGGTTTTACAGTTTGTGATGCATTGTTTTTTTGCATAGTTTGCCACTGAGCATAACAAAACTGTAATACCATCATGATATAGTACAACAGTCCAACAACGTGGTTAATTTGTTATCAATATTTAAAAATAGACGACTGCACTCTAAGCTTCTCAGGACCCTGGCCTAATGTTATAACCCAATTTGGTGGCATTCTGACTGGTGTGTCTGGCGAGAAGATTTTTGCACGAATTTACCAAGTCCGCATTCTGACCGACTTGGTCACATGACTGGAGCGAGCTTTGAAATCCCCGCGGAACTGTTGCCAAATTTCAGCCGGATCGGCCCAGCGGTTTCGCTGGAGAATTCTAAATTGGAGACGGACAGCCGGACGGACGTTGCAAGACGACAATATACCTTATCTGGAATTCCAATTCCAGATAAGCTAATAATTAGCATGAACTTATGTTTTCCTAGTTAATTAATTTTTGCATTTAGGTTTTTCAAAAGTGTGCATTGCATTTGGTTTCACACAAATCATGATTGGTGCATGAATTGTTTTTGTTTTTTGTTTTTTTACTGTTTATTGCAGGTGAAAGTGTTCATGGAGTGCCGGTGGAGGTCTCGTTGTTTGGGTCATTGCTTTACGTGTGTTATTTAAATGGTGAACTTCTACCAAAGATATCTTTGGCTATTCATGATGCCCCAAATAAATCCTGCCTGTAACAGTTTATGTTGCAATGGATTTAATTATGCTGTTCGTTTTGCAGATATTCGAGATACCATCAACTACAAGGAAGTTATGAATCAGTATCCTTGATATTAGTCTGGGTGAGGTGGTAAATCGAGAGTAAAACAGACTTGCTAGTCCAGGGAATTAGAAGATTTTTGGATTTTTTTTCATAAAATTTGATGCATTTCTTGTAATATAATCACAATGCCAAGTTTGTTTGTTTGTTTTTCTATACTTGAACAATGAGTGCGTGAAACGAACTGGTAGTGGGACATAAAAAGAAGAGAAAGAAACACAGTGACATTGCGGTGGGAGGGTTAGGTTAGGTAAGGTTAATAGGTGTAGAAAATATTGCAGGGATAGGGATGACATGAGGGTGGTGGTGCACTGCCTGGTCGAAGCTCTCGAGGGAAGAGTTCCATTGATGAGGACTAAAAAGCAATGAAACGGGTGTGATAAGTTTCAGAAGTTCATGGATTACCTCATTGTCCGAATGTCAACTCTTTCTGAGATTCACATCAACAACTCTCAAAGGGCAACGGCAATGATGATGGACAACTCATGTGACCTTTTTTGTATATAAATTATTGTTACATTTGATATATGAAACTTGTGTAAAATGTACAAAAGCATACCAATTGATAGTCAACCATTTGTTGTTGTTGTGGTGTTGTTATCCCCATGCTGTTAAAAAAAAGGCTCTGTCTGTCTGGCTTTCTGCGTGTGTCTGTCCATACTGTCTGTCATGCTATCTCCTCCTAACTGTTGTGCTTGGTTAATGTCATTGGAGACTTGCTTTCCAAGTAGTCCAAGGTCTTCCTGGCTTTTTATTCCTTCTGGATTCCACGCGATGACTAATCTTGGGAGTCTGATCCTCCATTCCGACCATGTGCGCAAAGCTTCTCGGTCGTCGTCCTCTCAAAATTTCACTTGCCGGTTTCTGTTTTATAAGTTTCTTAAATCCGTGTTTCCAACCCTCATTTGCCAGCTTGTTATAACTTTCTAGAGGCTCCTGGAATCCATGTCATCAAGCATTCCTGGTATTTCTTCAGAACAGGCCATGCCTCTCCTCCAACATCACAGATATAACATTGCTTTTGTAGAGCCAGATCTTAGTCCTTGTGGTAAACTTTTGTTTTTTCCAACTTGTGAAGTGATGCTGTAGCAATTGGGATCTGATTTCATCTTCCAGATTCCATCCTCGGACAGTATTCCCTAGGTAGGTGAATCTAGGTACCCCTTCCATTGAGGTCTCTCCAATCTTGTTATTTGTATTATCAAGCCCCTCCTTATACAGGACGGTTTCTCTGTATGCATCTTTAACACGGGGACTGAAAATTCGTT
>CM068952.1:156836454-156895904 GCA_035128595.1 Eptatretus atami | reverse complement strand
TTCAGAAGTAAATCCTTTGTACGTCGAGGTAATGTGTTCCAAATTTCAGCAACATCCATTTCTGCATTCTTGAGTTTTTTAATGAAAAACCTCAAAAATCACGTTGGTGTCTGTCCGTCCAAAATGTGTTGGCGCTCATATCTCAAAGGCTATTCATTGAAACGAGCTGAAACCTGGAATATACATCAGACAATACATCTAATTAATGGCTTTCGAAACAAATTCCACCTAAGTGCCATAGTCTTTTGCTTTTTTGATAGTATTGGCTATTAGCTTGAGTTATGTTCTTGTGTGGAACAAGTATGCAATGGTGGTGTTAGAAGCAGAGACTCCTGCAGAAATCAGGGAAGCATGAAGCGCCCCCACACTCCCCCCCCCCCCCCCCCCGCTTTCTCTGAATGCACTTTAACACAGGGACTGAAAATTCCTTCAGGGAGGTCACCCCCACCCCCCAAATAGATATTTACTTTCTTCTCCAAAACCACACACACAATTTTGATGACACTTGACCACAACCTTCATAACCCATGATATTATTGGGGAAAATATCAGGGGCATAGAAAAGGTCCCCCTTTGTATGGTATGTGCCATGTGCCAAACTATAGAAAAGAGGGGCCATTCCACGGCTTGTGGAAAATGCCAGACGATAGAAAATAATGCACATTCAAAAAAAATCTCGTGCGCATGCTGTATTACCCTTGTGGTCTTCGAAGGAACCAAGTAATGCTCTAGAAAAGTTCATATATAGGTTAAAACCTCTCAATACATAATCATGTTTATGACTCATCTTCAATAACTTTGTTTTCTTTGTATTGATTTTCAGGCCAGTGCTGTTGCTCTTCATGGATATGGCATCCGTATGCTTTTGCTTGTCATTTGCATTTGTGGAAATGAGCACCATATCAGCAGCAAAATCAAGATCTTCTAGGTGCCTATGGCTATTCCATCTCAGGCCCAGTGATGTTTCCCTGAAATCACTGCACATTATCCAGTATATGGCTATACTGAATAGCGTTGGTGACGGCACACATCTCTCTCTGTCTTACACCTTTCAAGATCTTGAACCATTCTGGAACTCCATCTTCTGTCTTAAAACAGCTTTCTGTTCCATCGTTCATGTTCTCAAATATCCACACAAACTTATCTGGGATACCGTAATGTATAGTGTTGTACTCCATCGAGATTTCCTGTCGATACTTTCGAAGAACTTTTAAAAGTGTGAAATTGACTAAAATATTTGCCTGTAAGGCTAGGATTCCTTCTATAATCCTTCCGAGGTTGATACTAAACTGAGGCCTAATTTATATAGTTGAGTAGTCTCAATTTATTTATCTTTTGCTGACAATATGCTAAAATCACTCGGGGCTTTGTAACAGTGGTTTCATATGAATGGTCATTTTAAGAATGTTTATTTTGCATCCATCCACTTTTTTTTTGTCAATTTGTTTATATATTTATTGCATGTTAAACTAGAGAGTTCATAGAACACTTTACCTAGCGTGGTCTTGAGAAACAAGGACGTGGGCAGGGTCTGCGAGCGGCAAATTTGATTGGTCGAGATGACGTAAAATGCCATGTTTTGTTTGAGTACTGCTAAACGAAGTGACCTTCATTCAGAGACGAAAATAGATTTGTGGAAAATCAAATGGTGAGATAATTTTGTAGCGTTTACAAAAACAGTGTGTCCTTCACAATGACCGACAGTTACGGCCTCGGTCCCAACGGAGCCATTGTAACATCACTCAACCTCCTTGCCACAAGGTTTCCTCAGGTACACACAAACAAAGATTGCATATTATGCAGTTTATCATACATGTTATGGTGCGTGTGCACACCTGTTTAACTGTCATGTCTAAATCGTATAAAAATACAATTTTACATTGGTGACTAATGATTCCTTACAGCGGTTTTATTGCAGGTTATTCAGTTGATTGAAAAACGAAAAGAACAAACAGAGTGAGGATCCATTCTTCTGCTTTATTACACACTTTGAAACATCACCTACATTCTTTCCTTACACCATGACATTACCTGAAGCTTCATTCTTATTCGAACCATTTTATTTGCGCTCTGTACTGTTGCGAAAAATTAGCCTGAATGGCTTTTTGTGCATTGAGCTTCCATTGTTCTGGTAACTGTTCGTCTATCTAGAACGGTGGCACGAGGTCGAGCGCATACCTCCGCCAGGCTGAACAGTTTGCTTTTTATCCCACTGATAGGCCGGATCTGGATCCGGACCTGAACTTAAATCAAATCAGCTTGTTCTTGTCACCTATACAACTCATCCAACAAGTTTTGTCAGAACTCGTCCATAACTTTTTGAAATGTCGTACTACATAGAGTGGTTTGGCGCCATCTCTCAATGGTGAAGAATCGCTGAAAATTCTCGGATCCGAAATTGCTTCGCCCTTGTTACACACCCAACCTGTCCACCAAATGTCATCTGAATCCATTCGCAACTTTTGGAGATATCCTGCGCACAGAAAGACAATCGGGCAGACAGGGGTGAAAACATAACCTTCATCCACCTTAGGTGGCAGAGGTAATTATAAATGTACACTTTGATGGCACCATGGTATGGCACCTTTGTTGTATCACATCCAAACCATCACGTGGATGTGATGCAACGCAACGATACAACACATCCTTGTGAACCACAACTTCACATTGAACTGCAGACCAAGATCCTTCACAAGTGCTAGTATGATTAGCTAAACTCATTGTTACACTTATGATCAAAATGACCTAATTTAACCCATCCAAGTTGAAGGCAGGGCTTGTTCAGCGAGGGATAGACCTTGCCTATGTCTGACTGGGAATCTGTAGTCTTGATAAGAAAGTTGCACCAAGGTCATCATCATCATTGTGTGAAGGATTTGATACACAGTGCACTTCAGTGCATTAGCATGTTGGCACGGCGTCAGGCTATTCCTACTCGCCAACGTTTTTTGTTTGTTTTTTTGTATACATGGTCGAGGCTCATGGAATGGAACATAATGGGAAGGGGGAAACACTAACAGCAGAGTAGAAGTGAAAGTGAGATCAGGGGGAGGGGGGAAGGACATGTGGGGTGAACGAGCTGAAACACAGCAAGAAGAGTAAGGGGAAAGCTGGGTCAAAACAGAAAAGGAACAAAGCAACTGACAAACTGTCTTGTAGCCCTGGAGGGAAGAATGTGACTAAACAGACCAGGGAGACCTGTTTTCTACATTACCTTTTTCGGCGAAAAACAAGAGGATGCATTACTTTTCAACATGCCCTCGTACAAAGGTGAAAAAACAGGTAAAGACTAAAGATATTCGAATTGAACAACGTGCAGTCTGCATATACGTTCTTTCCACCACTGGATGTGAAGTTTCGTGAATCTGACACGACATGTCTCAGTCCTATGTCAGTCAAGATGGCAGAGGGCAGCACAATATGAGTGCTGTGAAGTGCTGGACATGAGAGTTGGGATGACTGACTGGACATGAGATGTCTGGAGATGAGAGCTGGGTGCACCATTACGATCCTGTGAGAAAGAGACGGTCAATGAAGTACCGCCACAAAGGATCGCAGCCCTGACTTGGCTATGTCAGATTTTAATCTCTTCTCCAAACTTAAAAAGAATACCTTCGTGGAGAACTATTTTTTTTTTTCCGCCACTGTGAAGCGCTGGTTAAGTCAGCAGGATGATCAGTTCCATCGTGACAGTATCGTAAAACTACTTCAGCATTGGCAAAAACGTGTGGACCGCAGCGGTGATTATGTGGAGAAATATATATTCTCCATGATAGAATCAAGATTGATGTTCTTATCTGTCTTTTTTTCATTCAAATATCTTTAATTGTTTTGGAGAAAAGGAATCTGAGGCATTACTTTTCAACACGCCATCCGATGATGGCAATGATACTGAAACCTTAACCATCAGAATGGCACATTGTTTGGGCAATAGGAAATTGTATCAGAGTGCACACAACAGCAGGCAGTGCAAGATGAGCATCCGTGTCCATACATTCATATGTTGCTGTGGTCTCCCTCACCATCTTTCACTGCTCTGAAGTTTTAAAATGTTATCTTAAACACTTCTTCCTTCTTCGGGATTGTTGGAAAGATTTTGGATTCTGTCTGCTTCTCTCAATACATCTTTGCATGTCTTTCTGTGTATGTCTCACTTCTTTATTGATCCCTTCATCAAATATTTCATTCCATCATCTTCTGGATTCTTTTTGCCTGTCTTGCTAATCTCTCTCTAAATCACGACGTTTGTCTATTTTCCACACAGCTTTGTATTGATAGACACTCCTGGACAAATAGAAGTATTCACCTGGTCTGCGTCTGGGTCCATAATCACAGAGACTCTGGTGAGTCATTATGTCAACATTTATATTTTATGATTTGGGAGGTCCATTCATTTGCCTTGTTCCTTGTACAAAGACTCTCTTTCTATCTATCCATTGCAGGCATCAGTCTTTCCAACTGTGGTTGTCTTTGTCCTGGACACAGCCCGTTGTACAAGTCCGATCACCTTTACATCAAATATGCTGTCTGCTTGCAGGTTAGATGGGGATTTTTTAATATGTGGATATAAATATCAGTCGGGGGCCCATTGTGATGATGCATTCATTTGTGGGCAGCCTATGGCTGCTGGTTTACATCGTTGATGGGTGTGCGGCTGTGCCGCAGATGCAGTGCTCCCTTTTTGGTTGGAACACGAATTTGGCCAGGGTGCTGGCAATCTTCTTCGTTCGTACGCAGCGCAAGGCTGTGTGGTCACATCATTGGCATTTGGCATGGCATTGCTGCTGATGATGCGATGCCACTGTGGGTTAGGGCAGGAATTTGTAATTTGCTCATGGTGCCGGCGATAGCTCACCCACTCTTCTCGAAGGACACCATGCCTGCAGACGGGATGCCCAATTTAACATCCATGTCGAAATAAATGTTGTACTTCAAAAAACAAGGATCGAATCTCTACATAATTTCTTTGAAGTATAATTTTGGATTGTGACAAAGTAGTCACTCGATTTTAATTGACTTTGACAACAACAACTCCGTCACTATTTGTCAGTCGTGACGTATTTAGTGAATTTGAATGGAACTGCCATTTACACGCAAACTCATTACATGATGGTCACAAGTGGTCAACGTGGTCACATGCATGTACGTGATAATACTTGTTTGCATTGAATTGTGTGGTGCAAATGTAAATCGGACACACACGGTCACCCCCATCAGCCTTGTCTGCCCAGTCCCATTGGCTCTTGAGGTATAATGTAAAGAATCCTTAATCTGACTCCATGATTGGGGTGTGGATTTGTAACAACCCCTTATTTAGAGGTGTGGCTTGGATGTCCGCATGCTCCGCAGGTGATATCAACCCCCAATCACGTGATTATATTGATCTGCGTTTTTGTGTCATGCAATGACCTTTTATTTTAACCTAAAATATGTGGAACCTTTAACCCCAGTAAGAGTTGTCCTCCGATCATGTCTTTATATCACTTTTACTATTTATTTTGATGCTGTGCTGTCTGTATGTCTTTTCCTTCTTTAATTTGTTTTGTTGCCCAATTTCTCTCTGCAGCATTTTGTACAAAACCAAGTTGCCCTTCATTCTCGCCATGAACAAGGTAAGGTGGTTTTTTATGTAGAAATTTACGTGAATCCTAAAATTAACTTCATTTGGACAGACTCGGTGGTGTGATGATTAGAGCGTCCGCTCCGAGTCTGGGAGGTCGGTGGTTCAAACCCCAGCCGAGTCATACCAAAGATTTTGTTTTAATGGTACATCCTGCCTCCTTGCTTGGGGCTCACTATTTAAAAGGATAAGAGCATGGACAATCCCCCATAGGTTCTCGTCCATGGGGAGGAATTTCCTCCTTGGTAAATACACCGCTGAGTGCGGTGAGAAATGCGGCACCATTGTTGTGATGTTGGTACCCAGAATGCCCCGAGAATCCCACTCCCCCTCCCTCCCCCAAGCTCAGTGGCTGTGTTTGTCTCATCCAACAGTTGTGTGTGCATGCATGTGCGCTCCATCTGAGCTTTAGATCCTGTAAAAAATAAAAGTTCCCTTCACATTGCAGTACTATTTAAAGTGTACATATTACAAAGTGTATGCTTATTACATTCCTTCATTATTTTTTTAACACACCCATGTGTGTGCATTCAAATCAGACAGACGTAGTGTCGCACGATTTTGCCGTCGAGTGGATGACCGATTTTGAGTCCTTGGGGGATGTTCTATCAGCTCCAGGAGATGCAGGAGCAAGCTATGCCTCGAGCCTAGCTCGCTCTATGAGCCTCACCTTGTCAGCCTTCTACCAGCACCTTAAGGTGAGGTGGTTAATTATATCAGTCAGGTCATGTCCTATTAGAAGGTAAGGAGTTGCTGAAGCAGCTTCATGGCAACAAATGCATTTGGTGGTTTGCCGTTACCTGAAAAAAAAATGAGATTTATGGATTTGAAGCACTGGAAGTAAGGTGAGATGTTACTAACGAGAGCTATAATTACAATTTTTGTTTTAAAAGGACTGTCCTCAAAGTCTTACTTATGTTCCTTTTAATCTGTGCCCAAAAGGTGGTAGGAGTGTCAGCGATGATGGGAACTGGCATGCCTGAACTCTTCTCTGCACTAGAGGAGGCACGAGAGGAGTACGAAAGGTACGGAGCACATCTTCTTGAATGGTCTCAAGTTTCTCTGCTATCACATCGTTATCCTTCAATTTATATCTGTCCCAACCTCTTGTTCCCTTGTGCAGAGAATACAGACCAGAGTATGAACGTTTGCAAATGTTAAAGGTACACGTCCAACATTATTTTTTGATTGCACAGGATGTGCATCAATCTTGACAGTGAGGGAGATGCTGCACGATTTATATCTTGAGGATTATTGTTCTGGCAGGAAAGAACAGAGGAAAATGAAAAAGAACGACAACTGTCTAGACTGCACAAAGATTTGGGAGAAGGTGAGCTTGCTTTAACATTTAACCCCTCGTGAGTTGCCATTCATCCTAGCCCATTGTCACAGGTACCTGATGCTACGTGGCTCGGCGTATCTTGGTTACCAGCTCCCTATTTGACAACCCACCCCTCGCATAAAAATATTACCCCGCACGTGTACCACAAAGCGGTGGGAAGCAATTGGATTACTCTGTCTGTCAGTCGATGGTTGAGGAACTACTTGATTGTAATGGAATTTTATATTTTGAACACTAGAACACGAATCGGCTGCAGTTTAACAGTACTTTGGGCATGAATTTGATAAAATTGCATGGCGTCTCATTGCACACGTGCTTGGACACAGTGCGGTAAAACAATTGCTTCAGTTTGTCTGTCAGTCAAAAGTACAGTAAACCCTTCAATATAGTGGAGGTTAGGTTCCTGGAAAATGCTGTGATAGTTAAAACCACAGCCATGGAAACCAAGGGCTGATGGGAGGGGGTGGTGGAGGGGAAAGGGGGGGGGGGAGGTTCAGTTCCTGGACTTTGAGAAAATATAGAGGGAGATCGATGGCAGCCAGAAATAAATATGCAAGTATATATAAAGCATATTAACATTGAAATAAATAGTGTAAATTAAACAAAAACACACGAGTTTTACTTTTTTAATTTATTCCAAAATAACGAGGTGAGCGAGGATATTAGGTACTCGTTCGGACTGTTCTCTGCCATAAGTAGAAAACACAAGACTGAGCTCGGAGATGATGATGCTGCAATAGGGGGGAGGGTGGAGGTGAGCAAGATGTGCATATTAAAACTTGCCATGGCTGTTGGATCATCGGGAGCACAACGATGTCGCCTGCTGCATTGCCACTTAGAAGAAGGGTAAAACAATCCTTGGCCACCTTGATCTCTAGAGCACATTCTCCCTGCTTGGACGGTAAGGTATGAGATGGCATCCTCTTCCAAAATAATCCTGTCTCTGGTGTTAAAAACCTGCTCAAGCATAAATCCCTTCACCTCAATTTGTTCCATGAGCCATGGTTGAACTGGAGCCTTCGGCCCCGGGTGCCTCGTGGAAACGTTGGTACATCTGCAACGGTTTCTCCTATACACTGGTCCACTCAGTCTGGGTAAATCCACAATAGATTCTCCCATACACCGGTGGCATTTTTTTCTGTTTGGTCCTTGATGCAAACATTGAGCGCTTTTTCCATCCTTTAAATATGATTTTTATGGGACTGGAATGAGCCTTTTGTACTTTGTGGAGCTGGAACACTTGAACGGATATTTGACTCCGGTTTCCACACAGTTGATTCATTGATCCGGTAATGGCAGCTCACAGATGCTGCACTTTCACTTCTCGCCGACGTATCTAACGACTCAATTTCTTTGCACAATGTCATAAACTTTCTCTGCCTTTTGGCACGATTAATTTTGCCGATCGTTTTACGTTTGGGCACTATCATTAACGACTGGGAGACACACATTGTGCGTGTCTCCCAGTAGGGTCCAATGATGTATCGATACACCGGTTATATTGATATTTTTCATATCGAATTCTGAATATACCGGTATACCGAAAAAAAACAAAAAAAACGGAATATCACCAACAAATCGAAGAAAGGTGTTTACAATCCTTCAATACCGTACATTATTTTAAAAGCGTTGATGCACTCTGCGTCTCAGCTAAACATGGAACAGGAACAGTGAAACGTATGACGTCAAGACGTAACAGGAAGTAAGTACAGTATGTTTTAGCTTTTCACCCTCAGCATCCGAGCACCTGTACATTGTACAAGCAATTGTTTTTCTTTGCCCTCATGGCTGGTTTTAAAGCAATTGCCAATTGGTTGTTATTTTTTGCTAGACGACCCGTGAACCCGTTGAGTTCCTGTTGTGACAGTGGTTGATAAAAAAAATCATTAAAAAAAAAAGATGGCTCTAGCCAACTATACCGCTGAGGTTGTTTGCATTGATCAAATTCTCCCAAAGAGGACTTTACTGAATCGAGAATAGATTTTTTTAATAATTTTTTTCGTTGCTCGATTTGAACGAAACTTGATACTGCACACTGCAGGAGAATGATGAGTAAGGTGGCCCTAAAATTTTTGTGCTATCGTGTACCGTTTTGGCTGTATTTCGGGTACATACATACAAATATATTGTTGCGAATTCGCGCCCGTCGGCGTGCGATCGGCCACGTGACTCGAATCGCGACCGCCTCGCCCACCGGACGGACAATTCAGTCGTGACCCTCCCGGCTAACGCCGGGATCCAGTCACGGGTGGACCTTTCGCCTCACCACAACCCAGTCCGCATTCTACCGCGCGGAATAGGGTGAATCGCCGAAAGTCGATATACCTAAGTACCCGCACGGGTAACCTACCGAGGGGTTGTACTCGCCACAGGCCGACTTCGGACACGATCCGCTTAAGCGGCTCGTTCCGGGCTAACGGGATAACCGAGCGGTGTTTATCGTCGGCCTTGACGGTTCAGATTAATTATCGGGCGTCCCGCGCCCACGACGAACCCTTTACGTGAAACAAGATGGAGACCCAACGAAGGAAGGACGCAGCGAAACGGGGGAGAATTCAACAGAAGCACATTTATTTCACACAACGACACATAGAGCACACATATAGCACAGCATGTATTTACAGCAACAATAATCATTAAAGAAATGCACATATATCAAATAAAAGAAAAGAACGACAAACGCAACGACGACGCAGAGCTACAACCGAATACGCGACACACGGACCACTTACACAATTCTACTTCACGAGACACGGCGCCACACACACACGTTCACACAAAACCCAAAAGAAAATGGAAGTCGACTTCCCTGAGGTGGTGAGTCCTCGGCGACCGTCACTCGCCGTGGTCCGCGAGCTCTCTTGGTGCCGAGACCCGGGAAGCGAGCAGAGAGAGTCAACGACCAAGCGTAGTGAGCAGAAAGAACCTCCAAGCAGAAGGGAGCAGAGCAGAAACGACGACCAAGGAGGAGAGAAGCGAGCAGAGCAGAAACGACGACCAAGGAGAAGAGAAGCGAGCAGAGCAGAAACGACGACCAGGGAGAGAGAAAAAACCTCATCCGCCTCCGCCTCTTATACGCCCGGCGCCCCGCCCCGTTCTCGGCTCCACCTTCCTTCGAGGCGCTTCGAGAAGGGGGCGTTCCCTCTCATTCCCTCCCACCTCCGGCTTGGGGGGGCGAGCGAAGCCGTTCTGGCGCCGGGCCAAGGAAGGAAAAATAGCGGAAAACGCGCGTCCTCGCTTTGGGGACTTCTCCCTTCCCCGTCTCGCGTTCGACGGTTCCCCACGCGGAAACCGTCGTACGCGGACCGCGGAGGATGGCGTTCGTTGGTGTAGGTAGCGTGGTTGAGCTGGTGGCGTGGTTGTGAGGGTGGCGGTGCTGGCGTTGTTGGAGTGGTGGCTTGGTTGGCGTTGTTGTTGTTGGCGTTGTTGGCGTTGAAGTGTGGTTGATTCGAAAATAAAGCAGAACAGAAAAACGCCTAACTCAAAAGTATCGCAGCCCGAATGAATCACATTAATTCCCTCTATACAATGGGTTTGGGCTAACTACACATGTACTTCAGAAATATATCTCACCTACGGGACCTTTATGGTGTAATGCGAATTTCCACAGCCGTAACACTACCCCCTCCCCTTTTTACAGACTCGTCCCGAGTCGTCAAATTATCGTGTGCCATCATGTGTAGTTCTCCCCTAGTACGTTTTACCTACGGATCCCTGAGTGCGACATTCATGGTATTCGTGTCCCCAAAATAAATAACCTGAGGGCTGAGTAACTAACTAAACAAACTCACTCATTCAGACGACTTAACTAAAATTGCCGGCGCTAAGACATACATGCCGGGGGCGCACTCGTATTTACAATACAACTTAACACCTTACAAAATTTACACTAAACCATGGCCCAGGATCAATGGACTCTGCAGGAAAAAAGGTAAGAGTCAACAGAGGACCGGTGCACGGGCCGCCACTGCAGGCCCGTGTTGCAGCTGCCAACAGGACAGTTCCTGCAGCTTGCAAACTGTTGCTTGATCCTGGCGCACATGGCAATGAACAAGGGGGGCAAAGCAAATTGGACAGAACGGGGGCTAGTGAACCGGGGCAGTGGGCATGGCATGGCAAAGGTAGCAGGCAAACACAGCCCGCAGAGCAAGGCCGCTGCAGGCGAACACAGCCGGCAGACGAACTGGCCGGCACAGGCCTTGCAGTAAAAACAGCCGTCGGACGATTCGGCCGGCACAGGCCTTGCAGCACAACGCAGCCAGCCGACGAAGTTGGCCGGCACAGGCCTCGAAGTAACACAGCCGTCGGACGATCCGACCGGCACAGGCCTTGCAGCAAAACAACAGCTGCCGATGAAGTTGGCCGGCCTCTTGCCGTGCAGTGCAGGTTGGTGGAGGAGTACGGTGGTGCTGGCCACTCGCAGAAGGCGGGCTCGGACCTACCTACCTGTCTCCCTATTGCCTTTGCCCGTCACTGTACCTACCCACTCCCTTAATTTGTAAAACCCAATTTCGCCCCAACTTTTTTTTTTTTTTTTCACCCTCACTTCCCCACCATAATTCGTCCCCTAACCCCCCTTACTGTCTTTGTTCGGCTAACCTATCGTCACCTAGCCTACTCCCAACCCCTACGTTCCCTTCCCGGAGGGGAATAAGGGAGAGCTAGCGTCCTGTGTCGAGGCCCAATGAAGCCTCAGGATGGCCTCCCCAGACTTCAGCGATCTCTTAACCCAAAGTGGGTCCAGCGGCCCACAACGAGAAGCGAAGGGATGGATGGTGCGGAGGGGTACACTTCCTATCTACCCTAACCATTTAACTATTAAACTACCCCGGGGCTTTCAACAAGCACCTCTCGCTTAATCTATTGGTTCTAAACAACCCAGATTCCCGTCGCCTGTGTTGGTGTCCACGAAAATTTCGGGCCTCGCCCTCGAATTTTCCCTCGTGCCCTTGCACGGTTTCGTGGCTGGGACGCGTGGCTCCCCTTGGCAGGCACGACCCTCTGCCAGTTCCCCTACGATGGCACCCCCGGCACTACACGCCTCCGAGCCTACCAGCTCCCTAAACACCGGGGAGTGCCCCCATGGCAACTCCCCTGAAACGCACACGTGGCAGGCTGGCGCCCCGGGCCCCTTTCGAGGGTCACCCGTGCCCACGACACTGCCCACGCGGCCAACGGCGCTCCGGGCCCCGCACCAAGCGGGCGCACCCGTGCCCACTACGCTAACCCGGCCCCCCCCCATGGGCCCTTGGCCTACCACGGCCGACTAGCCCGGTGCCCGGGGTACCCACTCAGCGATACTCACCCGTTCGCAGCCACGCTCCCAGCCCGTCAACAGGGCTCCTGCACCCCTCCAAATGGGTTCGAGCCTACACTCCCACCAACAGCAAAACGACCTCCATTTTGTCAATTTGACTAACCCAGCTAACTCGCTTTACACTGACCCCGGGGTCCCTTGGGCGGGAGTCACTCCTCCCCCAATCACTCATCGCACCATGCATTCCACATTCGCTCCAAACACACAGACCCGCTGGCCTCACTCACTCAACACGTACTCACCTCACAACTTTCCACTCTTCAACACACACCGCTGAATCCTGCCATCCTTCTAACTACCTCCCCTAACTACCTCGTGCTCCCACGTCGTCCCTTACACTACAGCACGTTCCATTTAACACTACGTAGCTAAACTACGTCCCCTCTACACATCCACAGTCTGTCACTGTCTCCAAAATGTAAAAAATCCATTTCCCAACCTAACTCTGCACTAACATCCCTCTAACTAATCCATTCCACGGGCCCCATGAGGACTTACCCCTGCCCCATGGAGCCGGTCTAACTATCACTAACCCTTCCCCCTAACTAGTGTCATCCTGTGCCCTGGTAAGGGGTCTTCCACCCCTTACCCGGGAATCCTGTTCACCCGAAAGCGAGGCTTACTTTCGTTAATTTTGTATTTCCAATTATGCGCAGCACCAGCGCGGCAACTCACAGCCTGCGCTCTTTGCACCTTGCCCGTGACGTCATGCAGCTGCACGCGTACTCGTCCCTCTTGGACGGTACCATCCGGCAGGGATTCACCATCCTGCCGGATTCCAATCCCACGTGCAGCCATGACGTCACCCTGCGCCCCCAAAGCAAACCTCGCACTCCGAGGGGCTCCCCACGCGAACACATGTGCTCTGCCCGTTGGAGCTTAACACAAGCTCGCGTGGAGAACCGTCCGGTCCAAATTTGTAATCCTGCCTAAACTTTGTCCATCCGCGGATCGGCAACATCCACCGCGTGCGTTTCCGGACCGGGCTTCACTCCCGCAAGCGAGCACGTGGCGGTCTCGTGCGTTGCACGGCCCGAACCGTGCGCTCGCTGCTGGGTGAACCCGGCGCGGTCCCCACAATAGCTACAGCCGCTACCCGGCTTCTGTCCCTCTGTCGCCGTCATCTCCGTTCCACCCACGCACACCTGCGTGTTACGACGGACAGACTCCACTCCACACACTCACACCGGGAGACGCGGCTGCATGCTCCCGCATGCCGACCGACATCTCCCTTACATACAGAGACCTTACGCACACGGTCTCCCTCACACGGACCCTCTCACTCACACCCAACCTTCCACTTGCACAGGGGGTCTCACTCACACCATGCGTGCCGGAAAGCACGCATCTCCGCACACTCGCAAAACACACACCCCTGCACAACCACACTGGGATTCGTCTCCCCACAAGGGTTCCCGGGGCCTCCATACCCCCCAAGCTGCACGTGCACCTATCCACAGCACTCGTCCTTCAACTCCGCTTGGCACGACCGAACCCACCTGGTCGTGATTCGCCTCAAGGGGGCATACTTCCTCCCCTCGTTCCTGGAGGCGGCCATCCAGCTGCTCACACCGGGTCTCTACCCAGTCCGCGAGCTCACCCCCATTACCTCCACTACCTCTGTGTGTGTGTGTTCTGTTCCTTTTACCCCGTCTTTATCGTGCAGTCTCTCCTCTACTTTTTCTGTCCTCCGCGTCTCTATACATTTATTAGTTTCTGTTTCTTTCCGGAGTTCCTCCATCTCTCTGGACTTCAATTTTACTCCCTCCTTCAGTTCATTAATTTCAAACTCGTATAGTTTTTGTTTTCTCTCCCAGAGTTTCTCCTGCTCTTCATTTTCCAATCTCATCGTTTCTCTCAATTGGCTCATTTCCTTCCTGTGTTTCATTCGCTGTTCTCTCATTACCCTTCCTTGCTTCCTCTCCTGTCCTTCCTTCTCCAGTTTCATGGTTTGGTTCATTTGGTTAGTCTCCTTCTTGTGTTTCATTTGCTGCTGTCTCATTACTCTTTCCTTGTTTCTTTCTCCTGTCCTTCCTTCTGCAGTTTCATGGTTTTCTTCATGTGGTTAATTCCCTTTTGTGTTTCATTCGCTGTTCTTCGCCTATCTCCTCCACTCCAGCCTCGCTTTTTCTTTCAATTGGTCAACCTCAGCTTCATGTTCCTTTTGTTTTCTATCCCATTGTTCCTCTCGTTCTTCCCTCTCCAATCTCGTTGTGTCCTTCAATCTCCTGATTTCTCCTTCCTGCTTCATTCCTTGCTCCTTCAACTTCTCGTATTCCAACCTATTTTTTTCTTTTGTCGTTCAGTTTCAAATTCATACTCTTCCAGTTTTTTATTCCACTGTCTTTCTTGTTCCTCATTCTGTAATCTGCCATTTCTTTCTCCTGTCTCATTCCTAGTTCTTTCAGTACCCTTTCTTGTTCCTCTTTTAACACTCTCGTTGTTTTTGTAGTTCTGTCTCTTTGTTTTGGTGTTTCTGTAACTCAGTTTTCTTCTCTAATTCCTTTCTCATCTCCGCACACTCCGACCTTGCTTTGGCTTCTAACTGTTCTTCCGGCTTGCCCTTGTGTTTGTCTATCCGTCTTCCCAGTCCTCTGTCTCCGTTTTTACTCCCGTCCCAGCTTATCAACTCTCTTAGTCATGTCTTGAAGTCTTTTTTCACACTCCACTATTTTTTATTTCCTTCGTGCACGTCTCCGTCACCCCAATTAATTTTTCCCTCTCGGTTACCGTCACTTTTTCCGTCACCTCCACACTTCTCGCCCAACACGTCTCCCGAATTATTTTTTCCTCACCCGCCTTCACCGCGGGCCTGACAACCGTTGCACCCCCTCCCAGCTCGTTCGCTCCCACACGTGGCGTCGCCATTACGCACTTCGCTGTTGTTGCCTTCATGCCCGCCTGCAGGCTCCGGCCCATTTGCTGCGTTTCACCCCGCATTTCTTTTATTTCTTCCTTCATTCCTTGCGCATTTGTTTCCATATTCTCGTTTATGCCTTTTATTTCGTTTTTCATTTCGAGTGAGTTTCCATCCATTTTGTTGTTCATTTGTTGCATATTCGATTTCATTTCGTTTGTGTTTGTTTCCATTTTCTCGTTCACTCCTTTTATTTCATTTTTCATTCCATCCATTTTCGTTTTCATTTCGTTCATTTGTTGGGTATTTCCATCCATTTTTTCCGTTCATGCCGTTCATTGCTCCCATCAATGCTTCCAACATCCCTCTTACTTCAGCTAATCCCGTGGTAGTCGATTCGCCATTATCGGCGCGGATCCGCCGGGCTGGGGAGGGGATTTGACGGAGGTGGAGAGAGGGGCGTCATCCTCGCGGCCTCTGCTGCTGCCGCGCCCATTACGGGCTCTACGTTTGGTTGGGGGGGAAACTGTTCCTGCACACCAATGTCCTGCTCGGGGTTCTCGTCCTGGCCATGGATTCTAAACACATACTCATTTCTATTACCCCCGGCTCCCGCTCGCCTTGAGACGCCATCTTATTCCACGTAAGGGGTTAATTTAGTCGCTCGTAATTTGGAGGGAATCGGGGGTCGCTCCTCTCACCCCTGGACCGATTCCCTGTGAATTTAGCTTGGAGACAAGAGAGTCCGTTTTCCCGCTCTCTGACACCAGTGTTGCGAATTCGCGCCCGTCGGCGTGCGATCGGCCACGTGACTCGAATCGCGACCGCCTCGCCCACCGGACGGACAATTCAGTCGTGACCCTCCCGGCTAACGCCGGGATCCAGTCACGGGTGGACCTTTCGGCCTCACCACAACCCAGTCCGCATTCTACCCGCGCGGAATAGGGTGAATCGCCGAAAGTCGATATACCTAAGTACCCGCACGGGTAACCTACCGAGGGGTTGTACCTCGCCACAGGCCGACTTCGGACACGATCCGCTTAAGCGGCTCGTTCCGGCTAACGGGATAACCGAGCGGTGTTATCGTCGGCCTTGACGGTTCAGATTAATTATCGGGCGTCCCGCGCCCACGACGAACCCTTTACGTGAAACAAGATGGAGACCCAACGAAGGAAGGACGCAGCGAAACGGGGGGAGAATTCAACAGAAGCACATTTATTTCACACAACGACACATAGAGCACACATATAGCACAGCATGTATTTACAGCAACAATAATCATTAAAGAAATGCACATATATCAAATAAAAGAAAAGAACGACAAACGCAACGACGACGCAGAGCTACAACCGAATACGCGACACACGGACCACTTACACAATTCTACTTCACGAGACACGGCGCCACACACACACGTTCACACAAAACCCAAAAGAAAATGGAAGTCGACTTCCCTGAGGTGGTGAGTCCTCGGCGACCGTCACTCGCCGTGGTCCGCGAGCTCTCTTGGTGCCGAGACCGGGAAGCGAGCAGAGAAGTCAACGACCAAGCGTAGTGAGCAGAAAGAACCTCCAAGCAGAAGGGAGCAGAGCAGAAACGACGACCAAGGAGGAGAGAAGCGAGCAGAGCGAGAAACGACGACCAAGGAGAAGAGAAGCGAGCAGAGCAGAAACGACGACCAGGGAGAAGAGAAAAACCTCATCCGCCTCCGCCTCTTATACGCCCGGCGCCCCGCCCCGTTCTCGGCTCCACCTTCCTTCGAGGCGCTTCGAGAAGGGGGGCGTTCCCTCTTATTCCCTCCCACCTCCGGCTTGTGGGGGGGCGAGCGAAGCCGTTCTGGCGCCGGGCCAAGGAAGGAAAAATAGCGGGAAAACGCGCGTCCTCGCTTTGGGGACTTCTCCCTTCCCCGTCTCGCGTTCGACGGTTCCCCACGCGGAAACCGTCGTACGCGGACGCGGAGGATGGCGTTCGTTGTGTGAGGTAGCGTGGTTGAGCTGGTGCGTGGTTGTGAGGTGGCGGTGCTGGCGTTGTTGGAGTGGTGGCTTGGTTGGCGTTGTTGTTGTTGGCGTTGTTGGCGTTGAAGTGTGGTTGATTCGAAAATAAAGCAGAACAGAAAAACGCCTAACTCAAAGTATCGCAGCCCGAATGAATCACATTAATTCCCTCTATACAATGGGTTTGGGCTAACTACACATGTACTTCAGAAATATATCTCACCTACGGGACCTTTTTGGTGTAATGCGAATTTCCACAGCCGTAACAATATTATATATATATATATTGTTGTGGGGCCGGGCTCGTGGCGAGCACGACCGCTAGGGGGAGCAGTGGAGTCGGCTCCACCGAACACCCGGAATTTAGGTCGTACCTTTCAGATAAATCCGAAAGGTCACAGGTCCCTTATCGGACCGAAGATCGCCAATAGGTCGACCACGTGGGATAGGGTCAATTGCCAACTTCAATATACCTAAATACCCACGCAGTAACTACCGGGAAACCGCACCTCGGCCGACTCTGTCCGATCCGAGTCGCAGGTAACGGCTCGGATCCGGCGAACCGAGCGGAGTTACCAGAGCCGCGCCAGTCCAAATGTACAACTACAGCAAGAGCCTTCCTAATTCCCAATACGCACCGTGGCGAACCAATGACAGAAAGGACAAGGACGAGCTGGTACATTCAACAAAAGGGGAATTTATTTTACAACAATAATTGGGGAACGAGGGGAGCACGTAAGGAAGAGTTATCCGAATATAGCAAGGCAAATAATGTACAAGGAACACAGGCACTAACAGTTTCTACTTATCAGACGGGGCCCACGGACACAGACACAACACAAAAATACCCAGAAATGAACCCCGCCGGCTCTTTATTGAAGGCTTCCAGCTCGAGCAAAGGTGAGCTGGAGACCAGAGCTTGCTTGGACCTGTCCGCCTCGTGCGGTCTTCAACGTTCTGGCTCGGCGGGACTCAAACCCGCAACAACGATGCCATTCCAATAACCAGGGACGGAGGGTTAAGGACGGACACCAACCAGCACGAGGGGGGGGGGGGGCGGAGGCAGCGAGCGCCAGCAGGCGAGGCGATCCGAGACGATCCGGCAGGCAAACCCCAACTGCCCCAGTCGGATCGCGCCGATCAATTAATTATTCACTCCCCGTCCAGGGGGGGAGGGGATTTCCTCTCTTAACCGCCCCGCCCCTTACTGGACGGTTTTGGCCGTGATCGCTCGTTGCCCCTGTGATTGGCCAAAAGGGGCGCCAAGTCCGCTGATTGGACTGGGGGGGGGGGAGGGGGGCGTGGCGGGCGTCACGGCGAACCGCCCTCAAACAGGAAGATGAGTAATATTGTCCTGCGTTGGCTCCCATTGGCCGAACGACGGCAAACTCGCTCGCATCTCTCTGATTGGTCGAGAGAGATGCCAAGTCCTTCGTTGAACTCCGCCCAGAGCGAGCGTTATGGCGTCAGGATGGAGCGAGGCGAAGGTGTTGTTGTGGTAGTTGAAAATGTAAAGCAAACCCTGACTATCAAAATAACTCCGCAGCGCAACGAAAATTTAATCACCCATTAGACACAGGGATGGATTCTAACTATACACATATACTAAACGAAATAACTGAGCTACGGGGACCTGTCTGTTGTGTGCTCATGGCTGCCAGATTCATAAACAATATATATATATATATATATATATACATACATACATACAAGATGAGAGTTTTAGTAATGTATAGATAAATCGGGTTTGCTTTAGAAATCCTGTGCTGAGTCTGTGATCAGCGATACCGGTATGAGAGCGAAACGGGTACAGCGTTCCGCGATAGTCATACTGGTATGGTGATGGATTCTAACCTGTGTTGATTGCCACTACTGATCTTGCTTTCAACCAAAATCATTTTTAATACAAGTTGAAGTTGGAAGTAAAATAACTATTCTCATCGTGGGGAGGGGGAAGGAGAGAGAGCCCCGTGTGGGAATACTTTGAAAAATTACCGTGTGTCAGATGTGTATGTCTTGTATGAATATGTAATGGACCATTGTGTGTTTTTGGAACCTGCGTTTAAAAAAAATAAAAAATATTATTTTAAATAATCGATATTGATCGAGCCCATCTACAAGATATTGGAGATATAGTATTACAGGATCTCCATATGCCATTTCCTGTTCAATGACTTCATTATTAAATTTAGCTTCGTTCCCGGATGATGGTCTGATTACTACAATTAACGGTGCGCGACAAACAAGAAAAGGCTTGTAATGGGAGGTAATCGTACATGGGGACGCAAACAATGACATCAGCTCAAAAACCACAGTTGGCTGAAATTAAATACCGTGATAACAAAATTGGAACACAATCGGTTGCCTGCGATATGGGAACCCACGTTATTGAAGAGTTTACTGTCATTGTAAATCATGCCAAACAAGAAACTTTCTGTGTTTAGGAACGTCAAAGGATACAAACGGGCATGAAGAACTAATTTAACATGTTGGATAAGGTGGCGTGAAAGACCATGTATCCCAAATGCATAAACGTCAGTAAACTTCCGATTCAATGGTTTGTTTTTCGTTTTTTTTTGTTCTACAGCCTTTGAAACTTTATTTCTTTCACTTGAATTATATATTTTGAACACTAAAACACAAATTGCCCTGTTTGTATGCATACTTCCAATAACCTTCATTGAACAGTAATTTATCAAAATCAAATTTGCCGCTCGTGATCTCAGGAAGGGGTGGGAGAATGTTGGGATTCAGACAAAATGGCGATGCCCAGTGATGCCTGAGCTAACTTCATCCAAAACAATCTGTTTGGTGCAACTTTTTCTCAAAGATTTGTCAAAAATCATTAGTTTCTCCCAGAATAGTTGTCAGAAGGCTCAGCTCTGGATTGCTTCATTTGACTCGTTGGCTCCATATCGTTGCCATCGCGCCTGTTATTCAAAGTTCACGGACAAAGCTTACTGTATATCTATCATGCTCGGAAACTCAAAACAAGAGTTGTAAAGACCCTTCCCATGTCCTTTTTCTCGAGACTGCACAAAGTAAGGCGTTCTATGAAGGGCAATTACACCGTTACAGGCGTGCAGTTCAGACACATTCATTCAGATACAGTGATGGCAGATTAATAGGTGGGTGGCTTCTAAGATGCTTATGGGAAGGAGACTACTTGGTATTCTGACCAGGCCCAGAAGGAAGTATGAAGGCTCCTCTATTTTTGTAATGGCTAGTCAAAATATGACCGTTACGGACGTACGCAGCCAAAATCACTTTTTTCCATCATCTACAAAGGTGAGCCATTTCCTGCGAAATGAACCAATGCAGAGTAGTGGATATCACCAGGTGTGCAGTTCATGAGATGCATCATTCGTACAGGAATGTGTCTGGCCATTGTGCCCCGAGTTGTCAAGGAGAGGTCGATGTCATACATTATGGACATACGGGACTTTCGTTATGGATGTACATGAATGTTAAACAAGAAGACACACAATTAAACTCCATCAATTTACAAAATGTTTATTGTAACAACGAAGAACAGAACTAGATGTCCATCAGAAAGAACTATGTTGATCAATAAATCAATAATAAGACATTCATATCTAGCAAGTTGTCAAATGAGCTTCTCAATATCTCCCAAGACCACAACAGTGTACCCCAATTTTGTTCAGATATCCATCAAAATATTTTCGTTACATCCAGAAGGAAGTTGTACTTTACAACCTAAATGTAGCATTTTCTTATTCAGTATTCGGTCCGGTGGATTTTTTGGATTAACATCCAAAAAAGTACTGTTTCGCTCCGGATGTACATGGAGGGGCAGTATCAAATCCCGACATATTGATTCATGAAAACTACCAGATAAATCCACACATTTGTTTCACATGGTGATAAAACATAAATTGGTCCATTGCCACGACCAGAAAATTTTGATTTGATATTGTCGCATCCTCAGCCGATGAATAGCCAGATGGCCTTAACTCCGAGACGAACAGCCGAAATCCTTGGCGGTTATGATGCGCGCGGGATGAAAAGCAGCGAAGGTGCTTACCTGAACGGAAGCACATGGGTGTATTCTCGAGCCCACAACAAATAAACAAACATAAGGAAATTCAACAATATTGGTTTAATGGAAATAAATCAGAGGTGAAAATGAAAGGTAAGGTAAAACGAAATCCTAATTTGAGACGCCTCTGCTCATTCACAAAAACAGACAAGGGGAAAGATGAGATAAAATAAAAGAAAATCTCCCCTTTATGCCGGCACTCAGCTTTGCGTCCAGAAATGGCCTTTCGGGGCCTGGTGGTCGTCGAACCTCAGTCACCGCGACGGAAGCACACAAGATGGCGCGGAGTCGCTCTCCGCGGCGCCACGTACTTGAGATAATTTGTGCGGGCGGTCCTCTTTCGCTCTCCACTCCATCCGAAATGCCAAGAGCCCCACAAACTGCCGCCACACCACCTCCTCATGATCGAAACTGCCAACACTGCTCTCTCTCAGTACCAGGTCCACACACACCAAATGGTGCCGCCCTCCTCCTCGATCATACAATACGAGACTGCTGAGAAAAAGCCAAGAGACACGCTCTTCTCCATCCCTCCCTCTCCTCCAAAAGTGCACAAACTCCACGACCCAGCCAAACAGACAATGGCTAGCTAGCGTCCTGTTCAAGTACATGAGCAAAATCGCATCAGCACGAACAACGAAAATCACGCAGCTTTCTTATCTGTGCAAAAAACAAAAGCGGCTCCTCCTCCTCCTCCTCTTGCTCGAAAGTGCACCAAAAAGGCCAGCCTTCTCACAGGCGCAAACCAAAGATCGCCAAATTTCCTCCTCGATTTAAAAAACAAACAAACAAACAAAAAACCAGAGACAGACTTTTGTTCCAACCACCGTTTCTCACTAGAACCTTCTACCTAATGTCACCCCGACCAATCATGAACCTCGGGGGCGTGGTCTGTCGGTTCCGGTTCCTGGGAAGGCAGGGTTTAGTCTGCTCGGGAATGCTCCAGTTCTGTCGGTGGTGGTTGGTGTAAAAACGTGTTTTTTTTAATGGCTGACCTTGTAAATGTAAAAACATAGGAAAAGGTCACAGGGCAACACCGAGTTCACACAACACCTTCCAGGATATTTTCACTTCATGCTTTGAGGTCTTGGTGTTTGGTCATTTTGATGATTTCTGTATCGTTTCGTCCAAAATCACTGGTATTAACACCTCAATTAACAATGCCTTCTTCTCTTTTTTTTGTACCTAAGTATAATATCTGGTCTCAATGCTTTATTTTCGATGTCCACACTCTATGGGATCATGAAGTTGTACGTGAGCGGTAGTTCAATGTTTTCAGTGATTGCTTTTGGTTTATTTTCCCACAAATTTTCTGAAACTGGAATATCAAAGTTTTTGCAAATATGCCAGCGGATTACTTTACAAACTCTGTTGTGTCATTGTGTGAACAGTTGTTTTTTTGCTTAGGAAATATAAAGATTTCGTAACGTAATGATTTCTGTATCTTCCGTCTCTGTCTGTATAAGTGATCACTTCCGTCCTCTGTTTGTGTTTGTTTGTTTGTAGGCACGATAACTCGAGAACGGAAGAAGCTACCAATGTCAAATTACAGCACGTGATTCAGGAGGGTGATGGCTAGCGCTGATTAGATTTTGGTCAAAATCGGGCAAAGGTCAAGGTCACTGAGGTCAAACATCAAAAAACATGATGACTCGACAACGGAAGAATCTACCAATGTCAAATTGCACCACGTGGTTCAGGAGGGTGATGGCTCGCGCTGATTAGATTTTGGTCAAAATCGGTCAAAGGTCAAGGTCACAGTGAGGGCAAACATTGGATTTTTGATGGTTTGGTACAGAATCATCGTAGAAACTTCTGGTTTGCGTCGCTACCTTCTCTCGAGACAGCTTTTATTAGACAAGGTCAGAGGTCAAGTTGACGATTTCGTAAGTACCAGTCTATGACTGCTTGTTACTTACGAAATCTAAAGATTTCGTAAGTATATTGATGACTACCGTTTCTGTTTGTTTGTTTGTTTGTATGTTTGTTTGTAGGCACAGATAACTCGAGAACGGAAAAGCTACCAATGTCAAATTACACCACGTGATTCAGGAGGGTGATGGCTAGTGCTGATTAGATTTTGGTCAAAATCGGTCAAAGGTCAAGGTCACAGTGAGGTCAAACATAATTCCGTAAATTCATATGGAGAATTGGAGTATTTTTGCTTCGCTCGACGTTGCGAGTTCGTTTTAACTTCGATTTAATTTTGTCTTCGGTTTTTGCGATCGCTTTGGACGCTTAAAACTCGGTTGTCGAAATTCTGGTAAATCGGATGTTTTGGAGACGTTTTAAGATTGTATAAAAAATATTTCACTCGATGCGTCACGGGTCTGCCCATGATGCAGTGCGCTCGAGCAGACGCGTCGTTGATCAGTAAAGGTTTTCCGTGTGCGCGGTGACGGTTTTTTCAATAAAGATGGTGTGTAAAAGTCATTTTTATCCCAATAAAGGTTATCGTCGCATGCCTGACTCGCTGAGCCGTCGGATTATGTAAAGATTGTTGGTGGATGGCCGAATATTACGGTTTTGTGACTTTGATAAAATAATATTAAAATTGCGTGGAGAAATGCCAATTTTTGCTTTGCTCGACGTTACGAGTTCATTTTAACTTCGATTTTAATTTTGTCTTCGGTTTTTGCGATCGCATAGGACGCTTAAACTCGGTTGTTGAAATTCTGGTAAAAATCGGATGGTTTATGAGATTTATGTCGGGTGTCGTATCTGAGGTATTATGCACTGAAGATTATGCTAATGAGGGGGATTAAGACACAGCATTACGCGCTCGTTTGCGTCGCTACCTTCTCTCGAGACAGCTTTTATTAGACAAGGTCAGAGGTCAAATTGACGATTTCGTAAGTACCAGTCTATGACTGCTTGTTTGTGTTTTGTGTGTTTGTTTGTGTGTGTGTTTGTGTGTTTGTTTGTAGGCACGATAACTCGGAACGGAGGAGCTACCAAAGTCAAATTACACCACGTGATTCAGGAGGGTGATGGCTAGCGCTGATTAGATTTTGGTCAAAATCGGTCAAAGGTCAAGGTCACAGTGAGGTCAAACATAATTCCATAAATTCATGTGGGGAAATGGAGTATTTTTGCTTCGGTCGACGTTACGAGTTCGTTTTAATTCGATTTTATTTCGTCTTCGGTTTTTGCGATCGCTTAGGACGCTTAAACTCGGTTGTCGAAATTCTGGAAAAATCGGATGTTTTGGAGACGTTTTAGATTGTATAAAAAATATTTCACTCGCCGCGTCACAGCTCGTCACGTGGTGCAGCGCGCTCGAGCAGAGGCGTCGATCACGTAAAGGTTTTCCGTGTGCGCGCTGACGGTGTTTTCGATAAAGATGGTGTTTAAAGTCATTTTTATCCCAATAAAGGTTATCGTCGCATGCCTGACTCGCAAGCCGTCGGATTATGTAAAGATTGTTGGTGGATGGCCGAATATTACGGTTTTGTGACTTTGATAAAATAATATTAAATAATTGCGTGGAGAAATGGAGATTTTTGCTTCGGTCGACGTTACGATTTTTGATGGTTTGGTACAGAATCATCGTAGAAACTTTTGGTTTGCGTCGCTACCTTCTCTAGAGACAGCTTTTATTAGACAAGGTCAGAGGTCAAGTTGACGATTTCGTAAGTACCGGTCTATGACTGCTTGTTTTGTTGTTTGTTACTTACGAAATCTAAAGATTTCGTAAGTATATTGATCACTTCCGTCCTCTGTTTGTGTGTTTGTTTGTTTGAGGCACGATAACTCGAGAACGGAAAGCTACCAATGTCAAATTAAACCACGTGGTTCAGGAGGGTGGTGGCTCGCGCTGATTAGATTTTGGTCAAAATCGGTCAAAGGTCAAGGTCACTGAGGTCAAACATCAAAAACATGAAACTCGAGAACGGAAGAATCTACCAATGTCAAATTACACCACGTGATTCAGGTGGGTGATGGCGAGCGCTGATTAGATTTTGGTCAAAATCGGTCAAAGGTCAAGGTCACAGTGAGGACAAACATTCGATTTTGATGGTTTGGTACAGAATCATCGTAGAAACTTCTGGTTTGCGTCGCTACCTTCTCTCGGACAGCTTTTATTAGACAAGGTCAGAGGTCAAGTTGACGATTTCGTAAGTACCAGTCTATGACTGCTTGTTACTTACAAAATCTAAAGATTTCGTAAGTATATTGATGACTTCCGTTTCTGTTTGTTGTGTGTTTGTTTGTTTGTTTGTAGGCACGATAACTCGAGAACGGAAGAAGCTACCAATGTCAAATTACACACACGTGATTCAGGACGGTGATGGCTTTTGCTGATTAGATTTTGGTCAAAATCGGTCAAAGGTCAAGGTCACAGTGAGGTCAAATATTCGATTTTTGATGGTTTGGTACAGATAACTCGAACGGAAGAAGCTACCAATGTCAAATTACACCACATGATTCAGGAGGTGATGGCTAGTGCTGATTAGATTTTGGTCAAAATCGGTCAAAGGTCAAGGTTACAGTGAGGTCAAACATCCAAAATGATAACTCGAGAACGGAAGAAGCTACCAATGTCAAATTACACCACATGATTCAGGAGGGTGGTGGATAGCGCTGATTAGATTTTGGTTAAAATCGGTCAAAGGTCAAGGTCACAGTGAGGTCAAACATTCGATTTATGATGGTTTGGTACAGTAATCATCGTAGAAACTTCTGGTTTGCGTCGCTACCTTCTCTAGAGACAGCTTTTATTAGACAAGGTCAGAGGTCAATGTGACGATTTCGTAAGTACAGTCTATGACTGCTTGTTTGTGTGTGTGTTTTGTTTGTAGGACGATAACTCGAGAACGGGAAGATACCAGTCAAATTACACCACGTGATTCAGGAGGGTGATGGCTAGCGCTATTAGATTTGGTCAAAATCGGCAAAGGTCAAGGTCACAGTGAGGTCAAACATAATTCCGTAAATTCATGTGGAGAAATGGAGTATTTTTGCTTCAGTCGACGTTACGAGTTCGTTTTAACTTCGATTTTAATTTTGTCTTCGGTTTTTGCGATCGCTTAGGACGCTTAAAACTCGGTTCTCGAAATTCTGGTAAAAATCGGATGTTTTGGAGACGTTTTAAGATTGTATAAAAAATATTTCACTCGCCGCGTCACGGCTCGTCCCGTGGTGCAGCGCGCTCGAGCAGACGTGTCGTCGAGCCACGTTAAGGTTTTCCGTGTGCGCGCTGACGATGTTTTCCATAAAGATGGTGTTTAAAAGTCATTTTTTATCCCAATAAAGGTTATCGTCGCATGCCTGACTCGCTAAGCCGTCGATTATGTAAAGATTGTTGGTAGGCATGGAATATTACGGTTTTGTGACTTTAATAAAATAATATTAAATAATTGCGTGGAGAAATGGAGATTTTTGCTTCGGTCGACGTTACGATTTTTGATGGTTTGGTACAGAATCATCGTAGAAACTTCTGGTTTGCGTCGCTACTCTTCTTTCTCGAGACAGCTTTATTAGACAAGGTCAGAGGTCAAGTTGACGATTTCGTAAGAACCAGTCTATGACTGCTTGTTTTGTTACTTACGAAATCTAAAGATTTCGTAAGTATATTTGATGACTTCCGTCATCTGTTGTGTGTGTGTGTGTGTTTGTGGTTTGTGTTTTGTTGTTTGTAGGACGATAACTCGAGAACGAAGAACTACCAATGTCAAATTACACACGTGATTCAGGAGGGTGATGGCTAGCGCTGATTAGATTTTGGTCAAAATCTGTCAAAGGTCAAGGTCACAGTGAGGTCAAACATTCGATTTTTTATGGTTTGGTACAGAATCATCGTAGAAACTTCTGGTTGCTTCGCTACCTTCTCTGGAGACAGCTTTTATTAGACAAGGTCAAAGGTCAAGTTGACCGATTTTGTAAGTACCAGTCTATGACTGCTTGTTTGTTTGTTTGGTTTTTGTGTTCGGTCATTAGGGGTCTCATATCACTCTCTCTGCTAACCCCACCTCCACCCCTCACCTGTCTTTTACTTCTTTTTTTTTTCCTCATCCCCTCCCCCCTACCCTTTTCTCTCACTCTGTCTCCTCCTGATCCCCCCCCCTCCTCATCAAATGCAGCACTCTCCTCCCACACCTGTCGCTGTCTTTGTCTCCCTCTTACATCCCTCCCTCCCGCAGTGAATAGCAATATTTGGTGAGTGCGCTCTCCTCACCTCCTCCTAGCTCCACATTCCCCCCCCCTCCACCTTTATTGTCCCCATCAGCGAAGCAACGGGTTGCCTTTGCTCATTTTCACTTTGGGAGTCCTCCATCTCCCTCCACAAATGTAACAATATTTTAACTCTATACCACTTGTACTTCTGACAGCCTCACTTTTACTGGGTATTTTACACCCAGCATATCAAACAGCAGAATGTCAGTGTCTAAAGTTTACCCCCATCTGCATCACTGCAAATAAGTTGAATTTTGTTGCCCTTGGTTGACATATTCATGGAATCGCCCTGCAAACTCTCTAGTTTGTACTGTTTAAAGAATGTGGATACTGCATATTGTCGAACAAGTATAATTTTGTGAAATGTTGTTTTGCCCTCCTCATTCCTTTTTCTCTTGCAGTGCCACCATCCTTCCCCCCTGGTCCTAGTCAGCTTATCTTGAGTCGGGGAGCAGGAGGAACTGAGCTGGAGGCAGAAGATCCATTGGCGGTTGAAAAGGAAAGATGGCGACAACAACATAAACACGGAGGGCAAAGCAGAGACATGACCAAAGCCACACGAGGTCATGATAGCTGATTGGTTCTTCAAAATGACTTGCATTTATATTGCTTAATGAATGTATAAAAATGGTTTGTCAGGTTGCTTTTATAAAATCCTTTATTGAATTTCAAAAAAATACCCCAAAAAAGTCATGCTTGCAAAGTGTGAAAATTATCTTCACATTCTACCACGACAACGTATAAGAATAGAAATTTGTACCAGCTTCACAATTCGGTTCTTGGTGATTGCACCTCCTCTGTAATCTCTCCCTGCACTGTGTTGTCTTCGTCTTCTGTAACATCTGAATCCATGTTTTCCCTTTCATCCCAATCTGCAAGCTGATGCTCCTGGAGGAGTTGGCTTTGAGATGGGTGGCCAAGCACCAAGTTTCTAATGGCAAAGCTGGTCATCAGTATGCTGCAACGATAAAAGATACGATAACTTGATTTAAATTGTTCTTTAGACAGGAATAAATAACATTTTCAATGCAGTACTGTATACACAGTTGACTCATTAATTGAAATAAATATATTCTGTAGATCTTTCAAATTAACAATAATTATTTATTTTAAGTTGGAGATATTGCTTCTGCTCTACCTGTCGGTTTATCCCATTGTGAACAGAGCATATATTTTGAACACCAGTCATTGGTTTTCCCTTACCTTGTGGCCAGAATTATGTTTAATGGTTTTCCCTTACATTCTCAAGGAGTTGGGCAGGAATTTGTAAGAGTAGGCGAACAATCGCCGGCGCCATAAACAAATCCCTGCCCTAATTACTGCTGGGAAGGCAATGGCAAACTACCCAGTAAATAGCCCTTGCAAAGAAACTGCTTCGGCCTCACCGACGTTCTGTAGCAGAGTACGGTTGAGTTATTGGACACTGAGTTGACCCTTGCCAATTCCAATCTGCAGTGAAATAGAATAACTGGAAACGTTTCAGGTGTATGCTATACAGTAGAGCAGAGTGCTCCCAATTACAAAATAATTCCAGCCTAATGGAATTGGTGAGTGATTGACAGGATTGCCTTGACTGTGTCAGAGTGGCGACCCGTCCAGGATTGTGACCAATAGCCAAGGAGACTGCTTAGGCAGCACCAACGCTCTGCACAGAGTATGGTCCCAATGGATGGATTGCCTTGAGGTACGTGCACTTACCTCTCAGCCATTTAACCTTGGTTCAAATCCCAACCCAGCTATAAACTCATCCTGGTGTTTTACAGGCAGGGTCATTCATCAATGTGTGTGCTGTCCTTCAAATGGACGTTAAACGAGACGTACCATCTACCGGCAGTAGTAGTGGACGTTAAAGATCCTACGGTGTCCTTCGCGAAGAGCAAGCGAGCTATCCCCAGCACCCTGAACAAATTCCTGCTCAAACCTTAATCAAATGTCAGGCCTGGCCAGCTGGTTCGTGAAAGACTTGGGCCAAAATCTTCCCCGGCCAACCCCACAATAAACTGGGAATAATCATGGTCGTTATAGAAGAAGTGTTTGACAAAGGTGTTTGTTTGATTTGGTGTGTATTAAAATGTTTGAGGTGCCATTGTAATTGTATCCTTGCACATTGCATCTATACATCAAGTCAAATTATTGACCAATTATATGCTTTGTGTAGATCCCACTGTAAAGTTCATAACACTCTTGAATAAAAGAGGAGGGAGGAAAAAAAAATCCAATAACTGACGTATTGTAAAAAAAAAAACACTGGGATATCGATTTTAAAAAAACAAAGTGTTGCCTCATTTGCCTGGGCCAATCAGATAATAGTCAGAATGACTGTTTTGGATTTAAGTCACAATAGTTGACTCGAACCGCACTCATCGAGCGTTTAGCCCCGCCTCGCACACTCATTCTGAACAAAAATACCATCGTCAACTGAACACGCTGCTATTATGGCCCATGTACCCGTATCATCCATGCACCCTATTATGTCACATTTTTATTTAAATAATATAACTTCAAATGAGCATGTGCAAGAGCATCATTTTTCCACATGGTCCCCCTCCTTTTCAACACACTTAGTACATCGGTTCACAAACTTCTGTAGGCCCTCAGACAAAAAACATTTTTGGCTGAATGACGAGCCACACATGCGTCGTCATTGCGGATACTTTGATTCACTTCTTTCACTTGTTGGTCACTGGCAAAGTGACGGCCTCTTAAAGTGTCCGAGTTGACCAAACAGGTGAAAGACCAAAGGGGCCAGGTCAGGACTGTACGGAGGATGCTCCAACACCTCAAAGTTCAATTGCCGGAGGGTTTCCACAGTGTGGGCGGCAGTGTGTGGATGGGCATCGTCATGAAACTCCTTTTGACAGTAGCCCTCGGCATTTCTATCGAATAGCTCGTTTCAACTGGTCTCTGAGCATTTCACAATAATGGACACTGTTTACCATTGTGCCCCCTTCTTGATGGTGTTCAAAAATTGGACCTTGCAAGTCCCAGAAAAGTGTGAACATCACTTTTCTGACCGATGGTTGACTTGTGAACCTTTTTGATTGGTGATGTTGGATGTTTCCATTCCATACTCTGGCGTTTGCTTTATGGCTCGTAATGGTGGATCCATGTCTCGTCTCCAGTGACAATGCGTCTGAAAATAGCATTCCCTTCATGACGAACGCGGTAGAAAGGCTTTGGCAGATGGTCACACGGTTGTGCTTGTGCTCTTCTGTGAGTCGTTTTGGAACCAGTTTTGCAGAAACTTTATGAAAGCCACATCGGTTGTTGACGATTTCATGTGCAGAGCCATGATTGATGTTCATATGTTGTTATACTTCGTCAATAGTCGACCGTCGGTTATCCAGAATCATGGCGCGGACTCGTTTAATGTTTTTTTTTCTGTTGTGGACGTGGATGGGCGTCCAGATCGTTCATCATCTGTGACACTTGTGCGACAGCTTTTGAACATGGTAATCTAATGATACACACTCTGCTGCGGTAAAGCACTATTCCCATATTGTGCTGAAAGTCTGCGATGGATTTCTTCCCCTGGTAAGCCTTCAGCCCACAAAAAATAGTATCGCTGCACGCTGCTCTTCTTTGGTGCAAATGGACAGTGGAGCGGTCATGTTAACTCCCTTACAATGACACAACTACTGATTGCTCAAGGGTGAAACTGCACAGACAGTTCGTGCTTGTACCTGCCAGTACAATAAGCAATGTAGTCGACACAAGACAGTTTTTAATAAATCATTGCGGATACTTTTTACTCACCCTCGTGTATATTCCCCATGGCCAGTAGATCATATGTATAAAGTTGTGTATCATTACACACTCCGCTGCATATGTATGTAGTTTTGTATCGATATGTTAAGCTGTTCTGGAAAAGAAAAATTTATTTTATTTTTTAATGTTTTTATTTTCAATCCAATTTCGCCACCAGACTCCGTGACCAATGATGTCTTGCATTTAATTATTCACTCACATCGGGTCGTAGATGAAATTTCAGATTTTTCGTTGAAGGATTTTGATTCAACCAATTATGGCTGGAATACCACTTCACTTCACTGATGACATTGACATACAGTGGGGAGAACAAGTATTTGATACACTGCCGATTTTGCAGGTTTTCCCACTTACAAAGCACGTATGAGGTTCTGTAATTTTTATCAGAGGTACACTTCAACTGTGAAAGACGGAATCTAAACAAAAATCCTGAAAATCACATTGTATGATTTTTAAATAACTAGTACGTGCCCGTAAAAAAAAAAAAAATTAATTATAAATAAATATTCCAACGGCGGCGAGCAACAAACAACAACCACACAGGCTGTTTCTTCACTCTCGCGTGCCCGTACGTGTGTGGCGCGGAAGTTCGCATATCACAGTTACGATGATTCGCAATTTAGGTTTTAATGGCCAATTATTCAATTAGCGCCAACGTATTTTGCCTTTTCGCAATGTCATCGCAAGGAAAAACAAAAAGAGAAGAGAGGAGAAAAAAAAATTACTTCCTGGTTCGGAGCATACCAGCACTCTGATGTTACGAAATTTATGCACCGTCTCATATGAAAACGATCATAACTTGCGGCATTGTGTTTATCTATAAATGCGCATAAGAATCGAGAAATATTAGAATACACGAAGTCATCACTCTCCGGAAGTCCGTACGTTGTAACCCGTAATGGGGAACGCGGCTGAGCTTCCCTTCCCCATCGGCCAGCCCACGCAACAACGTGTCTTGTCATTGGTTTGGTAAATAAATGGCCATAACTTGGGAAGCACTTGTCCGATTAATATCAAACCTTGAAAAGGCACATCCTCAGGGCCCCAGCAATATACCTGGCAAGTTTCAATTAGATCGGACCAGTGGTTGGCGAGAAACAGCGGTCACACACACACACACACACACACACACATTGCTGGAATTATAGATAGATTAATTTGCATTTTATTGCATGAAATAAGTATTTGATACATCAGAAAAACAGAACTTAATATTTGGTACAGAAACCTTTGTTTGCAATTACAGAGATCAGACGTTTCCTATAGTTCTTAACCAGGTTTGCACAGACTGCAGCAGGGATTTTGGCCCACTCCTCCATACAGATCTTCTCTAGATCCTTCAGGTTTTGGGGCTGTCGCTGGGCAACACAGACTTTCAGCTCCCTCCAAAGATTTTCTATTGGTTCAGGTCTGGAGACTGGCTAGGCCACTCCAGGACCTTGAGATGCTTCTTACGGAGCCACTCCTTAGTTGCCCTGGCTGTGTGTTCGGGTCGTTGTCATGCTGGAAGACCCAGCCACGCCCCATCTTCAATGCTCTTGTGAGCGAAGGAGGTTGTTGGCCAAATCTCACGATACATGGCCCCATCCATCCTCCCCTCAATACGGTGCAGTTGTCCTGTCCCTTTGCAGAAAAGCATCCCCAAAGAATGATGTTTCCACCTCCATGCTTCATGGTTGGGATGGTGTTCTTGGGTTGTACTCATCCTTCTTCTTCCTCCAAACACGGCGAGTGGAGTTTAAACCAAAAAGCTCTATTTTGGTCTCATCAGACTACATGACCTTCTCCCATTCCTCCTCTGGATCATCCAGATGGTCATTGGCAAACTTCAGACGGGCCTGGATATGCGCTGGCTTGAGCAGAGGGACCTTGCGTGCGCTGCAGGATTTTAATCCATGACGGCGTAGTGTTTACTTATGGTTTTCTTTGATACTGTGGTCCCAGCTCTCTTCAGGTCATTGACCAGGTCCTGCCGTGTAGTTCTGGGCTGATCCCTCACCTTTCTCATGATCATTGAGCTCCACGAGGTGAGATCTTGCATGGAGCCCCAGACCGAGGGAGATTGACTGTTATCTTGAACTTCTTCCATTTTCTAATAATTGCGCCAACAGTTGTTGCCTTCTCACCAAGCTGCTTGCCTATTGTCCTGTAGCGCCATCCCAGCCTTGTGCGAGTCTACAATTTTGTCCCTGATGTCCTTGGACAGCTCTCTGGTCTTGCCCATTGTGAGAGGTTGGAGTCTGATTGATTGAGTGTGGACAGCTGTCTTTTATGCAGATAACGAGTTCAAACAGGTGCAGTTAATACAGGTAATGAGTGAAGAATGGGAGGGCTTCTTAAAGAAAACTAAGAGGTCTGTGAGAGCCGGAATTCTTACTGGTTGGTAGGTGATCAAATACTTATTCATGCAATAAAATGCAAATTAATTATTTAAAAACCATACAATGTGATTTTCAGGATTTTTGTTTTACATTCCGTCTTTCACAGTTGAAGTGTACCTATGATAAAAAATTACAGACCTCTACGTGCTTTGTAAGTGGGAAAACCTGCAAAATCGGCAGTGTATCAAATACTTGTTCTTCCCCACTGTATGCCGTTTCAATTTTTTTCGTTGAGCGGTTTCGGAGAAAGATGTCCAAATGTTTTTTTTTCCTTTGATCCAATATGGCTGCCATACCATGTGACCGATGTCAGATTTATCAATAAAATATCCTCCGTGGGGGGGGGGGCGGAAGTCACTCCTTTGTTTAAAGTTTTGCATCGATCGGACAAGCGATTGCAGAGAAAAACATTTTTAAAGCAAAAATATATAAACGTGGACACAGACAGAGACAGACAGACAGCGTTGCAATACTCGCGCATCCCCTTCGGGGCGAGACATGATTATATAAATAATACAGAAAAAAAATCAATCGTGGTTACTTCCCTATTGAACATTCACCACAAACATTTTCAACCTCTTCCTCTCTTGTATAATATTACCTCCTTCGAAACGTGTGGCATTTTTTGAAAGCAAATCGCAGAAGCCGATGTGTCAGTCTCTCTGCCCTCCTCATCTTTCTTCTCTCCCTCTCCATTGCGATATTCAGAAGATTTTCTGCCCAGTCAGGAAGCATTCCGTTCCCTGCCACATCCCTTTCCACATTCTGCCATGCTTGCAGGATGGGAAACAGATTGGGTTCTGAGGATTCGATGTTTACGTCACTTCCTTTGGATTTGAGAGGTGATTGGGAACATGAATGAGAATTTGTCAGGATGTGTCACATGCTCAAAAATAAATTCACACATTTCACAACATTAAAATATAATTGACAATTACGTGCATCCATGACCATTCTGGGTCCAGAGCATTGTTTCTCCCTCCCACAAGCCATGAATGTTTCTGTGGCTAAGAAATAACACTGCTCTGTGGCTGTAGGTACGGGTGTGAATTTGGTCATGATAGTAGCACATGACGGCCTACCCTTTCCCAATGCCCCATCAGGTCACACCTTGACGATTTAGCCAGCGTATGCCGACTTATGAAAAATTTGTCTAAAACGCTGGCACACGTCGAATTACGTTATGGGTTAAGTTTGTATACGTTAAGAGATGCTGATAAACACTGCCATACGTCGTAGTACGCTGGCTTTCATCGTTGTACTTTGCGGTTGTCCTCAAATTTAACATGCTGGAAATTTTACACGTATGCCACGTATGACTTCACGTTCCGCTACGCTGGCCATAAGTTGTAGCACGTTATGCGATCGTGTAAACATGTCGACACACGTTACTTGTAAGTACTCATAAGTCGAAACACGTCGAGGTAATGATTAGCATACCCGAAACTTATTTCTAACCTATGATAACGTGTTATAGCACGTTACACGATCGTTGACACAGTCGAGGCCACGTTATGCGATCGGTTGACACACGTCGAGGCACGTTACTTGTAAGTTACTCATAAGTCGAAACACGTCGAGGTAATGCTTAGCCTATGATTTCTAACCTATGAGTAACGTGCTTTGAACCTATGTGTAACGTACCTCAAACGCATATCGACGTATGTAGACGTATTTGATTGACGTCTTCCGGACGACCACAGAACTTACTGAACGGTTTCTAAAATTTTACAAGCTACCGTATAATGGCATATTGGCAGCGTTTAAAAAAAAAAAACAAACAACAAAATAACTTCCGATATTTCGTCACGTGCCGTTACGTCACGTCCGATTGCTCTTCAGTTTGCTCATGTCTTATTCTTAGTTCCTCCTCTGTCAATATTTTCTGTTTGAGGATATTGTCACGTCGACGTCGAAACTTAAAAGCAAATGTCCGAATATATTTTAAAATTCATGATAGACTAAAAAAATAATAATAAAAAAAAACAACAACTTCAGTTATTTCGTCACGTGCCTTCACGGAGCCAAGGCGAAAAAAAGAAATGTGGCCTTGACGAAGAAAATAAGTTTCGGGTATGCTAAACATTACCTCGACGTGTTTCGAATTATGAGTAACTTACAAGGAACTTGTGTCGACATGTGTCAACGATCGCATACGTGCCTACAACTTATTCCCAGCGTAGCGGAACGTGTGAGTCATACGGCGAGTACGTCGTAAAATTTTCAGCATGCTTGAAATTTCACGACGTACTAAACGTACCACGAAATATGACAGCGTACTTCATCGTTTTTCAGCGTGCTCTTAACGTATACACAACTTACCCATAACGTATTCGACGTGTGCCAGCTTGGTTCGGCAAATTTTCATAGGTCGTCATACGCTGGCAAATCGTCAAGGTGTGACTGCGTGTTGACACTTTCAATTCTCAGGCGGTTATGATTTAAATCGGCGTGCGGCAGGTTTTTAACAGGCTACGCCACGTGATCGTCGGCGATACGTGCAGCGCGCTATGCCTAAGTTAAACTATCGTTGGGCATAGGTTGTGAACGCCGACAACAGGCTAAGCATTTGTTGGTATAAGTTATCTATAAGACAACGAAACGTTCTGTGCCTGTTACTAATATGTTATGCATACGAACAACACGTTATGAATACGACCAAAACTTAAAAAAAAAACATCAAAATCTCAGAGTACGCCAACGTTTTACATAGATTTTTATACGTTGCCATTGCTGGCTAAATCGTCAAGGTGTGACAGCGCATTAACATACACTAACAGATGATTGAAGGTGGGACATCTGGCTTCACGTCCCACCAAGACGGCAAACTTAGTGATGCAATGTCCTGCTTGCAAAGACACCAGGATGACTGCATTTGGGGCAGGAATCTTCTTTCATATGCAGCACAAGACTGCAGGGTAGCATCATCAGTTGAGGGTGCGGCCATGCCGCTATCAATGCAACACCCTCTGCAGGTTAAGGCATAATTTAGAGTTTGTTCATGGTGTCGGTGATAGCTCAGCTATTCTTCATGAAAGGCACCATGGGATCTTTAACGTCCATCAACTGATGCTGACAGATGGGACACACTGTAACGTCCATCCGAGGGACGGCACTAATATTGATTCTTCACCCCGTCTGCATTTTTTGGTGTTTAATGATGTTTGTTGTAAAATTTCTGATAGTGTTTATTTTATAGTCCATCGTATGCTGTTTGAGGTGTTATCCCTGTATGTTTACTGTGTGAATACTCGTAAAATGGGAGGGAACACCCTCTTCACATATAACTGCTTGTAAGTGTTGGGTTCGTTTCTCCTTCAGTTTAATTTACACTGTTGGAACCACCCTAACCACAAAGCCAACACCAGGCTGATAGACGGATCATTGATGAAAACCAGAAAAAGCACAGGGACCAGAGCACTGCCTTGAGGAACCCCAGCCTGGACAGGAAGAGGGGATGAGAGAATTCCATTGAGGGCCACATGTTGACTGCGACAGGAGAGGAAGTCTGCGAGCCATGAGTGGAGATTGCCTTGGACACCATAGCAAGAGAGTTTGGTGAGCAGAGCGGGGTGCCAGACTGTGTCAAAAGCTCGCAATATGTCTAGGGAGATGGCTTTGATCTCATGTCTGGCATTGAGGACCTCCATCCATTGTTGGGAAAGCAGGAGTAGCAAGTCCAGGGTAGAGTGACCTAGTCTGAATCCAAATTGTTCATTGGAAATCAGGCAATTGGAGAAGAGAAAGGATTTAATGTCTAAAGTGATGATGGATTCCATAACCTTGCTGATGATTGGGAGAAGGCCGATTGGTCTGTAGTTGCAGGGATCTATTTTTGCATCTTTTTTATGCAGGGCGGTAATGTTTGCAGATGACCTTGAGCAAATGAGAGGGTGAATAGAACAGAGGGTGAGCAAGAGCAGCAGAGCAGGTTTTTAGGACACGTGGGCTGATGCCGTCTGGACCGGTTGCAGAATCTGAGTTGAGATTTGACAGCAAACTCTCCACCTTGTCAGGAGAAAAGGACATAGAGTCGAGGAACAGCTGGGTGTGATTGGGTTTCGGTGGGAACAGAAAGTGATGGGTTTGGGACACAAGATTTAGAAGCAAACACAGAGTTTAGGCATTCAGCCTTTTCATGTGCGGTGTCAACTGTGCGGCCATTTAAGGTAAGGGAGGGGATGGAGGGGGAACATACATCTGAAAGACTTAACAAGATGCCACCAGGATTTGGAGGAGGGAGACAGGTTTGAGAGTTCAGACTTGAAATTAGAAAGATGTTGTTTCCAGGCTCTCCTCAGGATAGACACACGCTTGTTCTGAGCTTTGTGGAAGGAACTGAGATTTGCCTTCGATGAGGCGAAGGCAAGTTGTTTCAGGACAACTGCCTTGCCACAAGCTTCAGTGAACCATGGGCAGGAGGAAAGGTAGGACAACTGAAGACGAGGGGGGATAAATCTGTGCATGGGGGAGAGCAAGTTTCTTTGAAAGAATTCCCAGGATGAGATGATTTTTGAGAATGTAGAAATGGGAGACCAGTCTGGAAGTTTGATGGCTGCTTGAAGTCCTTGCTAGTTAGCCTGAATGAAATGCCAGACTCGACGGCACTGAGGTGGTTCTCCAATAACAGCCAGAGAGATGTCGACTTTGACAAGCATGTGGTCTGAAGAACCGATTGGAGCGGAGGAAGAACAGCAGATATTTTCAAGGAAATTGGTTCAAAATCAGATCTAGAAGAGATGGAGTACCGTTGGTTGAGATCCGGGTTGGGAGGTTGACAGATTGTGTCAGTACCAATGTGTCACAGCAGTCTTTTGCTGAAGTTCCATGGCAGGTGAGAGAGGAACTCACACCCAGCCAGTTGGATGACAATTGAAGTCACCACATATGAGGAAGAGAGAGTTGGGATGAGAGGATAGAAGTTGGTCCATGATTTTGGAGAGCAAGATGTAAATTGAGTCATCACTGTTTGGTGGACGGTACAACACACATATAAACATGAGGAGGGAGTGGAGGGGAAGCCGTAGCCAGATGTATTCTCTGGGGGTGTGGGGGGGGTGGGGGGTGGGGGGGAGTGGGCAGTGCATGGAGAGTGAGGAATAGAGTTTTTGATGAAGAGAGCAACTCTGTCGCCAGGTCGAGGCTCAGGTCTATCATACCAGAGGAGGGAGTAACCAGGGAGAGAAACTAAGGAGTCAGAGATGTCTTGAAGAAGGAAAGTTTCTGTTAAACAGATTATGTCTGGTTTGTCAGTGGCAACCAGTATGGAAAGATGTCAGGTTTGAGTGAAGGACCCAGATGTTTGAGGTCCACACTGTTGAGGAAGGGGAGGAGACATTGGGTAAGGGGGGGGGTCGGGAGAGTTGACAGAGTGTGGGGGATGCAGAAGAGCTAGGGAGAGAGAGGCCGGATGAGGAGGAGAAAAGGTTCTGTGGTGATGGGATGAGGCACAGTGGGGAGTAATAAGAGATGGGGCAGAAAGAAGTTGAAGATTGGAGGAGGTGGAGGGATAAGGTGGAAGAGAGAGGGCAGGGGAAGGAGGTGGCTTTGTGGATGTGAGGGGGGGAGCAAATTTGAGAAGGGGGAATTGGAGGGAGAAGGGGGAGAGGGGAGAGTTGATGGAGAAGGGTGAGGGGAGAGTTTTTGAGAAAGGTGAGAGGGAAAGCTTGGAGGGGGAAGAGTGTGAAGGTTGCTTTGAGAGGGAGGGGAGACTATGAGAGCAGGCACGGCCAAGGGGCAGGAGGGCGATGGGATAGGGGCCATTTGACTTCTTCTGGACACCATCAAGTCCCGTGCATCAGAAAGAAAAGGGAAGACCCACCTGCATTATTTGTTCTACAAGTGTGATCGTGGTGCCAAGTGGGTTATGTTTTACGGTTTATTTCTCCATTGTATACATATGTTTGCATATCCTATTCTCCCTTTTTGTGTTTTTTTTTACTCATTTGGTTTTTCCGTTATTATAGTGTTTTGTCAACCCTCTTTCCTGTGCTTTTCATTATAAAAACTAGAAGGGCACTCGGTAGAGCGCATACCTTCGCCACGCAATGCCTGATCCAGGAGAACATATCGGGCCCAATACATTTTTGAAATATCATGCTATATATCGTTTTTAGCCCTTTCTCTCAATGGTGTAGAATGACTTTAAAACTTTAATAATTCTCGTATCCAGATCCAGATTCGCATCTTCACCAAAATCGAATTACTTTGTCGTGGTCACACACCCAACCTGCCCACCAAGTTTCATCCAAATCCGTCCACAACTTCTTGAGCTATTGTGCCATATATTAGTTTAGCCCTAAATATTAGCAATGGTGAATAATCACTTAAAAAAATTATCAGATTCAGATTTTCACCAAAATTGAATCGATTCTTCCTTGTCACACACCCGAGGAAATTTCATCTGGATCCCTTCACAACTTTTTGAGATATCCTGCACACAAAACAAACAGACAGAGAGGGGTTGAAAACATAACCTCCTTCACCTTCAGTGCCAGAGGTAATGAATCCTTTTAAAAGGTAAGAAAGCATGTTTCAGTCATCTGCTTTCCTTGTGGGTTTGCCATCATTTCGGCTTATTTGGATGACCTTGGGGAATGGTAAAAGTGAAGTAAAATTTAACGCACTGCCTTAAAAGACCGCTTGGACCATCTCTCAGAACGAAAGGTCCCAGCTCTGAATTATTCCGTACTAACGGATACTTGGAGACGACTGTATATATATAATCCTCATTTCCAATGTTGAAACACAACTAACGCAGACACGTCATGCATTGAAAGAAATGTACCATTGAGAATGGCTTCTCGTAGGGAGATGAGCCGAGTGAGATTGTGCTTGATCTCAGCCAGTGTTTGATTGAAGGAAATATATCCATAGCAGGCTGGTTCACTGGAGAGAGGATAGACCCGATGGTACGATCCAGAAGGGAGCTAGTAAGAAATAAGAAAATCACAAGGAGTGAGAAGATACAATGAATAAAACTTGCAAGTATAACACTAAAGAGAATTGATGGTTGATGCTCCCCTCTGGTTCCTGTGATATGGAAGCAACAGAATACCACATTCTGCTTTCACATCACATTTACAAAAATTTAACATGACATCCAATTTCCTTTGTGATCTATTAGATCTCATGAGAAATCATAAGGAATTTTTTTAAATGGTTAAAACCTTGACCAATCCAGTAGAAAACTCACGGCTGTTTTCTGATGCTGCTTCCCCTAATGTAAAGGCAAGCAACTCTCAAAAACTAACCTTCATTGTCTCACCAATACTCAAAGATGTATTTTGCCAATTTTGAGGGTCATTTTCATCACTTGTTGGGTTCAGAGGTGTTTCAACAGCAACTGAGCCTGAAAGGACCTCAATAGACACTTGCAGGTCTGAAGTTATGAAGTTCTCTAGATGAAGGCCTACGGGAGTAAAGGTTGATGGAGCACAATCATAAATGATGTTTAATGCTAAGTACAGATCCTACATTTAATATGAAGTGGTATCTGTTTATAAGATTGGAAAGAAAAAATATGATTACCTGGAAAATCAGCAAGGAAGACTGCTTCCTCTCCCTCAGACAACTGTGCATCCAGTTCACGAAGACGCTGTCGCCATGGAGACAGCTCCGCCAGGAGGGGCAGCAGCCATGGTGTTGGGCGCAAGGGAGACCATTTGGCTCGCACAAGGTCCACTCTTGGATCAACAAGCCTTGAAATTGACATGATGCAATCAGAAAAAGAAGTGGAGTAAAATATAAAATGGGAGAATGAAAGTGGGGAGAGGGGTACCGACCATAAGAATTAATATAGATGTAGGAAATGTCCAAATTGTTAATGATCATTATAACTTCTTGTGATTGGAAACTATTACATCCAACAGGATAGTTCAAAGATTGTTCTGTATATTTGCCATTTTCTTGTCTACTATGAATTTGATTCTTGTCAAGATGGGATCTGACAAAAAAAAAATCATTCTGGTGCTTTGCAGGTGTGGCATGGAATATACTGCACCTGTTCTTTTCGAGGAGACAATAAACTGACTATCCCATCAAGCAGCACTTGGTTGCTGGACCATAATGACCTATGGTTCCTTTCAAAAAAGGTGACCAGGGTGTGCCAGTAACCTGGCAAGGTTCCAAATTCTTGCCCCGACTACCACTGGGAAGGCAATGGCCAACCACCTCGTGCATTCCCGGCAAGGAAACTGGATCAGCCACACCGATGCTTAAATCTAGGAGATTTGTGCTCCATTTGGATGTATGGAAGGCTACTACAAACTAAACTGACGTAATTACAAGCAAGACATGTTAAGCCAATAAACGTCTGGTATAAATCATGCTTGTAAATTAAAAAAGATGAAAACTGCAAACTATCATAATGTTTAAGTAACGAAACCTAATAATCAATTAATAAAAACACTTTCTGACACTATTGGAGCACCACAGGTGAAATTCCAGAACATACAAATCAATGGGCATTATGTGTGGCATATATATATGTATATATATATATATATGGATAAACCTTTGCTGGAATCTGTCATTGAGTGAGCTCCAGATGTCCATGTAGATTTGTGGCTCTTGTACGCCGTGCCACGTTTGCAGGATGTGTGCTGCACATACTGCGTACTGTCTCTGCATGTCTGGGTGATCCTTCCATCTCCGAGTCAATGCCCAAACCTACCCACGTAAATAATGTGATTACAGCAGGATACTCGGTGATGTCACAAAATATTCATTAAAAAACGGATGGTACCTAGAGAGGGCATAGTTCAAGTATACATTTCAATTGAAAAAGTTTTTTTTATTTCAAAGTATGGTTTAAAAAAAAAATCTGGAAGTCTAGTGCTAAGAAACCGTCCCATATAAATGGAGGGGCACTTTGCGCCTTCCTTGATTGAAGCAGTCTTATACACCACCCTATTTAACATGTCCAAGTACTGCAAAACTGAAGGTTCTTGGAAGTGACAAGAAGGTGATTTGTGTTCTACAGTGTTCAAGTATATCATTCAATTTAAACAAGTAAAAAAGACATAAAATGTCAGAGCCCCTGTTGTTTTAGTAATTTTGCTGGATGGAGTTAAATGGCAAGCCAATATTTATGTACAACTAAGATGGCCACCCGTCTACCAGTCGGCCATCTTTGATCAGATTGCTAAACAAAGTGGGGTGTACATGAATGCCATCATGTGCTGTACTTGTGCCAAGTTTGAACAAAATCAGACGATGAATGTCTGAGAAATGGTTGGGGACACATTTAAGTAACAAAATGGCTGCCAGTTGGCAATCTTGGATATTATATCGAAAAAAGAAATGGCATGCATATGTAATCCTTCATTCTTTATCTGTGTGCCAACTTTGAGCAAGATCGGTAAATGCATGTCCGAGAGATAGTTGAGGATGTGTTCAACATCAGGTGTTTTTTTTACAACTTAAATGGCTGCCAGTCGGCCATCTTTGATCGCATCGCGAAACAAAACGATGTGCGTATGTATACCATCATTTGTTGTCTGTGCTAAGTACGAATATAATCGGTCCATACAAGTCTGAGATATGGTTACGGACGCATGCACAGACACGAAAATCGAGACCAAATCCATAATCCCCTGTTTCGGACCAAGTTCAAAGGGGGCTAATAAAATGAAGATTGTAATCGTCGCATGAAAAAAGGAATTCCACAATTTGACGCAGTGGCTGTTACACCACCCTATTTAACATGCTACATTTGTTCTTCGTGCCTGTTGTTTGTGTTATTTATAACATCTTTAAAAACAACGTTTCCTGTTTGGAATGATTTTTTTATTTTGTTTGACTGCCAGGCAGGCAGACAGAGTAAAAATATTATCTCACGCCTCCCTGCACATTAATTAAATCGGGATTAATTCAGAGCCAAAGTGTGAAAAAATGGCAGGTTTGTTTTCTTATTCATGTTCAAAATATAACATTCCGTTTAAATAAAATTGTCCCTCGATCATAAACTGATGTTTGTGGAGAGACGGACAGACACGGACCATTTGCTTGGCCCTGCTTTGTGCTTCATGTGTGCGTGTTTATTCAACTAAAATAGACCTCAAAAGGGGCAGCAAATGCATTCATGCCAATAATTAAATAAAATCACATTTTCATTTTGGTAATAGTTGTAATATGGTAATCATCTTGACATTAAAATTTGGCAATGGGGTGGCCTTAATAATTTGGTGCTACGGGTCTTGCCCCCATGCCGACAAGCAACAGGTTTGTACCCTGCATCATCTGTGAATTTTTTCTTCGACCGTAGTTTCCTTGTCCTTGACGTGATTTGCGACTAAGCTCCTCCATGACACATAATTGCTGTAGAAAAATAAATGCCAACTTACAATGCATTAAAACTTCAACATTGATCGGAGAACCTGTGAGTGCCGAAATAAAACTTTAAATAGATTAATGAACTTCCAAAAGATTAAATCACAAACTGAAAGTAGGAATAAATCTTTGCAAAGTGGAATTGTGGCTCGTATAAAACAATGGGGGAAATGCATTTGCATGGAACTCTTTACCCCAGGTTTCAGAAACCCTGTCTCTCCTGTCTTTCCATCTTTGTACATGATGCGCACATGCTGGTGCAAACGGCTGAGACAAGAGTGGATGGAGACAAAGATAAATACACTCGTCAGATGAAGACTTGATGTCAATATACAGTATATACGTTGCAATAAAATGAACACATTAAAAAAAAAAGACAAAAGTTTACATCACCAACCACTCCAGCCTGATGGAATCATCCTAGTCCAGATTACATGGAGGAAGCAAACAACTCAATCGATCAAAAGTACCATCTTTATGACAGAGCGTCAGTGCTGCCGAAGCAGTTCTGAAGCAAAAGTTACGTTGGGTGATTTTCCGTTGCTTTCAGAGCAATCAGTCAGGGCAGAAATTTAGGATTGGCCCAGAGTGCCAGCGATTACCCACCCACTCTTCCGAGGAATATTTGATGTCCACTACCAACCGTTTCTGGCAGATGGGTCCCGAGGCTTAACATCCATTTGATAGGTGGCTCACATATTAATGCATTGCCCTGCATCAAAACATTAGGGTGACAGTTTATAGGTGGGTTGAGATTCAAACCCAGGCGAGTCAGCTCAAATGCGAGTGCGCACACCTCTCAGCTACCATCCCAGCCCCCAAGTAACACTAAAATACAGGAAATGGTCACTTTGTGAGAGAATTAAAGCAAGAAAGGGCAGGCAGTTAAAATAAGAAAACGTGGAAAGAAACAAAACTATACCGTATTTTTTGGCGTACAAGTCGATACTTTTGGAAGACCCTGGAAGTACCATAGGTAGCAATGTGCTGTGACAGTGTCATGGAGGAATTAACACCTCTGTTGTTCTGATTGACAGTTTTAATAAGTGCTGTAGTTTATTTTTATTTCTTCGTTTGCAGCCGAGGGCTGCTTGGCTGCATAATTTTCTGTGGGCACGGCTGTGCTGCTGATGCAAAGCCCCTATTACCAGTACACTGGTACTCATTTCGCTGACCTCGGAAGGATGACAGGCTCAGTCAACCAACCTGGTGCTAATTCAATGGCCTGACAGGGGCTCAAACTCAAAACCCTCGGATCTTAAGCCAGCCACCCTTGACCATGAAGCCAACACCAGGCTACTACTGTAGTTGATCAGGCTCCAAATCTAGTTGACTCCAAATCGACACTGTATCTATGAATGAAGGGAAGAAAAATGGGAGAATTAGCCAATTCGACTTGTACTCCACATCGACTTATCAGCCAAAAAATACAGTAAATGTTGTATTTGAGTCATAATCCTAAACTATCATGAGTTATATTGCAATGAAACAACCACCTATCCAAAAAAAGAAAGACAACACAGCAAACGTGTAAGAGACAATATGATAAGAAAATTGATTTTTGCAAAAAAGAAAATGCTTCAAGAAGATTCTGTCCCCATACCTGTGTATCATCATATCCCAGGAGTAACCATACAGGCCTCCAGTCCAGGTATTATAGCCCTTGGGATGGATGGGAATGCAAAATCAACCGAGTGCACGAGGGAACGATAGACTTGCTGAAAAGTGAAACAGTTGCCAGCGATGTGGTCCAGCATGAGTCATTCTATTTCAACAGTATGAAATGTGAGAAAGAAAGAAATCTTGTGACTCATGCAGAGAGAGACCAAATCAAAACGTTTTGCATGCATGAAATTGCAAAACTCGCACCTGGGATATAAAGTGAGAATATGGCAGAAAGAGCTGCTCACAGATGTAGATTAGAGTGAAAGCTGCTCCAACATGGTGGATCCATCGCACTCCCTCTCTATTTGCTTCTTTCTTGCTCGTCTTCTTTCCTCCACCTGTTGCTCCACTTGTATGTGTCATTCCCGCTGTCTTTGAATCAATATTTGTGTTCTTGCCCCTCTCCTCTGACTCTCCCGCTTCATCTTTTGTCTCTTTTGCTGTGTCTTTTCTATCAATGGCAAGTTTATTCCTTCCCAATACTTTACTGTCAACCGCTCCTTGCTGTCTCTTCAATTCCACAGTGCTCTCAGGGTAATGACAGATCTCACTTCTGATTGTCTGGTTTCTACCAAATCTCAGTCTCTTCGGCCAATCGGCTGCAAGAAACAAAGGCCCAGTTGCAATCATGGCATATGGAAACATACCTACAGGTAAGGGATGAGGTGAACAGAAAAACAGGTTGGGAAGATTATCACAATTTGTGAAAAGAACCATGAAGATGGAAAAAAAAACAATGGTTTGCAGTGCGATGTCAGAGATGGAGAAGGGGAAGGCAAGGATAAAGAAAGAGGAAAGCAATAATATGAATGGGTTCTGACGGGATTTACAGTAGATAACAAATTTATAGATAATAACAAACTTACAGTAGTAGACCGGACAAATTTTATTTGGCCGAACTCCCCCACCCCCCCCCCCCCCAGCACCATCCACCCCCATTCCCCCTCCACCATCAACCCACTAACCCACAGCCATTCCCCCTTCCCTCACCCCTGGAGAAAGCAGACATGGTCAACGATGCCTATACCTCTGCAGCAACGCGTGGTGAGGCACGCAAACCGCGCTGATTCACACCAGTAGTATTAAATGGGAAAGATCTCCATGTGGCATTACGAAGGACTATTACTTAAAGGTGTGCAATCGTCACACTGATTCACAAAGGTTAGTCTTGGTACGTGTTTGTTTTGGAGTTAATTTTCTAATCAAGAAAATAAGGGTGGTGGGAAGTAAAAGCAAAGCAGGACAATAAGAAAGAATTAAAAAAAAACAAATTAGGGGAAAGGTCAAAATGAAGATAGTCATCGACTATGACTAGCGAGATGTCTTCTGGATACTCAGCCTGGGTCCTTCACTCCACTACTATGAAATTTAACCACACCTTAGGTATATCAGAATCTTCACTGTGTCGATCTGTTCAAAATTTCCCCGATGTAAGACACTTGAGTAGTGGGTGTTGTCAGGACAGAACGTGTGGTTGTTTCGTTGAGCACCCCTTCCCTTCATAAGTTCCAGGTCCATCCTAATACCTGCACAGGACTAGAGTTATAAGCAGATACTGGTCGGCAACAGCATCTTATCCATGCGTGGCAGAGGAACATTCAGCTCCATGTTAATCCATCCATTGGGACTATACTCTGTGCAGAGCGTTGGTGCTGCCGAAGCAGTCTCCTTAGCTATTGGACACAATCCTGGATGGGTCGCCACTCTGACACAGTATACCAGCAAGCTGGCTCTCATGTTAATGGCAGGGTGGAAAGGATGGCAAACGAAGGACTCGGCTTGACTTGAGCAACATGTGGCTGCATGCAAACTCATTTGGTGGGTTATTGCTGGTTGTGAAAGAAAACAGGAAACCACAGACACTATATTCCTTTATCTTTTGACTCGGCGGCACAAGAAATGTGCAAGAAAATTGAAGATAACAAAGTAAACGGGACCCCACACCCTCAGGGTTGAGGTTCCGCATTCGTCAGGGGAGGCAGCAAAAGGCCCCTTTGGTCAGCTTGTGAAATCCTTGCAAGAAGATGCAAAAGATATTTACATCAGAAAAAGGAACGTACAAACAACGCTGAGAGATGGAAAGCATGGGACTATCAAAAGAGAAATGAGGAGATCATGAGTCTATGTGAGTTTAGATGGAAAGGGGAAGGTGATCTTATGAGTAATTTATGCTGGAGGACAACAATTGATTAATTAGTTGCTAAATGCATCAAAAAGGTGATGCGGCAGAATGACGAGTTATTACTTGTGAGATTAAAGGCTGAATCTGTCTATGTTATAATCGTACAGGTATATATGCCCACATCAGATTATACAGTGAGGAGTTGAATACACGTATGATCACTTAGGACAACGAAAAGAGATAGAAAAAGGGAATTATGGATGATTGGAATTCAGTGGTCGGTTTAGAAACTAGAAAGAAGGGTAAAGAGTTGGTTGTTGTGGATTAGAGTTTAAAATGAGAGAGATGAAAGACTTGTTGAGTTTTCTTAAAGGAGAAGAAATTGGTCAAAGCAGGATAAACGACAAAGGTACATATGTGGATAAAATCAGCTGGTACAGAACGATCTCAATTCCACTATAATTTAGTTCGACAAAAATATTGAAATATTTTTATGAATTCGCAAAGATGCAGATACCGACTACAGCTTGGTTGTGTTCGCTGGGAGACTTCATTTTTTAAAGGAATGAGAAAAAAAATTGGAATGTAAAAGAAATTATGGGACAAAAGAGGGAAAGATTTTGTTGAAGGAATTGAAAGTAAAATCAGCGCATGCGGCGCAAATAAGGATAAAGGAGCAATGGAAAAGATTAAAATCTACAACAATGTGGAATGCTATAAAAACATCTGATATATTAGAGACGAGCAAATACAACCCGTCGCTTTGCTGACGGGGGTATATAAAGGTGGGGGTAGAGAGAGGAGGCAGAAGGGGGGTGAGTTTGGAGAGCTATGCCTTACCAAACGTTGCTCTACCACGGAAGGGAGGGGAGCGAGGAGGGAGTGAGAGAGAGGAGTATTACAAAAAAGAAGAGAACGTGAAGGGTGGAGGTGGGGTTAGTAAAGAGAATGATATGTTATGTTAACGACCGAACACACAAAAACTCATGTCAGAACATTGTACACAACCACAACAGAGTTTGTAAAGTAATCGCTGGCACATCTGCAAAAACTTTGATGTCCCAGTTCAGAAAATTTGTGTGAACATGAACAAAAGTAATCACTGAAAGCATGGGAGTACCTACCGCTCACGTACACGTACATGTATACACACACACACACACCACACCACACACACACACACACAGCACACAACACTTTGAGACCTGGGGCTGGAGCATTCAAAGCCAACAGCTCGTACTGCAGCGACCTTTGCACCCCACCGGTCGGCTCCGAATCAGATTTGTGCATGCTACAGTACCCTCACAGGGTGGGAAATGGTTGGGAGAGAGAGAGAAGAGTGGAGAGGGACAGGGGAGAGGGGAGAGGTCAAGAGAGAGAGAGAGAGAGAGAGGGAGTTGAAAAGAGGGATGGGGTGGGAGAGGGGTGAGGGATTCTGGCAGATGTGACGCCCAGTTTATCGTCCATCCGAGAGACATACACACAGTGATGAATCGCCCAGCCTGTGAAACACCGGGAGGACAGTTTAGAGCTGGGTTGGGATTCGAATCCTGGCTACACAGAGTGAGCATGTGTACCTCTTGGCTTTCCTGCCATGATGTGATGATTCCTTCCTTCAGAACTGAAAAGATTTTTTTCTCAGTGATCAAAATTTTATTTTGCCTTCCTACCTCCAGTGTAGAACCACGGTATTGCAATTGAAAGTTTAAGAACATGCCAAGTGGCTTCACCACGCAATGCACGAAATGTTTGAAGAAACTTAAAAGTGAAACGTTTAATTTTAATTTTTATTTTTCTATGCTAAAGTGACGGGTTGTATAATGGAAGAACAAAAACGGGGAAACGTCGTGGAAAATAAAATTTCACATTTTAGCGAGGCAGCCACCGCCTGTTGCAGCACAGAACAACACGTGGCCAACGCAGGCGAGTATCCCTGCACTTTGTTCACGTCGATCTATATCCAGTATTCAGTGACAGTGTGAATATTGTAGCGTGCTGGCTTAAACACTCCACCAAAACGGTCGATATGAAACGGCTCCCTTGGCACGCAATTGGCAATTACCGAACCCTCATATTAAACATACACCTCCCGTAGACGCTCAAAATTTCAAATATGTCCGAATTGGACAAATGAACACTTTTCTCGGAGTCGGAACTGCTTGTAAGTTCGAATTCTCGGAGCTTAAATTTGTAATTCACCTTAGTTTAAGATGTACTTGTGATGATCGCATGTGCGGAAATGGAATAAAACAACGAACGCTGACGTTTCCGGGCTTTTATAAGCATTGCAATGTACCCAGCGATTCGTAGCTATGATGAAAAGGCATTTGATAATATCATTGAGGAAAGTGAAAACAACCTTATCATTAAGAAATCATTGTGGCCTGTTCAAAGTCAAGGCAAGGTTGAGCGGGACAAAAAAAACATGGCGGCTTCAGACCCCAGCGAGGTTACCCAGGAAACACCTTAAGACCCTGAGAGCAAGGTGGCCGAGGATCGCCCGATGAAGGATATAATTAAATATAGCTGTTAATTTCTTCAAAAGGAGTGTTTTAATCAACCAAACACCCAATTTTCACTCTTGCACTTCCTTGGAGTTTTCTTAGTATGCATGCAAAGTTTCAGGCTGCTCGGTTTTATAGTTTTGTAGTTATGGAGACACAGACACACACACACAACACACACACACACACACACACACTCACATTTATTAGTATTGATGGGGTGACAGGATGACCTAGAGGTATGCACACTCACGTCAAAGCAGTCGAGCCTGGATTTGAATCCCGATCCTGCTATAAACTGTCATCTTGGTGTTTCACAGGCAGGGCGATTCATCATTGTGTGTGCCGTCTCTCGGATGTATGTTAAACTGGGCGTCCCGTTTGCCGGCATTAGTTGGTGGATGTTAAACATCCCACAGTGTCCTTCGCGAATAGGTGAGTGATCGCCGGCATAATGACCAACTTACAAATTCCTGCTCTAACTCCTGTTGGGAAGGCAATGGCAAACCACATAGTATAACCCTTGCCAAGAAACTGCGCTTCGGCAGCACCGAAGCACCGACGTATCTACGACACTCTCTTCAACAGAGTGTGATACATCGGAATCAGAGTATCAGACGTATAAAGGAAAGGAAGCCATGGGTTGCTGATAAAATGTAGAACATCAATGAATGCAGGAAACAGAAAAAGTGGAGTTAAACAACAGATTCAGAAGTTACAAAAGTGGTGTAAAGAACAGTACATGGTCGGTCCAATCTTATATATATATAAAAAAGTGAAAGTATGACCAATCTTATGAATGAAAAAAAGGGAGATGGGATGTGATTTGGGAAAGAAGAGTAGCTTTCACAGAGTATGAAGAAATTTAAATGAGATGGAAAAGGAGTAGAGTACATGGAATGACAGCATTACAAAAATAAGTCTGGAAGATTTCACGTAAAGATTCGGATGAGTTTGTAACCAAGGACATTGATCCAGATCTAATTAGGAGTGAAAAGGAATGAGTGATAATTAATTGAAGACTAATAAAGCAGGAAGGACTGGATAACATACCATCTGACATGATCAAGAAACTCGGTGATGAGAGCACCGATGAAATAACGGACATTTGTAAGATGACACAAGAAAAAGGAGAATGGCCTGAGAAATGTATGGATGTTATTATAATACCAATTGAGAAAAAAAGCACTTGCCATAGACTCAGGGCCGGATTAAGACCTTTCGAGGCTCTAAGCACTGAAAAGATTATGGTACCCCCATATATATGTAATCCAAAAATAAAAACGATACTAAACCGTAAAATGAAATTTTATTTTTCGAAATGAAACAAAACTTACAAGCGCCTATATTTACAGTAAACGCTATGGCATCAGTATTACATTGCATAAAAAATAATATTCTTGTATATGTATCTTTTTTTCATTTATTGTGGGGCCCCCTTTTGTGGGCCCTGGTTCAGCTGCAACATTTGCACCATGGTCCATTGTAAATCCAGCACTGGAAAAAAAACTCTGTGGGGCCCCTCTTCCCTTGAGGCCCAACAGCAAGCACGTGCTTATTTTGCTTAATGGTTAATCCAGGGCTGCATAGACTGCAGTAATCGTTGGACATTCACCTTGATGCCAAATCATACCACATATAATTTGAGAAGTATATGTTTGTTTGTTTGACTTCTACGAGTATGCATCCCCCTGAACTTCTGGAATTAAGACAAAAAAAAGAGTATTTAATTACACTGGAGAAAATCAATTTCGTTTTCGAGGAAGAAAAGGGTTCCAGAGAGGGGACAGCATGAATGAGAGTTTTACAAGGATACACAAAGAACTTTGGCGCAGCAGGAGGCCATTCGGCCCATCAGTCCTGTGCTGCATCTTAGAGTTTGGTACATCTCCAATGCTTCTTCGAGTTTGGTAATGAGATGTTTGTTTGCTTTGTGGATTGCGAAAAGGCTTTCAATGGGGTAAAATGGAACATATTGTCATGTCAGGGGGTCCCCGCTGACACAGACCCTATGCACCGGAGGTCTAAGACCTCCACAAAAGGCCAATCTTTACACAAGTCATTGCGAGAGGACAACGCTTGTGTGCCTATCCACACTCTAAGAGCGAGTTTTGTTATAATTTACTATCTACCAAAGGTTGGTCAATATGGCTGAACTGGGCGGTCTGTCCTGTGCGAGGGAATAGAAAGGTAGGAAGATGCTTCTTGTATTTAAAATGGATTATTAAAGCAATATGGAAGGGAATATGAAACACTAATAGTAAAGACAAACCCGATGCTCAAAATACAAACAAATAAAGGAGCACACACACTCAATACAGGAGGGAACTAAAACTCTGTTAATGGTGCCAACATACCGACTTGCACAAGAAAGGGGACAGGCAAGGACTTGGGTAAATGAAAGGCAATGAACTGACGTCTCTGCGCCACTCCAACATCACAGGGATGGTTTAGTTCTGTCCGCTAGGTGAATGGTGAGTCAGCTAGCATCCCTGGCACCGAGGAACAGAGTCCAGGCAAAAAGTCCAATGCTCGTGAGTTGAGCTGGAGAGAGAGAGAGAGAGAGAGAGAGAGAGAGAGAGAGAGAGAGAGAGAGAGGATATCTGTCTACGACACATGCGTGGACATGGCTTTTCGGCCATTAGGCCCACATTCCAGCATGTGGCTGGTCCTGCAATTGGCTGTTCCGCCATGTGGGATTACATCTCCACAAAAGTGTTTCACCTCTATCCAGGGTCCTCTGCAGTAAAGGAAGTTTTTGAAGGTGATTATGGAAGCATGAGTAAAGGAAGTTTTCGAAGGTGTGCTCGAAGGTATGAAAGTTGGAAGAAAAATGTTGAAGGCTGAAAGATAAAAATGGATGATCAAGAAATTGTGGCAGTATGAAGCAAAGGTTGGTTGGTGTAAGTTATGTTCCAAGTGTCGAAATAATATGGAATGCTTATAATTGTGAAGAATATCAAGATAATGGGAATTACGGAGGACTGAAGTGAAAACCTTGAGGATTTGTGTGGATAGAAACAAGTTTGAGAAGGTCAGTGATTTTAAGTATTTGCGTCATACTGTATGTTTGACAAAGGATGGGAGAAGCCACAGCAAGATAAAGAGATGGATTGCAATGGGCAAGGAGGCTTTCAATAAAATGAAGGAATTGTTGAGTAGTATTAATAAACAGCTGAAGAAGAAAATGTTGAAGATTTTAATTTGGAGTACTGTATTTCTTCTGTAAGGAACTGGTGGTGGTCATATGGCAGCTTAGCTGCCAGGGTAGCTATCATTTCTTGAAGCGCGACTGTGTCGCTTGATTGCAGTGCCCCTCTAACCAGTACACACACTGGAACTGGTACTCATTTCGCCGACCTCGGAAGGATGACAGGCTGAGTCAACCCCCTGGTGTATTAATTCAGTGGCCGACAGGGCTTGAACTTAGGACCCTAGGATCCCAAGCCACCACCCTAACCACTGAGCCAACACCAGGCTTGTAAGGAACAGAGACTTTGAAGGTGAAAGTAGGATATCAAGAGAATAGAAGCTTTCAAAATGTTGGCATCGTCACGAATGGAAGGGATTCGATGGAATGATATACAGTGCCTACAGAAAGTCTATACCCCCTTTCAAAATTTTCACATTTTGTTGCCTTATAGCCTGGAATTAAATGCATTAAATCAGACTTTTTCCACCTTTATTTACACATCGTAACCCAGAACTTCCAAGTGAAAACAATTTACAACAGAAAAATAATTAAAAATACAAAACTACAATATATTGGTTGGATAAGTGTCCAGCCCCATTATAATAGCAATTGTAAATTAGCTCAAGCGACACCAATCACATTCAAAATCACACACCGTTAATTGGCCTCCACCTGTGTTAAATTGTCGTGATTCTGATTATTTCAGAATAAAATCAGCTGTTCCTGAAGGTTTCCTCTGCTGGGTTCTGCATTTCACAGCAAAGACTCAACCATGAGAACCAAGGATCTTTCAAAAGACCTCCGGGATAAAGTTGTGGAAAGGCACAGATCAGGGGATGGGTATAAAAATATTTCAAAGGCCTTGAATATCCCTTGGGGCACACTCAAGACAATCATAAAGAAGTGGAAGGCATATGGTATCACTAAGACCCAACCTAGATCAGGTCATCCCTCCAAACTGGATGACCAAGCAAGAAGGAGACTGATCGAGGCCACCAAGAGGCAAGTGGCAACTTTGAAAGAGCGACATGCCTTCATGGCAAAGGCTGGTCGCTGTGTGCATGCAAAAACAATATCTCAAGCACTCCACAAGTCTGGATTGTATGGTAGAGTGGCAAGAAGGAAGCCATTACTCAAAAAGCCCACCTTGATTCCCATTTGAGGCGTGCAAAAAAACACTCTGGAGATTATGAAAATGGCAAAACATTTTGTGGTCTGATGAAACCAAGATGGAATTTTTTGGCCTAAATGCAAAATGTTACGTTTGGTACAAACCCAACACAGAACATCACCAAAAGAACACCATCCCTACTGTGAAGCATGGTGGTCGCAGCATTGTGTTATGGGGATGTTTCTCATCAGCAGGAACTGGAGCACTTGTCAAGATCGAAGGGAAAATGGATGCAGAAAAATATGGGAAAATGTGAGAGGAAAACCTGTTGCCCTCTGCAAGAAAGCTGAAATGGGGACGCGGTTCACCTTTCAGCATGACAACGACCCGAAGCACACAGCCAAAGCTACACTGGAGTGGCTGAGGAACAAAAAGATAAATGTCCTTGAGTGGCCCATTCAGAGCCCTGACCGAAATCCCATCAAAAATCAGTGGCATGACTTGAAGATTGCTGTCCACCAATGCTCCCCATGGAACTTGACTGACCTTGAACAGTTTTGTACAGGTTAATGTGCAAATATTGCCCAATCAAGGTATGCAAAGTTGGTAGAGACCAATCCCAGCAGACTCAGAGCTGTAATTGCTGTTAAAGGTGCTTCCATCAAGTATTAACTCAGGGGGGTGGACACTTATCCAACCAAGATATTCTAGTTTTGTATTTTTAATTAATTTTCTGAAACTTGTAGAATTTGTTTTTCACTTGGAAGTTCTGGGTTACGATGTGTAAATAAAGGTGGAAAAAGTCTGATTTAATGCAATTTAATTCCGGGCTATAAGGTAACAAGAGGTGATAATTTTGAAAGGGGGTGTACACTTTCTACAGGCACTGTATATGAACAACAATGTAGCAATAGAGATGGTTCAAGAGAAAAGGTCTGTTTATAGAAATGATTTGAATGCACAAAATAATGGATGGTGAATATGTCTGCAGAGGTGAAAGATGTGATTGGAGGAAATGGAAGAGTTTTGGAGGAAGGTTTAGAGTCATGATGCTAGACTGAAAATGTGGTGGACTCTCCTCAAACTATAACATCAAAGTGCAAAATCGAGATGTGTGGTGTCAATGGATACCATGAACCTGCCAGAACGCAGAGAACCAGAGAGAAAAGACAATGCGTTTTTGATGTAATAATAATAATAATAATAATGATAATAATAATAATTAATAATACCATTCCTTTCACACTGTAAAGGCGCATAGGACTGCTGAGGCAGTTTCACTGGCAAGGAGTACAGTCCCGGACGGGTCGCCACTCCGACGCAGGTTCCTCCGAATGGTTATTACCCCAGTACACTGGGATTCATTTCGCCGACCTCAGAAGGACAGGCTGAGTCAACCCCACCTGATGTTAATTCAACAGCCGACAGGGGCTCAAACTCAGGACACAAAGGTACCAAGCCTGCCACCTTAACTGCTAAGCCAACACCAGGCTATTTTTGATGTAATAAACATACAAATTAAGATATTGCTTCATTGACGGCATGATTTAAGATGTGCCCCGAGGAATAACTAATTGGTCACTTCAAACTCCATCAAACAAAGGTTTGTGCAAAGTTTTAGCATTGTATGACTTTGCATTCCTGAGATGTAGAACATATCTGTGCTAACTTAGTACATTACCTTTTTGACAACATCAATTCAAGCAAGTCAATCGGAAAACACGAATCGTTTAAGACTCTATGCTATCAATGTCTAATTTTTGTGGCTTTCTACGGCTTTACGTTCTTGAGATTGTAGAGCTAATACATTTGGGATACCACTTCATTAGTGATGCCATATTGAAGTGAAGTCGCCTGTTAAGATCACCAACTGATTTTTATTCAGGCACCTTACAATTGGTTCCAGTTCCAGATTCCTTCACAACCAAACGTGATCTTCTCTGTTATGAGAACCCGTCTTTAAAATCTGAGGATATCTGTTCCAGGATTGTATTGTTTACAATTTTTGATAAGTGTTCATGTTAATTTGTTAATGTGTACTTTTGCACTTGGTGTGTCCTTGTTCAGGCTGCATGCTCTTGGAGGCCCCAATCATATCTGTTACTTTTCCAGTTGTGTTTGGTGTTGTAAACCCCATTCAGATCTGTCAGCCTTTTCCCCCTCTATTGCCTCACTGTTCCATGAGCCTCAATTTCATATATGGGGGAAAATAAAGAGAGAGAGAAAAAAAGGTTTGTGCCAAATTTTAGGTTAATCAGCATTATGATCTTGGAGATCTAATGGGAAAGCTGAAAGCTGTGTACAAATTGTTTTCCTATAAGCCTTTTAAAGTATTTGTAAAATGAAGAAACAAAAATGGTGCTCGTGTATCTCATGAAATATCCTTGTAAATACGTGGTCACATTTTCGTCTTCCTATGACTTTGTATTCCTGAGATCGAGCACCATGGAAACATTTGGGATTTCACTTTGTTGATGGTGTTGCCAGTAATAGACAGTGCCCAAAATATATTCACCTCTGTATCGACATAGGAAGAAAAACGTCCAAAAGTTTATCTTCGAACGACGAAGAGTTTAAAAATTATCGGCTGGACCAACTGAGTACCTTAGTGGGAGTTCCCTTGGAGAAGTTCGATTATAGATTACTATTAAAAACAATTACATTAAAAGAAAGTCTAACCATTAAAAGCAGAAGCAACTGCAATGGCACTCTAATGGTATGCACATCTCCTCCAGGCTGAACAGTTTATGTTTTGTATCCCACTGATAGGCTCGATCTGCATCCAGACCTTCAACAAAATCTAATCAGCTTGTTCTTGTCACCTATCCGACTGATCCACCGAGTTTCGATGGAATACGTCCACAACTTTATGAAACACCATGCTACATATCGTTTTGGCCCTATCTCTCAATGATGAAGAATGACTTAAAAGTTTTTATAAATCCAAGTACCCTGACCTGAATCTTCAGCAAAATCTAAATCGATTCATTCTTATCATGTGCCGAACCTGTCGACCATGCTTGATCTGAATCCGTCCATAACCTTTTGATATATACTCACAAATAAACACAGACAAACAGGTGTGAAAATATAACCTCTGTCCACCTTCGTTGGCAGAGGTAAAAATGGCCAGTGAAGGGAGGAGAAAGAAAATGAACATGCAAAAGTCTCGAGTGTTCAAGGCAGCTCAATATTTGAATATCTATACACATTGTAACCATTATCAGATTACTTTGCCAGAAATGCGTTATATTGTCGTTAAAAAAAATAAAACAAAAAGCTGGATAATATTTACATCTCACATTGCAGGACACAGACCTTTAGAGAAAACTAAATAATGTTTTAAAGTAAATGAACCCACTTATTAAAAAACGTAACGCTTTTTGTTTGAAGCACTTCTTTACAAGTGCCGTCGAAAGGAAATTTCAGCGTGAATTGTTGGGGATTAAGGAAATGGCAGTGCACATAAAGTCAGCGGTTTCTAGTGTTTCCTGTCTCACCCTACCGGGGACAGTCAGTACACATGGATGGTGGTGCCTTCCATTGAGTGGTAGGTTAAGCGGAAACAGGGAATGTGACTCAAGGTACGAGAAGAAAAAAGTGAAAGTGACACAAAGAGGAGAAGCAAGAAGGGGGCATGCGGAAGGTGATTAAAAAAAGAGCTAATGTTGAAAAAAAAACACACCAATATTGAACAGCTGTGAATTCATCAGGTGAAAATAAGATGTCATAACAAGGCCAAGAAGACGAGTTACTGGGAAGGTGAGCAGGAATCCAGCAGAGATATCCAATGCAAAACCACCGCCATGTACGACGAGCCAGCAAGTCGTCTCCTCGGAAAGAAACAGCCTGTAAGGATCAAAAAAAAAATGAATGGATTTGTTTCTGCTGCATCAAAAAGATGGATGATGACTGACCTGTGCACATACGATGGAGAGGTAAAGGAGCAATAAAGGAAGAAAATAAAATGAAGATGAATGAGTGTCAAGACATGGTGGGTAATGAACGTAAAAGAGAAAGAAAACTGTTTAATGAGCAAAATGCTGTGTAAGCATCAAAAACTAACCAAATGCAGAAGTGCGAATGATTTTGCACTCAAAACCATTCACGTAATACCGTTTGATTAAACAATGGGTTTGAATGTAAACAATACAAACGACATACAATACCTGAATGGTTGAAAAAGCCAATGGGATCCAAGTTTTCCCATGGAATATCCAGCCAGCCAATCAAAATCAAGCTTCTTCAGGCCAGCAATGAAATAGACAATAAACACCTGGTCCAAAAAAAAACTTGTTACAATGACAATGGTTCTGCATCCTTTTCAGGAACAATTTTAGAGTAAAGTGAGTGTGGACAAAAAAAAAAAATCATACGCAACGAAATTTGGAATGCAGGACAGAAATTTACAAGGATTAGACGGTGACAAAAGAGAGCATCGAAGAAAGAAAAAAAGAAAAAAAAATGAAATTAGAACTAAGTCAGAATGTATTACTAAAAGGAGACGTGTGTGTGTGTGTGCGTGCGTGCGTCAGGTGCGCGTGCGTGTGCGCAGCGGGGGGGGGGGGAATTACGTCACACCACTCGAAAAGATACCTGCTGTTGTCAAAAAATAACAATGGTACCATTAGAAAACTAAATAATTATCTAATCTTATTTGTGTCCATTTCATCATAAAGATGCCTGTTTTAAACACCCATCTCTCCAGACTGAGGAAGAAGAAGCGGGAACTCGAGCTTTAATGTAATGGTTCATGCTGCCGTAGAATCCTTACTATAATTCACGGACCGGTGTTTGTTTGTTTGTGTATCTGTGTGTTTGTGGGCTTGTTTGTTTGTGGGTTTGTGTTTGTTTGTGTGTTTGTGCATTTGTTAGTTAGTTTGTTTGTTTGTTTGTCGCGCTGCTCCTCCTATACTACAATTCTGGGCCAATTATATCCAGACTTGCTACTGAGGATCAGCATAACCCCAATTAATGTATGGGGATGTTTTTATCTTTGCCAGTGGT
>CM068952.1:156772776-156783725 GCA_035128595.1 Eptatretus atami | reverse complement strand
ACCTCAAAAATAATTGGCCGGTTGAATTCAGTGACGTGACATATAAATCCTCGTCAGATTTCAAGTCAATTTGACCTTTGACCACGAGCGGCTACTTCGCAACAAAAACACAAAAAATCTTTAGATTTCGTAAGTAACAAGAAAGGTGTGAAAACATAAGCTCCTTCACCGTCGGTAGCGAAGGTAATAAGAAAGCTTGCTTTGGCAAGATTCGCCAGAACCGTGACTCATGTTCACTGTTCAGGTTCCTGGTTGGTAGTGCGCCACAGTCCGAGCCCTGGTTGGTAGTGCGCCACAGTCTGAGTCCTGGGCGGTAGTGCGCCACAGTCCGAGGCTGGGTGGTAGTGCGCCACAGCTCAGCCCTGGCTGGTAGTGCGCCACAGTCCGAGCCCTGGTTGGTAGTGTGCCACAGTCCGACCCTGGTTGGTAGTGCGCCACAGTCTGAGTCCTGGTAGTGCACACCAATGGAGTCTCGGGGGTAGTGCGCCACAGTCTGAGTCCTGGGCGGTAGTGCGCCACAGTCCGAGCCCTGGGCGGTAGTGCGCCACAGTCCGAGCCCTGGCGGTAGTGCGCCACAGTCCGAGCCCTGGGCGTAGTGCGCCACAGTCTGAGTCTTGGGCGGTAGTGCGCCACAGTCCGAGCCCTGGCGTAGTGCGCCACAGTCCGAGCCCTGGCGGTAGTGCGCCAACAGTCCGAGCCCTGGGCGGTAGTGCGCCACAGTCCGAGCCTGGGTGGTAGTGCGCCACAGTGTGAGCCCGGGTGTAGTGCACCACAGTGTGACCTGGTGGTAGGCGCCACAGTCCGAGCCCTGGGTGGTAGTGCGCCACAGTCCGAGCCCTGGGCGGTAGTGCGCCACAGTCGAGCCCTGGTGGTAGTGCGCCACAGTGTGAGCCCTGGGTGGTAGTGCGCCACAGTCCGAGCCCTGGTGGTAGTGCGCCACAGTCCGAGCCCTGGGCGGTAGTGCGCCACAGTCCGAGCCCTGTGGTAGTGCGCCACAGTCCGAGCCCTGGGTGGTAGTGCGCCACAGTCCGAGCCCTGGGTGGTAGTGCGCCACAGTCCGAGCCCTGGGTGGTAGTGCGCCACAGTCGAGCCTGTCGTAGTCGCCACAGTGAGCCCGGTGGTAGTGCGCCACAGTCCACCTGGTGGTAGTGCGCACAGTCCGCCCTGGGTGGTAGTCGCACAGTCCGAGCCCTGGGTGGTAGTGCGCCACAGTCCGAGCCCTGGGGTGGTAGTGCGCCACAGTGTGAGCCCTGGTGGTAGTGTGCCACAGTGTGAGCCCTGGTGGTAGTGCGCCACAGTGTGAGCCCTGGGGCGGTAGTGGCGCCACAGTCCGGGCTCTGGGTGGTAGTGCGCCACAGTCCGAGCCCTGGGTGAGTGCGCCACAGTGTGAGCCCTGGGTGGTAGTGCGCCACAGTGTGAGCCCTGGGTGGTAGTGCGCCACAGTCCGAGCCCGGGTGGTAGTGCGCACAGTCCGACCCTGTGGTAGTGCGCCACAGTCCGAGCCCTGGTCGTAGTCGCCACAGTCAGCCCGGTGGTAGTGCCCCCAGTGTGAGCCCTGGGTGGTAGGTGCCACAGTGTGAGCCCTGGGGTAGTGCGCCACAGTGTGAGCCCTGGGCGGTAGTGCGCCACAGTCCGAGCCTGGGTGGTAGTGCGCCACAGTCCGAGCCCTGGGTGTAGTGCGCCAGTGTGAGCCTGGGTGGTAGTGCGCCACAGGTGAGCCCTGGGTGGTAGTGCGCCACAGTGTGAGCCTGGTGTAGTGCGCCACAGTGTGAGCCTGGGTGTAGTGCGCCACAGTCGTGAGCCCTGGGTGGTAGTGCGCCACAGTCTGAGCCTGGGGGTAGTGGCCCACAGTCCGAGCCCTGGGTGTAGTGCGCCACAGGTGAGCCCTGGGTGTAGTGCGCCACAGTCGAGCCCTGGGCGGTAGTGCGCCACAGTCCGAGCCCTGGGTGGTAGTGCGCCACAGTGTGAGCCCTGGGTGGTAGTGTGCCACAGTGTGAGCCCTGGGTGGTAGTCGCCACAGTGTGAGCCCTGGCGGGGTAGTGCGCCACAGTCCGGCCTGGGTGGTAGTGCGCCACAGTCCGGGCCCTGGGTGGTAGTGCGCACAGTGCCCTGGGTGGTAGTGCGCCACAGTGTGAGCCCTGGGTGGTAGTGCGGCCACAGTGTGAGCCCTGGGTGTAGTGCGCCACAGTCTGAGCCCTGGTGGTAGTGCGCCACAGGTGAGCCTGGGTGTAGTGCGCCACAGTGTGAGCCCTGGGTGTAGTGCGCCACAGTGTGAGCCCTGGGTGGTAGGTGCCACACAGTGTGAGCCCTGGGTGGTAGTGTGCCACAGTGTGAGCCCTGGGTGTTGGTAGTGTGCCACAGTGTGGCCCGGTGGTGGTAGTTGCGCCACAGTCCGAGTCCTTGGCATATATCCGAGCCGATATATATCGGCGAGTTTAACCCGATTACACACAAAGGGATTACCGGTACCTTTAGTGACACAACAATGGGATTACCAAGCTTGTCGATCACCTCAGAGCGGACCCCATAACACAGCGAGTACCACGGAGTATAGAACATATCCCGAGTGCCACTAAAAGAGTAAACACTGTACATCCGTTTATTTTATAACATCATTATTCGCGTGAAACTCACGTTGCACTCTCAGGTCCGGACGTGAGGAATTTGTCGAAGTCTGTGCAACGAATACAGGGGATTTTGAACAAAACAAAAAAAAGATAAACGTCAAGAAGAAAAAAGTTCAACGATTATTACAACGTTTTATTATTAAAGGGGAGAAAAAGAAAAAAAAGAAAAAAAAAACGCTTGAATTGAATCAACAAATTCGAGGAAATAAATATTCGGCGCACGAGCGGCTACTTCGCGACACTGCCGTAAATGTGTTAAAGCAGACACGTGGTGTATTTACAAGGCTTGGCGGACTGATTTGCGTGTTTACTTCGTGTTTGGTTCTCCGGTCACTCTCATATCGTTCATTGAGCCATGAAGAAGAGAAAAGCAATGAGAAAGGCGGAAAAGATCAGATCCTCTGCCTCACAAGGTGAGTTCTGATTTTTGTTCGTGAGAAGTGATGTGTGACGTCACGGCTCGGCCTTGTGTGCGCTCTCGATGGAGAACGGTGAGGGGGGCTGAAAACGGTCATGGGTGGTCCACACGTAACCCTAATGGAAGTACTCCAAATATAACGATGTGAAACAAATGGGCGAGGAAGGAAACACGTGTCCTAATGAAGAACAAGAGAATAAGGGGATCGTTAATTATGTGCTGGGGATCTTCACCCCGTTCACCAATAGGAAGGGTCCGACGGGCATCCCCGTCCCTTCGCTGATGGGTTGAAGCAAAAGACAGCATGACATACACAAACACAAACACTCTTCACCAAACATATTCCGTGTCGAACTATGTCAATGAGGATGTAAAATGAAGTGAAACACCAAAACGAGGATCCGATGGGATTATTATTATAGTGTTACGGTTGTGGAAATTCGCATTACACCATAAAGAGTCCTCAGGTGAGATATATCGGTAAGTATAGTTAGCCCAAACCCGTTGTATAGAGGAATATGTGTGATTCCCGGGCTGCGACGCTTTGAGTTAGCCATTTTTCTTTCTCTATGTTATTTTCGACCATTAAGCCGCCAACAACGCAAACAGCCACTACCTTTACCTTCACAACTCCATCCCGCAAACATCGCTTCACACCATTCCAAACGACGCCCGCCAACCACCAAACCACCACAGAAAACCCCCACCACCTTCGCCTATCTCCTTCTCCAACCATCGACCACACCACCAGTCAACACCAAACGTCGTGCTGTCCAGGGCCCGTTCGGCGATTGGTGCCGAACGCATCGAGCCGCGAGCGCGAATGGCGGCCTTTCGAGGGAAAATCCGGATCAGGAAGGCTTCACGCCCCCTTTTTCTCCGTCCAATGGGCGAGCGTCGGGCGGTATGGCACGCCTCCAAGCGCGGATGAACGTGGATTCTTTACGAGAGGAATTTCGGATCAAAAGAGGTTCACGCCCCTTTTTGCCGCACCAATGTCTGAACAGAGGGTGGCGTGGCCCCGCCTCCAATCGCGTTTTGATCCTGAAATTTGCATATAGGCTCTCCTGCGGCCTATAAGACGCGAGCATAAGGCGACTTGGAGAGTCGCGCTGGTTGAGTTGCAGGCGATGGTCGGGGCAAGTGAAGAGTTCAAGTTCGAGTCAAGTGAAGACGGCGGTCGGCAACGAGGTTGCGTGTGGGGGTCGCTCTTCTCGTCGCGGGGTCCAAGCCAGCCAGCCATTCCCCTCTCCCTGAGCATCAGCAATTTCCCCCCCCCCCATCCGCGCTGAGATAGTGCCGGGGGCCCCGTTCCTCCCCACCCTAAACGTCGGTGCCAACCAAACTGCTTGCGCGGAGCACGCCGGAGAGGGCTCGCCGACCACGCCAGGGGCACCGGAGTCGGGGCGCAGCTGCGCGAACATTGCGGCTTGCCCGCCATCGCGTCATGGACGCGGGTAAGACCTTCTCGGTCTCGTGGACCTGGCCGCTCCTCCAGGATCCACGCACATTTGGTCCACGGACCTGTCTGCCTCCTTGCCTGTGAGGGTGGCTTTCTTTCTTTGCTTTTTGTATGAGTGATGTGGCGCGAGTCCCGACAAGTAGAACTGTATAAGTGTTGTAAATAATTGCCCTTTTATTCGGTCGTATTGCATTTGCTTTTGTTGCATCTTGTCTTGACTGTAATATACGTGCCTTCCGTGTTTCCGTAATAAATGTGCATTGCTTGTTGAACTGTTTCCCGCTTTTGCTTCGTCTCCTTCCTTTATTGAATCTCCATCTTGCATCACGTAAGGGGTTCGTAGTGGGTTTCAACATCCCGTAATTATCGGAACCGTCAAGGCCGACGATAACTCCGTCTCGGTTATCCCTGTAATACAGAATGAACCGCTTAACGGTTCATGTCCGGAGTCAGCCTGTGGCGTGGTACAACTCCTCGGTAAGCTACTCGCGCGAGTACTTAGGTAAATCGACCATTCGGCGATCGGACCCTATTTCGCGCGGTAGAATGCGGACTGAGTTGTGGTGAGGTTAAACCCCCACCGGACTGGCTCCGCGGCGGTAGTTCCCGGAGGGTCACGACTGAATTGTCCGTTCCGGTGGGCGAGGCGGCCGCTTTTGTCTACACGCGGTCGTTCGCACGCCGCGGGCGCGAATTCGCAACAAATCATACGGGAGCAGGAACCCTTAGAATGAAGCGTGTTACACACACACGAACGCACAAAAACACACACACGCACAAAACACACACACACGCACAAAAAACACACAAACGCACAAAACAAACACGCACAACAACACACACACGCACAAAAAACACACACACACACACACACACGCACAAAAACACACACACGCAACAAAACACACACACGCACAAAAACACACACACGCACAAAAACCACACACGCACAAAAAAACACACACACGCACAAAAACACACACCACACGCACAAAACAACACACACACGCCACAAAACACACACACACACACCAAACACACACACAAAAACCACACACAAAAACACACACACACAAACACACACACACACAAAAACACACAAACATACACACCATCAACAACACACCACACATCAACATACATACACACACACATAACATACACACACATCAACATAAACACACACATCACACACATACACACACATCAACACTAACATACACATCAAACACTAACCACACACAACACACCAACATACACAACACAACATACACCACACACCAAATACACACACACACCACACACACACACACACACACACACACAACAACACACACACATCAACATACACACTATACACACCACACATCACACACACACCCACACACATACACAATCCACACAACTAACACACCATCATACATTACACACACACACACATCACACACACACACACACACATCAACATGACACACGACACACATCACATACACACACACAAACAACATCTACACATACACACACACACACACATCACCACATCAACATCCACAACATACACACAACACACATCAACATACACACACCCAACATACACAATCACACACACACATACATACACACATCACACACATCAACATACACACACACATCAACATACACACACATCACACACACACACACACTACACACACTACACACACACATCCACACACATACACACAACATCACATCCACACACCACACACACATCAACCATACACCACACACAACACACACACACATCAACAACACACAAACACAACATACACACACACACACATCACAACACATCACACACATACACCACACCACATACACACACACATCACATACCACAACATCACACATCCACACACACACCACATCACAAACTACACACACACAATCAACATACACCCACACTACACACACCACCACACACATCACAACTCCACACACATACACACACACATCAACATACAACACACACACACACACACCACTATAAGCGCAACACACAGCACACATCAGCACCACACTACAACATCACGTACCACAATACACACATCACACCAACTTCGCAGATCAAGACACCACTCACGCCAACACACCACCTACCACATCAATACACTACCACAACACACCACGATTGAGACCATACCACAGCAAATGCAGGTCTTCTTGTTTTACTAATAGATGTACACATTGTAATTATATTTGTGATTTAATACCATCGTGTGAGATGATGTTTTCATTGTTAAACTTTGGGTTCAGCAGTGTAACTGTTCTTGTTTCTATGACCAGAGTACGAAGGTTATTATTACCTACTCAATGTGACTGATTATAAACACCCCTCTCCCCTACTACCCAGCCATCCCCATATTACTACACCGAAAGGTTTCCTTCCCTTTACATTCACTCACACCACAATCACCATGTTCAGTGTATGTGTACAGATTCAAGGCTTCTGGAACGACTTTTGTTGTGAAGTTAAAAACAATCAAGTAAAACAATAATGATGAACGGATAAAGAAAAATGTGGGGACAATGGAATATCCAGTGAAGCGAAAATGTTTCCGAGTATGGGAACAGGGCCTTTTGTTGATAGGGAATTCAGTTTCCATTTTGATGTTCATTTGAGATCATGCGTTTCTCATTATCGTACACCGTTCAAGTTCCCTGTTGTACTGCTATGTTGGGCAACACGCTTTGAACACAAGGTTCATCACCTTCGAGAATAAGATGAAAACAAAAATTGCGTTCTTCTCTTGATATTTGCTTTCTCTTCCTGAAGTGAGAACTCTCTACTCTCAAACTGTCTGTCTGTGGCATCCAAGGCCAACTCCACATATGGATTACTGACTTCCTTTACTCTCGTAGCCATCGTGCGGCACTCAACAGAATCCTTTCATCTCCTCTCCCTGTCAAGGCTGGAGTGGCCCAAGGCAGTGTTCTGGGCCCAGTCTTACTATATTCCTGATCTTCATAAATGATCTCTCTGACTCCCTGGAAAATACTCTTTATCTCTTCGCTGATGTCTCCACCCTCTGCCGTGACGTCCCTCTTCCCTCTCTTCAGACCTTGACAAAATCCACAACATGGTCAAATGCTTGGAACATGTCTTTCAAGTCCTGACAAATCACACACCCTCACTGTGTTTTTCCGAAGGGACCTTCTGCTAACCGCCCCACCCCGTGCCATCTATATTCATAGCAATCCTCTTGAAGGCCCAAATTGAGCATCGATGCTTGTAATATTTTCATTTATTTTTTTTAAACCTTACTAAATGGTTACCTGACCAAGAGTTTTTCTGAAATCTGATTGTGAGAAACGAGGTGTGTTTTTTTGAGGTTTTTTGTGGTTTTTTTCCAGGGATCACATTCCATAAATCAGCTGGACAGCACATCTTGAAAAATCCCTTGATTGTCAACAGCATTGTAGCAAAGGTAATAGTAAGTAATGTTAAAAGATTATATTTCAACTACCTTGTTGTCTTGAACTCGAAAGGTTTTTATTGACCTCTTTTCAACTGGCAGGCTGGCCTGCGGTCAACAGACACAGTGTTGGAAGTTGGGCCTGGAACTGGCAATCTGACGGTGAAGCTTTTGGAGAAATGCAAGAAGGTAGGAATAAAATCTTTATGGTAAGATTATAGTTTCAGGATTTTGGTGGGTGGGAGAGGGGGAGGAGGAGGAGGAGGGGAGGAGGAGGAGGAGGACGAGAAGGGAGGGAGAGGCAGGAGAGGAGGAGGAGGAGGAGGAGGAGAGGAGGAGGAGGAAATTGTGGTGTCGGAGGAGGAGGGGCAGTTGGGTTCCACAGGAGGAGGGGGAGGAAGGGCATGTGGGTCCCGGAGAGAGGAGGAAGGGTATGTGGTCAGGGAGAGGGGATGGGGTCCGGAGGAGGAAGAGGAGGGCATAGTGGTCCGGCAGAGGATGAGGGGCATGTGGTACGGAGAGGAGGAGGAGGGGATGTGGGTACAGAGGAGGAGGGAGGAGGGCATGTGAGAGAGGAGGAGGAGGGCATGTGAGAAGTACAGAGGAGGAGGAGGGACATGTGGGTACGGGAGAGAGAGGGGAGGAGGAGGGAATGTGTACGGAGGAGGAGGGGCATGTGGATCCGGAGGTGGAGGGGGAGGGGCATGTGGGTATCGGAGGAGGAGGAGGATGAGGAGCATGTGGGTACGGGGAAGGAGGAGGAGGTGGATGGGGAGGCAGGTTGTTGAGGCAGATGGGAGAGCAGGTGGGTCAGGGGATGGGAGGCAGTTTGTTGAGGCGAATGGGGAGAGCAAATTTGGTGGGCGGATGGGGAGAGGCAGGGTGGGTGAGGCGGATGGGGAGAGCAGGTTGTTGAGGAGGATGGGAGAGCAGGTTGTTGAGGAGGATGGGAGAAGGTGGGTGAGGACGGATGGGGAGAGAGCAAGTGGGGTGAGTCGGATGGGAGAGCAGGTGGGTGGGCGGATGGGGAGAGCAGTGGGTGGGCGGATGGTGAGAGCATGGGCTGGGAGCGGATCTGGGAGAGCAGGTGGGTGAGGCGGATGGGGAGAGCAGGTGGGTGGCGGATGGCGAGAAGGGTGGGTGGGCGGATGGGAGGCAGTGGGTGAGCGCATGGGAAGAGCAGGTGGGTGAGGCGCATGGGAAGAGCAGGTGGGTGAGGCGGATGGGAAGAGCAGGTGGGTGAGGCGCATGGGAAGAGCAGGTGAGTGAGGGCATGGAAGAGCAGTGGGTGAGGCGGATGGGAAGAGCATGTTGTTGAGTAGGGTGGGGAAGCGGTGCAGGAGGAGGGGTTGTACGGATGGGAATTAATTACCGCTCCTCCCCAACGCTGAACCCCCGGGACTTTTTGTTTTTTTACTCACCCCCCCCCCCCCCCTCCCATTGCACTCCGCGCGTATTTAGCCACCAGTTTTCACCTCATCCAGTCGAGCAGTTTAGGAGTGTACTAAAGCCAAACAATCACACAATTCCACAAACACATATTCTTCAATCAGAGAAGGATTTATGCATTTCACTTAATTATTTCAAGTTTAAGTTTTTCTCTTTATCTTGGGATTTTCCATCAAAAGTTCCATTGATTTGTTGAAATTCGTTTCATAAGAACGGCACTGTATTTTATTTACCTGTTGTGATGCAGGTGGTGGCTTGTGAAGTTGATTCTCGGCTTGTGGCAGAGCTACAAAAGCGTGTCCAGGGAACGTGCGTTGGGGACAATGGGTGTTAACATGTCTGTTGTGTGATTTTGTTTTGTTTTGTATTATACCATAATTAATAATTTGTCACACTTGGTGTGATGTTGACATATTCAAGTTGTTGACATAAGGAATTGTGATTGAATGAATATGATAAATTCAACATTTAACTGCAATGCCTTCTGCTCAATGTGCACAGTCCACTTGCGCCACGGCTGGATGTTGCCGTCGGAGATGTTTTGCGAGCAGACTTGCCTTACTTTGATGTGTGTGTGGCGAACCTTCCTTTCCAGGTAATTCATTGTTTTTATTATCATTTTAACTATTTTAAAACTATTGCTATGTATACATCACAAGTGGGATATGTAAAGGTTTTCGTTGGTCGATTGAATGTTCTTTGTATATCGCTATAACCATTTGAGATGTTTTCTAGATGCCTTGCATAATCAACTAGAACAGCACTCGGTGGAGTGCATACCTCTGCCGGGCTGAACAGTTTACCATCCCACTGACAGGTCGGATCTGAATCCGAACCTTCACCAAAATCGAATCGGCTCGCTCTTGTCCCCGAACCAACTCTTCCACCTACTTTTGACCGAATACATCCACAACTTTTTGAAATATCATGCTATGCATAGTGTTTAGCCCAATCTCTCAATGGAGAAGAATGACTTGAAAATTTTTACTTTTGTTTCATAAAGAAAAGTATGATTATTTTAGAAATATATTTATCAAAGTGATAATAGAATTTCAAATGGGAAATATAACATCTCTATATTCGCAACTCATGCTTTATTGGATTTTATCAGTTGCTTGTAAATGACGTTGATGGAACCAAATAATCTATTGCAAAAGTTCCTTGAGATAAATGGTGCTGATAGTCGAAAAGTGAGTCGAGCTGAGCCATGCCGTGCCAGAACGTCCCGAGCCGAGCTGTGACATGCCGAACTGTTCCGTGCCGTGAGCCGTGCCAGACCGTCTGAATCGTGCAATATCTAGCCGAGCCATGCCGTGTGCCAGCCCGTGTCATCACGTGACGGATAGTTCTCAGCCAACCATGCCATTATGGACCATTCCAAGCCATGGCGAAACTTGCCGTGATTTGTGCCGGATCATGCCGAGCCTGCCATGGCATGATGCGACATGTTCCGAGACGGGCCAAGCAGTGACATGACTTTCCATATAGTTAGAGAGCTGGCTGAGCTTCATTCTCAAATTTGCGCCCAAAAGGTTTGT
>CM068952.1:156744189-156767622 GCA_035128595.1 Eptatretus atami | reverse complement strand
ATTTTTACTTTGTAATGGTCAGTAATTTTTATTCGTTAGTCTCTGATATGTAGCACGTTTAGTTTTTGATAACCTATCATATTATTCGTATAGCTGGCTGATTCAGAGAACAGTTCAGAAGTGGAGTCGAGACCCGCATCTGGAGTTTGTTAAAAAAAAATGCATCTGTTCGTGTACCAGACGTAGAAATGCATCTGTTCGTGTACCAGATGTAGACCCATCTTCGAGCACATTCGACAGATTCCTTATATCATTCTGTGTTTATGGCATTGTCACGTCATCTCCCTCTGACTGTTAGCACAGGGACGATATTTTGTAGTAACCAAATAAAACTCATAATGACAGTGAACAAGTGCATCGTATAGTCACCCTAGTCAGGTCCCTTTGTAATTTCGTTGGAATTTTTTGGAGAGTAAGCAACCTATAAGATTTTTGAGAAGTTCAATCTATTTAAATAAAAAACAATGATATTTCCACATTTTCAACTTTTGGAAACGCGTTTTGGGGTGAAAAACGCTTATCGGTACGGCTTCTAAGCCATCCACCATGACACAAGGATAAAAAGATGGTAGACATCTCAATGCACAGGGTACTGCGTCCATACAGCCGTATCTTGCTTCGTGAGACATCGATTGCAAATGCTGTGGTTAAAAATACCACACTATCCAGGACTGGTATGTTCCAAACTTCTCCAGCGAGGACGACTTCTGGTCTTTGCTTCGACAATACTAGACTTTGCTGAGGATACTCTAATGGCAAAGCCCACAACCATCGGAACCATTATAGTAGTGTTTCAGAAGGCAGATGGTGCTGGAGAGACGATAGCGCCCCTCTACAGATCAGAAGCAAAGAACTGACTGTTACACAGCATCAACAGAAATAATACCATGTAACAAGCCAAAACCGGTTTACAGGTCATCGTCCTCTGAGAAGGTATGGTTGAAGTTCACAGTCAATAAACGGGGGGTTGACAAATCTACCACGCGACACTCCTGGATTTGGGTCTGGTTTGCTCTCTCCCAAAAAGAACCAAAAACCAACACAGAAAAGGAATTCCTAAACCCAAAAAAACTCCTTGTGGCTGGCTACAACTCTCTCCCTTCCAACACGCCCGTTAGCGGTGACGCAGATCGGAGCTCTGCCTCTTGATGCCATGAGGTGCACAATGCGGTCAACGTTCTAATGCTGCTGTGAGACAAATGTCGCAGATTTGAAGAGCTTGGCTGTTGGGAAAGCATCTACCGACTGTCATTTCCTGTGACTTGGCCCTCTATGAGCAAGGTAATTCAGCTTTTTATCTGGATGCTTCAGCCTGAATTAAAAGGCATAATCGTCCCAGATTGGGAGAGCTACATGTGTCATGGCTGCACTGAGAGGTCTGGGTCATCCAGTAGAGAACTTCTGGCATAGAACGATGCTTGGATGTGAAGCCGATGTGTATGGATCTGCAACCACAAGACAGATTCTGAACATGCACCCATTACAAACGCTTCACTTCAAGCTCACATATACTCGTACTGTGGTCACTCTGAAAGGCAATCGAAGGAAATTTCTTCAAGGACAATCGCATTCAGGAAAGTCTGCGTTGTTGCAACAGATACAGTTCAAACTGCTGTGGAGAACATGACAAAGCACTGAAAGCTGATCAGTGCAGCAAGCCAGCAACTGTCTGCTCGCAAGTCATCAATCAATAGAATTGTTTGAGAGACTTCAGGAAATGGGAGCCAGCCGCTCAAAGAATACATGTTCAAGGCCATGATGAACTATCTCCACAGAGAGAAGGCAATTCTTGCATTTGTTGCAGCATCTCGGAAGCCGACTTAAACCTTCATTTCAAGCCGGTGAAGAATCGGCAAGATATTTTTTTGCCATGGACGAATCAAGTATAAGCGCTCTGGCCAAGGTACATATCTGAATTATGCGCTTGAAGACCAGCCATCCAGAGACCTGGAGGGAGCTCGAAGCAGACATATTCGGTCACCCAGAATACTATCCATTTGTAATCGATCGGCAGCAGCAACCAACGCTGTTTGAACATCTGAACAGTTGCTGAAGGTTCAACTCTGGTCTGATTGGCTATCAAATAATGTCAAATGCCAGACAGCGATCTTCTTGGCTGCACCTGAACTGTCACGCCTGTCTTGCGAGTTTAAGGGACAGTTTGGTCTGAAGGAAAGTGAGATCACTGAGCACCCTGCCTGTCTCCAAGTGTCGTGTCAGTGTGACACAAGCAATTGACCGATCAAGGCTGCCATACTAGTCATGAAATCCATTTGAAGTTGAGGTAACCAGCTCTTCAATGTGGTCACCACGCTTAGTGGGGGCCAGAAAGAAAATTTGTACCACAGATACTGAACATTGAATGAAACGGGTACATGAATCTCTATGAAGATTTTGTTTGCTAAACGGATCAATGGTGATGTCAGCCTATGGGTCCAGTGAGAAGAGATAGAACAGAATGTACATGTCTGGCAATACAACACTAGCAATCAACGATCAGGGACAAGACGGTAGATTCTAAAAGAAACCAAGGATTTGTATGGTAGACCTGATGGTATCTCCAGATCAACGGGACGTCGACCAGAAGGATGCAATTGGCAACTTTGATTCAACTGTGACACGAGTGCCTGTTTTGCACAAACGGTAGCTTACTGTCATGCACCGACAAGTCGAAGGCAATCCAACTTGAAGAAGTTTGCCACCAGGAACCGTCTTTACCAGAAGATGAGCTTGTGCCACAACACATGGAAGCACCACTGATGCGTAATTGATGGCAGTACTAGCACGAAGGGTGGTCGCAGTCGTGGATGAATGGTATGTCAAAAAATGACTAAGAAACCACAAATGGTCATACAGTGAAGGACTCAGTGAATGTTTCAATGATAGGGTGCCTGAGTCGCGCCAGAGCTTCGACATGGTAATTCTTGTTTTTGATAACATAAAGCAAGATTCCTCAAGAGCAACAACCAGTGACAAACAGACGTCAAGGAAAGGCACCAGTCCATATCAGGTCAAGGATGATACCAGTATCAAACACATCATATGAGTCGATTTCTGTCCATGATCAAACGCAAGCTGATCTGACGGAGTACTCTGGCAGAGAAAACTCGAGAATACAACCGCGATTCAAACAAAGTGGAGTCCGTTTCGGCATCTGGGCGGCAGTCCGAGCAACAGGGTCCTCCAATTTGAGGTAATAACATCGAGGAGGCGCGATACGTTATGAATCAGCAGCAATAGCTGCTCAAGCACACACGGGAGATTTGAGCTGACGATATTCTCACCTGATACGGTGTTCTGGGTTCTTGCCATACGCAACTATCTCTCCTGCCAAGACAACCATCTATCTCAATGCATCTAAGCATTGTCAAAACGAGCAATTGGAAGGGCACGAGGTGAGGAGAGAGCCCAGGCATTGCCAGCCTTCCACGCATTCACATGTGCCGATATACTGGTGGTTCGCATCGACATGGCAAGGCAAAGTGGTTCCGTGCTACTTGAAGGTCCGATGATGAATGGTAGATGCTTGCTATGCTCTGTAAGGATGCTGACTGTCAGAGGACCTATACACAACTTTAGCAAGATTTGTTGTTCAGGTTATTGTCGCAAGTGGAGCCCTGAACTTCGTGGCATCTCTTCTGAAGAACATGGCTGAGAATGACAGTTACGCACCAACGTCGGTGTTCTGAGGCAGCATCTCATGCGGGTACATATCCAAGGCATACGTTTGGGGTCAGAGCAGCAATTTCTCGCAAACATTTCTTGATCCATTAAGAAATGGCTTCCACAAGGCACAGTTTGGGGTTCCCCAACTCAAAATCCGACAACAACAGACATTCTCGCCCTGCACCAACAGGCACTTATCGAGATGATAGGTGGCCAGTGCTAAGACACGAATGTTCTGTCCACAGAGATGTTCGCTGCAGGGCAAGAACTTAACATGCACTGATCTTTGCATGTGCAGCACTTCGTGTGAGAATGACGAGGTTCAAACATTGAATCGGGCATGACTACGTAGTGATGATGACGATGGCAATGCATGAGTGACATTAGAGACATGGAGCCAATTGGCTACAAAACTCATATTGACATAAGTAACATTCACTGGATCAGCAATTCATCGCGTTAACTTGTTTCAAAGATTTGAAAGCAATACCTAACTAAACAATAATTTGACAAATGATAGCCGTTTCCATGGCTAACCATTGCTCAAAATCACAGATATATGTATTCTATATTAAGAACTGTCCTCTAGTTAACAATATGCATATCAGTTGCTTTGCTTGCGATAATTTTGATTTCAAGCTGAAATTTAAAAAAAATCCTGTTGAGGTTTTACCCAAAGCTATGACCACATTATTCGATTGCAAAATTGGACATTCATGATTCTTCTTGTTGTTGATCATTGTATCTAGCTCCTACAATGTATGGGTTAGCTGGACTATTTCAAATTCACGTAACGTAAATAAGAACTACAAGACAACGCTGACAACCTCTTCACTTTCAATTTCCTTATGCTATGTTCATTTTTCGACCCCAATGTGTTGAATTGTCCCCGGTTATCACAACATGGCCCGTCAGTGTATTCAAATCGATTTCACTGAGAATGTTGTGTGTTCATCTTGCTTATATCACTTGCGTTTGATGATCATCTGCACATATATTACAATACACATTAGAATCAACATAGACTACACCCGCGTCATCGCTTTTTTTTCATTATCTCAATGTGCCCTCTGCTCTCTGTTTCCTCTCTGCTATGTGAAGACCCTTGCGCTAAGACCCTTCTTATCCGTAAACCCAGACAAAAATCGTTCTTAAGTGATGATATTAGTTGGGTGGGTGAAGCAATCTTATGAGATCAGAACGGGTGTTGGCGCCAAATTGAGATTAACCCTTAATGAACCCTAATTAGCCCTTTCTTATTCATTAACCCAGGCACTATGGTTTCTTAAATGGTTGTAATTTTGTTTTTTGTAACTATCTATAGACCCCGTCATGTAAATGAATGGGCTCAGCTCAATCAAATTATTTTTCCAGGGGTATGTAAAGACCCTTGGCCCTATAGACCCTTCTTATCCGTAACCCCAGACAAAAATCGTTCTTAAGTGATGAATTAGTTGGTGGATGGGTAAAGCAATCTTATGAGATCAGAACGTGTTTGGGCCCAATTGAGATTGAACTCTTAATGAACCCTTAATTAGCCTTTTCTTATCCGTTAACCCCAGGGATTAAAACTTCTTAACAAATGTAATTAAACACATCTCCACTATGTGTCCAAATACCGAAGGGGCAGTTGGGGCGCGATGTTTAGATTGGAAGGCTAGAAGGGTCTACTTGAAGGGATCAAATAATCCTTAACCCCAAGAAAGCCGCACTTAAGAAATCACTTTTTATAAATAGGATGGTCTTCACTGGCCAATGAGATCAACAAACCTTTTGGGCGCAAATTTGAGAAGGAAGCTCAGCCAGCTCTCTAACTAATAGAATACAACTCTCAGGCTTGTGGGTTTACTTTTGTTTCATAAAGAAATCAGCCCACGTGTCCTCAAAGCCTGCTCTTCTGCTCTTGCTCACCCTCTCTCTGTTCTATTCACCCTCATTGGATTGAGCGAAAATTTAAAAAAATTATTTTCTCTGAACTGCTTCATCGATCGACGTGAAACTTCACAATTTGATAACAGTGGTGATGGGGAATATATGTTATAAATTTCAACGTGATACTGATAGGTCATGTGGAGGTGGGTCGGTTCGTTCAGTTTTGTTGTGCAGATCACCAATCTAAACGAAATTCACCCTGTACCTTCATGAGAACACACCATTGAAATACCTACTTGTTTCCATATGCACAAGTTGACACACCGACAGTTATTACCATTTGAAAATTACCGCCGTGATGTGGGCGTGGCATGCTTTGTAATCACGGAGGAAACGACCAGGAAACAACAAATCAGATGGCGGCGCCCATGGTGTCGTGTGCCTTCAGTGATTTTTGTCTTTCAACAACCAAATATGCGTTGTTTCATACACTTGGGGGGGAGGATGATGAGAAAGTGACGCAATTCACGGATAAGAGCTGGCGTAAGGTAGCGAGTGTGGAAGGCTTGGTGCGACGCACAGATAGTGAAACTATCAACAATGCCGTTTGCTGCTGATCAAATTAGTGAAACTGCTGCCAATGACTGATCTCCTGCGATGCCGGCTGTCACCGGTTCTGCTATGCTTCGTTTGTAACAAGGATCATATAAAACGCGCTGAAGCCAGGAAAAGGAAATCAGAAGCCAGCACTACTGCATTTCTGCTAGAGCCAGTGAGGTGTGGGCGGACTCAAAGAAGAGGGCACTCATACACAAAAATACGTAGAAATCCCTCAGAACCTTTATAGAAAGGGTGGCTGGCAAATCACTTGGTTACTGCCAAGAATTTGTGTGATATGCCAGAAAAAAGACAAATTCATCCGTGTCAAAAGGAAATCTCAACGTGATCAGTTGTCCCTGGCAGAAACACTGGATGGAGGAAAGCTGAGGAAACTGCTGAGCAGAGGAGAGATGACCGTGATGTGAGAATAATGACAACTATAAAAGAATAAGACTGTGTGGCGCTGGCAGTTTTTATCACCATAAATATTATTATGAGTATGTGAATGACACAACACAGACAGAGTGAAATAAATGTAAACTCAACTCAAAACTCAGAAGTCATATATGACTCAATGACATTTGACATTTTCTGTGATAAAGTATCCAGGTAAGACTCGTTGATGGAAAAGCATTTTATACATATGAAGAAGTTGTGCGAATGTTCAATGACCTACTCAGAGTATGCGAAGGCCAGGATAAGGCCAACTACCAAGCAACAGACTGAAGAAAAGACTGCAGGAACGGTACCCAGACATGATTTTCATCGTCCCACGCAAAAATGTCTGAGAGCGAAGTGTGTACATGAAGGACTTGATATTTATTCATTGCTCAGGCTGCTGTTGTAGACAGTAGCTCTACAACAGAAACAGAGTCACTACAGAGGATGAAGCCAGCCAGGGTCCACAGCAGGGTGACTCAGACCTCAATTTACATGTTCTCTACTCGGGAGCACTCTTGGTGAGGGATGACCTGAACAAACACCAAAGTGTGGACATTACATGGCCTACTTGGAAAGGTTGGAGCTAGCACTAGAGCTTGTTACGGGCAACTCGTACTTCGAACTGGCCGAAACACCTTGCGATCACGAGAGCGTCAATTCCCTCGGTACTTTGCGTACGATCACCTAAACTATGCAAGGTACTTACCCGTTTGCTGCTGGAAATGGCCGGGCTAGAGCACTCCCACCCAGACCTATCAAGTGTTCATGGATGGCAAATGGACTGCCCAACGGCATACTCGTATGGATTTAGTAGTGTTGCGTGTGATCAGATCATAGAGCAGACTTAAATAGGGGACAGCAAGACCAGTGGAGGCATCATTGTTACACTCAGAAATGCACACTGTGAAGAAGTGGATCCTGTCCCAACCAGCACGTGGGAAATCGCAAGGAAATGTGAGTCCATGGCGGGTATCCACGACGAGCCCCGAACGAGAAAGGATTTGGATGTGTCGAGCTCGAAGAAGAACGAAGCAGTGGTGGTACAAGTGATGGAACAGCTACTTCAATGATTAACCCTTTCTCCGGCGCTGCACCTTGAACTCGTCAATATTAGTTCAGGTGTCATCGCACCGCCAGCCACTTCCGCGGACTGATGACGCGTATGTCAAGGAGAGAATGCTGTCATATGCTGATGCTTCTATCCCATTCTTCAGTCGATTTCGGAAGGCCAAATTGGACTTTCTCGAAGGCGCGAGCAAGTCGGCGACTCCCCACCAGCAGACGCCAAGGTTGAAATTGCGAAATGAACGTCGTCTTTTCACACGCTGCTGTTATTGGCGAGAAAGCACATGTAACACCTCCACGATCTGCTCGCATACCCACTGGCGAACATATCTTTCCCGCTGGCATCCGGTGTTGTTCGATTGCTAAGACGGACAAAGCCAAACTCCGCAACCATATACTGAACTGTGGCCCGATTGCCGTGTGGACGCTCGGCTATCCAAGGTGCAACAATTGTGGATGGAATGGCCGTTATTCAGGCGATTAAAGGCTGGTTCACTGCCTCACACTTCGGCAAACTGGAAGAGATGGTGCTGAACATCATAGTGCCAAAGCACGACATAACCAATCTTCGAAGCTGGACGTGGTGTTTGATACTTACCCAAGTATCAGCAATCAAGTGCCTGGAGCACGCCAGACGACGGCAGGGCGGCGATCTTCAGGTGCGAACCATTACGACGTGATCAAGCCCTTCCAAAACAGTGGGCCAATTTCTCCTGAGCGGAGCCAACAAGGAGGCGTTGATAGAGTTCATCGTGGACGGAGAAACATCTCTCCATCAAAACTGGCGACATGCTGTTGTACGTCAGCATGCCGGCAAATGTGAGAAAATCAAGGCGTCGAATGGTGTCATGACTGTCGTCAGTACCTGAACTTGAATGTGACCATGAGGAGCTGACACGAAGCTCCTGCTACAATGCCACTCACACGGGACAGAATGAAGAGTCGGTGCGCATAGAAAGTTTCGACACCGATGTGTTTGTGTTGCATTGGCTCACTCGAAGTTATTCGGGCACGAAATTTCCATCTGGTCACAGGAAGTCCCAAGGACATTATCGTCGTTGACATTAGAAGCTGAGTAATGCCCTGAAAAGTTCTGTCTGCGATCGTTGATAGGTTTGCACAATTTTCACGGGAAGTGATACCACCAGTGCATTCCACGTAAGGCAAAACAAGGCCATTTGACTTGATGATGAAGGGCCCCATCTCATCATCTGTTTCGGGAGCATTGGTCGAGAATTAACGCTAGATCAGAATATCATTCACGACCTGAACAATTCGTCTGCGCCATGTACAATCAGCCGACCATGAGAGTGTGGATGAGGCTCGCTACAAGCTATTCTGCAGCCAGTCGCTGGGAGAACAGAAGTTCCGCCTACAAGCGACGCTCTGATGCTGCATTGGCAAAAGACGTGAACTATCAGTCTGCGATCCACCACCGCCGACAGAGGTTATAGAAGCCCCTTCTCCTACATTTCACGATGGGTGGAACGCAACGGAGCACTGACTGTTCACTGGCTGAACAAACAACCAGCGCCGAAGGAACTGTTGAGAGGCGACGAAATGTAATTGCAAGAAGACGAAATGCGAGACACCCAGTGTTCTTGCCGGTCAAGAAGGACTGTCCTGCACAGAGTGCTGGGGTGGTCAAAACTGCGCCAACGATGAACAGACCGTGCAGAAATGGAACTTATGGATGATAAGCGAACTGACGATGATTCCGACGACGAACTGTGAATGCGGGTGTCACACTGCTTTTGCTGTGGTAATCTACTACACAGTAATATTCAGATTGTTAGTTTCTGAAGGTATATAGCGAGTACCTCCACATGGTCTATGATCGGACGCATGCTTTGGCCAGCCAGAATTATTTAATTTTTAAATCTGTTTAGTTTTTTATTTTTTGTTATTTTTTGAATAAGTTCACTTGGCTGTGCTGGATGGTTTAAGGGTAGAGGAGTAGCATCTAAACCCAAATCCTATCCAGAGTCCTCTTGATGACTTCATCTTTGCTTTTCTCCTGTTTTGGGTCCTTCTGATTACTCCATGCAGGACTGGTACCCATTTGTCTTCCATTTGATTTTAATTTAATTTATTTTAATCCCATTCTGAATTAATTTGAATAATCATTAAAAAAAAAACGTCATAGGTCAGGCTCAGGTGTCCAATCAAGAGCGGAACATTCTTGTTCCGGTCATCACTGCCAGCAGTTATAAAGTGGTCAGTTTCAGTTATATCTCTTATTAATTACGTAACACACCAGTACACAAACACCACACAAATACACCGACAACAGAATCCTGGCGAGGTCTGCATCTCTGGTTGCTCTTGTTCTTGTTTATATGTGGGTAGAGTGACATCATTTTAGTATGACCTTTGTATGTGAGGTGATTTATTTTATTTTTTTATTAATGCTTCTTTACACTAATGATTGGTTGATGATGCTGTTATTATTTAGCAAGTTGTATTTTATGGACGACAAAAAGTATTATGTAAATTGACTCCTCAATGCAATTTAATAATATACCCAATATTTCGTTCCCTATTAGATTTCGTCCCCCTTCGTCTTCAGCTTTTGCTTCACCGACCATTTTTTTCGGTATTGAAAATGGTAGGGGACGGGAAGGCAATGAATGAACGTTGGATGTGCGGTTTCGTTGGTGTGCTGAGAATGAAAAGTTAGACGGTGTCTGAACAGGGTTTTGTGCCTGGGTTTGAGTGTATGAGAGTAATGGATACATACCAACTGTTACGATTCTGGTATATTTACAAGAACGTCAATGCAGGAGGAGGCCATTAGCCATCAAGCCTAAAGAATGGTTGCCAACATGTGGTTATTTGGCTTGCTATATCCTGGTGATTTTAATGCTGAGCGTCAGGCAGGAAGAAGCACGTATTAAGGTGTTTGAATGACTGCCGGGGTCGGCCTCAAACCGCCGACACCCAGACTTAGAGTGACACTCTTAACCATTACGCTCTTGAGTTTGATAAATATTTGTCACTTTTTGGGAACTATTTTGCATCCAAAGACTACACACTGCTCTGCATAGTACGCTTTGATAAAAAAATATCATGTAGAACTATCGATCATTTTGTTCGTATGCAGCACAAGGCTGCGGGCTAGCACCAATGGCTGAGGGTACAGCTGTGCCCTGTATTGGTTAAGGCAATAATTTTGAATTTGGCCATGGTGCCGATGATAGGTCGTCTACTCTTCGAGAAGGACACCATGGGTCTTTAACGTCTAACGACTAATGTAGGCGGACGGGACATCCGTTTAACGCTCACGAGGAACGTCGCACATTGATGAATCACCCTGACTGTGAAACACCAAGATGACAGTTTATAACTGGGGTCGGGATCAAACCCAGGCTGGACTGCTTATGATGCATGTCGTGTGCGCTACCTTTAGGCCATTTGGCCAGAATAATTTAAATATAACAATTAATACCAAGACCTTGAGTAAGAGTGATTGAGTTGAGCGTTCATCTGACAAGTTGATTATTGGATATTGGACCCTTCAGTCAAAACTATACTATTGCTTTCAATCGTAAAACTTATTTGGCTAATAAATGTAGCACATTCCTTAGTCAACGAGAAGAAGTCTAAAGTTGTATCGGCTTTGCTCCAATGATTCACCATCACACGACAGCCAGTCGATTTGGCCTCTTCCTTTCAATCATCATCATCATGCATCATCATCATCGTCGCAGATAGCCTCGAGGCACACACGTTTATCTCTGACCTGTCTAATCCTGGGTTTTGATTCTCGACCCAGATATACACTGTCACCTGTGTTTCAAAACAGGGGAGGCATCATCGTGCGATGCCGTCATTCTGAGGTCATAAAGTTTTCGCATTCCCGTCTGCAAGCATAGTTGTGGCCAATTAAAGATCCCATGGTGCCCTTCGTAAAGCGTAAGGTGAACCTATTGCCGGTAAACCTGGCCAAATTCCTCCTCAAACTTGCAGGTCCATGCCATGCGAGAACTGATGCAACTGCAGCCATGCTCCAAATGAATGAACGAACGAATGAAATCGCTGAAATCGACACTGTAATTATTTGCTGAAAATATAGAAGCTAAACATTTAAAAACTGTTTTACAACTGAAATAGAAATGAGGACTCACTGATGGATTCTAGATCCAAACCAGTCATGTACCTCACACCAATTAATAAAATTCCATTGTGCACGAGCTACTCTAGTTCTGCTCTGCGCTTCTCCTGTTCAATTCAAAGTTTACCTCTGGCCACAGTCAAGGTGATAGGAAAATGGATTGTGGAAATGTTTTAAGCAAGCCACGATGGACTACTGGTGTGTGTGTTATCTTGAGACCTGTACAACTTGTTTAGTTTCTGTCTGTAGATTGGCTACCTTATGCCAAAAGTTACGGATATCGAAGTTATTTGTGACAAGGGGTGTGGACAAGTCGACGAAGTGAATATAGATATATTTCGCAGTGAATATCCGGTGATCGGATCCCGACTACTATGAATTTTTAAAGTGATTCTTCACCATGGTCGGGACGACACTGCGCTAATCAAAAGTGCGAACCAAAAACACTTACTGAAGGTTGAAACGAAACTTCAGAAATGTTATGAGAATGGATGGCTAGTACGGAACGATTAAGCGTCTGGTTTGAATCGAGCATTGGTAAATGATGGTGTCCAGTATATCAAGAGTTCAAGCAAAGATTCATGTTGTGAAGTATGAGTTAATACTAAAACGGATCTGTCAGTGAGTCGCAGAATCTGCTATAACTTAGACAGTAAACCATGATAAACAAAGTGCTAAATAGAATACCAGCCCAAGCATATACAGAAATCCCCCTCACCCCCCCCTCCCCCTTTACAACTAATATCCGCCAGTATGTGGCCATGCCAATTCAGAGTATTTGCGGTTACAAAGTACGATTTCGGCAAGTATCACTAGCCTTTCATACAGGTTTGATGTGCCACTTCTAATTGTTAATGACCTAATTCGGTCTACCTTTTTGTTGTTGTCTTGTTTTATTTTCTCATCGCACTTTCTTGCTTTTCTTCGTCCCCTTAAATCCCTCCTCCTCCTCCATTTCTTTCATCTTCTCTCCTCTTCACTCTTCCAAACATTTTATAATAATTTTTTAGGTACGTGATGTGTCATAAGCAATTAATAGCAAATCATCGTTTATCAGCAATTTTTCATATCACAGTTTCATACACTAGCATTCAAATTTTAATGGCTTGAAATATTGATTTTCGCAACGCAACCAGCTATACAAATAGAAAATTAAAAAACTCCTAATACAGTGTTGGTTACCAAATAGATCCTTCCCAATATTTCCCAGAATTTCCTAGGTCAGTTAGCCACTCTTAAGCGTCCTAGATCGACCAGGAGGTTTAGTGCTAGCATTTGAAGCATTACAATAAGCAAGGTAATGACCTACCTGAGCGTATCCAATTGAACGGACACGTCAACACCATGTGACAACCCTTGCAGGCGGAAAAACAAGCTCAGAAACGCTCGAACGCATATACTCAAAGTTGACCAATAGAGTTGAACTCCCATCCGTTCGGCGCACATCAGGCTGTATAGACCGTTTCGCCGTAATCTGTCCCGTACATTGATAGTGCCCCTGTACATAGACCGGAGCTGATCGAACTAACGAAAAGATATCGGCTTTAGTTCTTTTTATTCATGTACCAACACCTACCAACCAATTCAGTCACATCACACAATCTGTTGTTAGCACTCACCCGTAAATCTCATCAAGATACATTTTCTTTCAGATCATCCTGCTACGACAACAACGCACCGAAGGTGGAAGAAAACATAACCTCCATCGACCTTGTTCATATTGGTGGCCAGAACTATTTCACCGAATGCGAAAAATGTGGATGCAAGCTGAAACGTGGGAAGCGTTTCAACATTAAAGAACAGAAAACACGTGATGCGATGTAGAATTAAATGATTGAGATCAATTCATAATCTTGTAAATTGCTAACAGAGGTAAGAATGTTCATATCTATCCAAATTCAACCAACATGTTAAACGCGCGTGATTTAAGTAAAGTACAAGTAGGCACGCAGTGTCAGTCTCGACATCATTGTTTCATCATATATCTTATTAATTATGTTCCTGACTTGTCCTTATAACTACAAAACAGCGTAACACACACGACAAGTCAACCCACAACCCCAGAGCGAGCAGACCGGAGTATTGGATTAAGTGATTCATTTTTGATGTTTACATGTAAGCATATTGTTATGTTATATGGATTTCATGGTTTTTTTTTTATCGATCTACAAGTGTTCTTTTGCGCATTATATTGATTATGAAACTTACACCAATCCAACTCCCAAAGTTCACGGCACCGGAACTCTTCCCTCCCGACCCCTTAATACTTGGCTTCTTCAAATGGAAGTATGTCATCACACATTTCAGAACGAATCCTGTGTTAATTATAGTAAACGAACGGATTTAACCGTGCATGTGTATAATGAGCATTGCTGTGCAGTGCTCACTTTGTTTGTAATCCTTAATTTGTGTTTAATCCTACCTTTGTCCTTGGCTCTCCACAAACCCTGAAACAAAATGTTGTTAAATAGCGAATTAAGGCCAGTATATATAATTTATATATATAAATAATATATATTTTTAGCATTATTTTATTATTCACAGATTAAACTCAACATCTTTAAGTAAATAATTTGCCTGTTTTGTGTCTTCCGCATCTGAGCACAGAGCTCTGCGATGCATGGGGATCCCAGGTTAAAATCCCATAATACTAGTGTGAATTCTCGTAAGTTTATTGTCTTGCGGGATCCCCATGTAATACACTGAGCAAATATTTCAAGGCATCATTACATTGTTTGCACCGATAATACTGCAATTCTTACCCTACCAGTGTCTTCCGAACATATAAGCTGCCCCTCCTACTTTGCTCGAACTGTGCAGAGCTTTACGTTTGAGAAACAAATGTACATTTAAACCATGACCATCATATAACTTTTGTCATGACAAGGGTTGTCCACCAGAAGCAGCAGTGACGACGGCAGTTTTTCCATATGTTGGACTACCTGCTGGCTCCATTTTGCCAATCGGTTCCAAGACATTCTCCGATGGAACCTTGCGCCCACAGGCCTCCATAGATTCAGCTTCATTCTGACACATCCTCGTGCAAGGCTTTTAGGATAGACCATGAATACGGTCACCTCCATGTGCTACAAGTTTCTGGTTTAGCTTTTGGACGTGGCATAAGCCAGACCAATCCTTGCCTTTCACCGCATCAACATTCTCAGCTGTGCAGCGTCCACATACTCGTCCAGCGAACAACCACGCTTTGCTTGTAGTCACATGTCACCGCATAACGATTTTGCTTTCTTCTCTCTCCTACTCGTGGATTTCATTAGAAATTGTTCCCACATACATGCCCACCCCTGGTACACCCAACACACAAAGCAGTATGGTCCTGTGGGCAGTGGGAAATTGAGAGTAGAAACGACGTAAAGGGATATGTAGGTGCTCATCAAAGGATGCTGGGGTTATTTTACACTCTCCTCTCCCATCCCTCTCTTTGCTCCTCCCCTCGATCTGGATAGGGGGAATTTATACGGGGGCTACGCTTTTCATGGGTAACATTTTAGTCCCCACCCCAAGCTGTTTAGAGGGCCAAATGAGAGCCAAGCAGGAAGTACGACCAGTTTCACAAATAGAATAGACCAGGTGTGGCCAGGCAGATTTCCCTTTCAATAGTTTCTGGGATTTGGAGAACTATTTGTATGAGATAAATTATCCAGTGACTAGCTTGCCTCCTAAACTTGGAATCCAAATGCCTTTAACACTGTTTTTGCTTCAGCTGATTTCAACCCCTAGCCAACCTCCAGGATGCCAGTTTTAGTGCCCGTCGTCAAAGTCTACATTTTCTTGTGGCAAGATCGTGCTGGCTCTTCAAGACATTTGTGTGTTTTTCATTTTGTGGCACTCGTCTCTGCTGGTTGAAGCAAGGTAAGGATTTTTGGAATCCATAGGGTACTGGCACACAATGACCGACAATTTGAAAGGCACTGTGGAAACCTTTAATATTTCACAGCAAGACTAAAAGAGATAAACAGCTTCGCTCGCAATTTCCTTTGAAAGACCGTTTTAGCTTTCACATGCAATGAAATGTGTAATGCAAGGAAGGAGTTCAATGGTTTCTCTTTGGATCCTTTTGTCTTGTAAACACCAACAACTCTGATTCCTGATTTTGATACAACCAAACTCCATTACAGAGCGTTGGTTGCTGCCAAAGCAGTTTCTTCACAAGGATTAAGTACTGTGTGGTTTGCCATTACCTCCCAGCAGTAGTTTAGGGCAGCAATTTGTAATTCGTTCACTGGTCCAGTGATGTCCTTCGCGAAGAGTAGGCGAGCTATGCATTAGACCTTATATCCACCAACTAATGCCGACAGATGGGATGCCGCTGTTTAACATCCACCGGGACAAGCACACACACATTGATGAATCACCCTACCTGTGAACCACTGGGATGTCAGATCAAATCCAGGTTAGATAGCTTAGAGGCGAGTGTGTGTACCTCATGGCCACCCTGCCAGCCCCATCAACAAAGTTTCCTACAGATGCCTTAAATCATCCCTCATTTGCACGAAGTGCTGTGATTGTAGCGTGATGTGCACAAAATTATTCCGCATTTAAAACTAAACGTATCTTCCATAACAATACAATGCAATAGCAAGAATATGAAGCGTGCTGTTTTTGTACTCCACCCTATTTTCCATCTGCTATTCCATCCCCAATCCATCTCCAGGCACTGGCACGACGTCATTGCGAGTGGGTGCGGGGTGATGACGTGCGCCGGCAGGGCCGTACTCGATTCTCTGTTTGTTTTGTTTTCTTGTTGTCCGGCGCGTATCCTCAGTTATCTTTGAGCTCGGAAGCTGAAAATTTGGACCAATGATGAACAATTGTTTTGATAAAAAACGGAATTTTTAGTTTTTTGATTAATCAATTCATTATTTATTACTGTATTTATTTTTCTTTCTCATTGCTGGGCAATATCTAGGGCACCTTTTGATGCTAGGAAGCTGATAATTATTTTTTTTTTTTTTTTTTTTTTTTTTTTAGGACACACAGCGAACAAGGGCTTTGGAAATAAAAGGGTAATTTTTGGTATTTAATTGTTAATCAATCGATTATTCTTCATTTTTCAAAACGAATTACTTAATTTTTCAAAAGTTAGATTTGAATGAAACAGTGTTGGTTTTAAGTATGCTAATTAGCCAATTGATTAAGAATGAAATTATTTTAGCGATATCTATTTATTTTTAATTTCACATTTAATCATCATAGTATTTGTACACCGGTCCCTCCCAATTCTGTCCTCCATGTGCTGCGCGCTGAAGGATTTGGTTGTTTATTTTATTTGGCATAGGGGTGGTGTAATTTGAATGGAGCTCTACTTGTTTAATTTTGATACAAATTTCAATTATACTTGTGTTTTAGAGTTGGCCGTTTGTGAAGCGATTTATAGACTTAAGTATCTGCATTGTGATGCCCATTGCAGTGTGGCCGTGCTGATGTTTCAGCGGGAGTTTGGCCCATTGCGCTGTTGCGTCACCAGGAGACATAAGTTGTAACTGCCGCCTTCTTTAAACACGCAGTTGCTTGCTCGTGTCAACCAAATCATGAAGGTAATCAATGCTCAGCTTGTGTTATTGTTGCTGCCCAGTTTGAGTCGAAGGCACTTTGTTCACAGTTACCAGTTTTTGTCTTTTCCACAGGTAAGGGAAGAACAATTTCCGTCACCTCCACGTGTCGAATCCGTGTGGTACGCCTCGAACCTCGAGAACCCTCGCTCCTCCATCTCAATTCCAGGTAGCCGAGGCAGCCACAACATCCAAATCAACTTGGTCTAGCCATTTTAGAGATATTTTAGATATATTATAGTTATTAGATAACTTGCTATTGTTGTATCTTTTCTGTGATTTTGTCAATTTTTTCTGCTAATTTACTTGTCTCTCTTCGAGAAGGAAATGGGATGGTTTAAGTGAGAAAATCGCTTTCATTCGATAAAAACAAGACTCTCGGTGCGGCGTTCAAGTGAGTATTTTCTCATTTGGTTGTTCTTTTTCTCGATGTCTTTAGCTATGGATAGTGGACTCGAATCACTTGTCATTGGTAGCCCACAAATTTCCTGTAAGCTGGCAGGAAAGCCTAGGGGTATACACACTTACCTCAAAGCTGTCGAGCCCTGGAGTGCAAAATCACAGCCCAGCTATAAACTGTCATCCAGTGCTTCACATGTAGGGCCGGAGGCATCAATGTGCGTGCCGTCCCTCAATCGTGTTAAACCTGGGTCCCCTGTCTGCCAACTTGAGTTGGTGAACATTAAAGATCCCACAGAGTCCTTCGCTAAAGAGTTAAGGCAAGGCTATTGCCGGCACCATGAACAAATCTAAATTCCTGCTCCTGACCTATTAGGCAAGTGGCAAATGAAGGTTTTGGGTGGCATACCCTACCAAGGTAGAACAAGTCACAACCTATTTTTTCTTGAAGAGGGATGTTTTTGGGGAGTTAGAAATCATGGTTGTGAACCTGAGATCATTGCACAACTTTTGAAAATCACGTTTACATATGTACCACTGGCAGACTGCAAAAATGGATTGTATCGCCACCGAATTTTGGCATCGTATTGGCTCATATATTTGTTAATACTGGTGCTACAAACACAAATTTGGTACAAAAATGTGCGGAATGATAATATATATATATATATATATATCTGTAAAAAACATTGTGATGTACAAAGGCTTTTTGTGTGACCTACAGGCAAAAATAGTGGGAATTTTTAACTCAACAATCAGCTTCGGGTTTACCATAAATACAACAAAAACATTAAAATTACTTCCCTAAGTATTTGAGTTTATTAGCTACATATTGCATCAAAATAACCCTCTATGCATTCTCCTTTTTAGAAATATAACTCTTTAAAGATTAAATCAGTTGAATTAATAAGTTAATTTACCGAACATAATGTCAACCCCCCTAAAAGTAACCGACTTGATGTTATTTATAATACATGTATATGCATTAACCAAACAGAATGATTTTAAACCATTGCAGAAAATCAATTTTGAGCTTGATTAGCCTTTTTCTAAAAACTACTGGAATATACTCTATCTTTAATTATTTCATTTCAGATGCTGTGCTGACCAATGTTCTGCAATTATGGATCTGGACCACCTGTTGTGAAGCGTCGTAAAATTGACATGATCCACTGGCATCCTATGCTTTAAACCCCTCAACCTAAAAAACAAGAAGTTGTAAAGAACTCCAACATTTAAATGGTTGAGTGCAATCTTCAAAGCAAGTCAAATCAGAAAAGATGACGTTACGAAAGTATCTGGCCTTTGCAACAAGACATATTGAGTCTTGATTTGAAAGTTATCATTCCACAAATCGTGTCGGGCCCAAGAATACCAGCAAGTCAAATAATCTCCACATGCCACCCAGTGGGGAGTGACCATCAACCATGCACTCTGCGGCAACAGAACAACAAGAATCAGCAGAAATGAAACAGCTAGGTTTGACATCCAGGGACTAACTGCTTTCATTTGTAGAAAATCCAACACTTCCGAAACAATGCTTGACATCCGGTATCTACAGGAACTGGGACAGTCCACCAGAGAAAAAGTTCTGGCAGCGCTGACAAAAGACAAGACCAAAAATACACATGGCGCATGCTTGCCTTCAGATTTGTTCGCTTATGTGCCAAGTACCACAGGTTATGCTATTCACACTATAATTTCAGAAAGGAAGCATCACTGCTGCAATTCGTAAAAAATAGGAGAGGAACAATGGGCACATTACATGAATGAAGGCTTTTGATGAACTGAATGTTTATCTGGAACAAACTGTGTTTTCTCACAAAACTAAGAACAGTGACTAACCCTCGTTCTTAAACCTGAACAAGAATGAATACGTTGGATTATTTGGTTCACTGGGTACCACGAATGCAGAACAGTAATAAAACTTTGAAGTTGAAGGAGAGATTAACTAAATATTATGGTGACCAAATTTTTAAAGTTCCCCCTGTGTAACATTTGATGGCCAACTGACATCAACTATGCTCATTTTTTTTTTTTTTTTTTTTTTTTTTTTTATTTTTTTTGTTCTTTCTGTGCCTTATGTGATCGCCCTGAGAAAAAGCCACGATCCTGCAGAGCATGACTGATGAACCAGAATATGAAGACATCCCGTCTGATGTACCATCAGCCACAGATAGTGAAAAATTGCACTATCTTTGCATGCTGCAGCTGGTAATCTGAGAAGCATCATGGCTGATATCGAAACTATGTTTGAAATATGTATGCACCTGTCGAGGAAATAGATATTCAGTACTGTGCAAATTTGTTCCTCATACCACTCTACAAATTTAATTCAGTGGTGGCACGTCAGTGAGAAATCACACACAAATGTAACGCAGCTTTGTAGTTGATGAAAGGTGTTATGAAGAACAACCTTGAGGACGATCGCCAATTTGTCACAATATAATATCACAGAGCCGTCGAGTACTCCACAAACGCTTGTTTAGCCTTGCAGGGTGCATCAAATGAAATGGGAAGCAAGCATCTCATTGACATGCCTTCATGAATTAGGACACTCTGTGTCCCTTGATGAGGTGAGACGTTTCCTCACGTCTGTGGCTGGTTGATCAAACTGCCTCGGAGGATATTTAGCATCCCAAAGTTTCTTTCAAAACTAGCTGCACCGACGATGACTGTAAGGCAGAGCAGAACATGTCTTGTATCTCTGCAGGACTGACCTGCACTGAATTCTGCTCGTGTAGTGCAGACGATTGTCCAAATGTTGATGATTCTGTTGTCTTTTGACGACAGCACTCGATGAAGAGGACGTGACTGAACTTTTAGATGTATAACATGTATTACTTCAATGTAATAGATGTACATAGTTTAACAGTGCATGTTATGAATTCATTAATCGTCATAATGTGAAATACGCTATATCAACATGATGTTATAAATGTCACTTTTCAACAATGGTGTCGAAATCTTAAAGTCAATTCTTCATGTTGCATATCTGCTCGGGATTTTATCGTCAGCAATTAGTGGGGCGACGTATGATTTCCAGTTTATAACTATAATACATCTTCAGTGACAATTATATTCATTAGAAATATTTTTCAAAGGGTAAATAAACTTGGATTATGTTGATGTAACAGTATGACCTGCAAGTCCAATATTTTTGAAAGTATTTAATGTTTTGTGATATTTATTGGTAAACTGAAAGCTGATTTGTTGAGTAAAATTCCACTATTTTTGCTGTATGGTCACACAAAAGCCTTTGTTTAGCATCAACAGAATGGTTTTTACAGATATATATTATAGTATATATATATATATATATATATATATTATATTATGTCATCATTCCGCACATTTTGGTACCAAATTTGTGTTTGTAGCACAGTATTACAAATATATGAGCCAATATGAGGCAAAATCTGTGCGATTAAACATTTTTGCAGTCTGGCAGTGGTATACATAGTAAACGTGATTTTCAAAATGTTTGCAATGATCTCACGGTTCACGAAAACCATGATTTTCTAACTCCCCATACATCCTCTTCAGAAAAAAATAGGTTGTGACTTGTTCTACGTGGGTAGCGGGTTTTCTCTAACACATTAGAAAATTTTAAGGCCCCTTTTTTAATTTGGCCACTAGCCTATATGGGGTAAATGGCATCAGTGGCCGAGCCCAACATCAGCATGTGCTGCATACAAAAAGAATTATTAGAATTTCCTGTAACAATAATATAGACATCTAAACATGCCCAACAGCCCAATTTGTAAAATCTCTTCATTAATTTCATGAACACTTTATCTAAAATGTTTAGTTTTTACTTGGTAATTGTACAATAGATTGAAATGATTTTGATAGTTTTTGTTGTCCTGATACAGGAGACAAAATTTTACAAGATATTTATTTAATACTAGACGACCCTGTGAACCCATGGGTTCCCGTGTGACAAGCGTTGATGAAAAAACAAAATGATTTCAAGAAAAAAAAAAAGAAGCTCCAGCGAACTATACCGCTGAGTTGTTTGCCATTGCATCATAGATTCTCCCAAAGTTGAAGTGAAAATCGGAATTGTTTTTTCATAATTTTTTTCGTGGCCCGATTGAACGAAACTTGATACTGCACACCGCAGGGCGAATGGTGAGTATAGGTGGCCGCAAAATTTTTGCGCCTATCGTGTACGTTTGGCTGTTATTTCGGGGAACATACATACATACATACATACATATATTTATAACAAGATGAGAGGTTTTAGTAATAATATAGAAATTAAGAAGAATAGACTGTTGGCTGATCAATATATCCCTGAAATATCTGCTGCTCTTCCTCCGCTCTCCAATCGCGGTTTCTTCTGAACCACGTCCTTGTCAAGTGGACATCTCTCTGGCTATTATCAGAGAACCAACCCTCACCCGCGTCGAGTCTGGCATTTCACTCAAGCCGACTGGCAGGGTCTCCAAAGCAGCCATCAAACTTATAGACTGGTCTCCTATCGCTACTTTTCTCCAACATCAACTCAATCCTGGAATTCTTTCAAAGCAAACTTGGCTCTCCCTCATGCAGCAGATTTATCCTCTCGTCTTCAGTTGTCCTACCTTACTCCCGCCCTTGGCTTACTGAAGCTTTGGTGGCGAGGCATTGTCCTGAACAACTTGCCTTTTGCCCGTATGGAATAGCAAACCCAACTGAGGGCAGAATCCTCAGTTCTTCCATAAAGCTCGGTAACAAGTGTGTATTCTAACCCTCAGGAGAGCCAGAAAACAACATCTTTCTAATCTCAAGTTTGACTCTTCAAACCTCTCTCCTCCTCAAAATCTTGGTGGCGTCTCAATCAAATCTGTTTCTTGGTGTATGTCCTTCCATCCCCTCCCTTACCTCAATGGCCGCACTGCTGATACCGCGTGAAAAAAGGCTGAATGCCTAAAACTCGGTGTTTGCAGCTAAATCTTGTGTCAAAACCCGTCACTTTCTCTACCCACCTACCAGTTGCACCAACTGTCCTGGATCGCGCTGTGTCTTTTCTCCTGACAGGGTGGGAGCTTGCTGTCCAAACCTCGACTCAGATTCTGGCAACTTGGTCCAAAAGGCCTCCTGACCACTTACAAAGCTTTTGTCCGTAGCCTGATGGAGTACTGCTCTCCCCTCTGGGCTGGTGGTCCTGCCTCCCATCTTTCTCGGCTTCACGCTGTAGAAACCAGGGCATTTCGGATCATCGGCATCTCCCGCAATGAGGCTGAGTTTTGGGCCCTCACTCAATCACCGCAGGTTGGTCGGTGGTCTTTCTGTCTTTTCTACCGTCTCTCTCCAGCCTTGCCCCCCCCCCCCTGCTCTCTGCTGCGATTTGTCCACCACATTTCCTCAGGGCGCTCAAGGTCCGCAACAACCCCCTTCTGGTAAAACGACAAAATCACGAATCATTCCTCTTTTTCCCGCCTTTGGAATAAACTCCCTCACTCTATTCTTTCCCATTCTTCCCTCAGGCTTTCAAAACAGCTGTTCACCACACTCTTATCATCCCCCATCCAAATCCTCGATCTTTTCTACCCCCGATAATCCACCCAGCCCACTTCCTTCAAATTCCCTGCTTTCCTTCCTGAAAGTCCCTGTAATGTCCATCTTCTATTCCCCGTCCCATCCCTCTCCCCTACACAGATCTCCTAATGTCTCTTCCCCACTGTTTTGTCCCTCCCACTCCTGCCCCTCTTGTCTCAT